>LPNX011188386.1:0-74572 GCA_001517045.1 Pseudotsuga menziesii
AGCCAGCTGGACGGGGACATTGGTTAATAAGCCTTGGGGTTGAGCTGAACGGCCGTCGTAGGCTCGCAATGCAGTGGAGGACGGTTGGAGAGGGGGGGATGCCATTTTCTGCCAGATGGAGGTGGGCATGACACATGTAGAGGCACCTTCATCAATAATGCAGCGATGGACTACAAAATTCCGGATGGAGACAGTAACTTGGAATGATAAGTTGGAGGGCAGGCGGGGTTCGGATTGGTCCAAATCATATGCCATTAACTGCGAATCATGCGGATCGATAGCCCCAATGGCTGAGAGTAAAGTCTTACGTTGCGAAGGGCAATTTCTTAAGACTTTTAACGTAGACATGGCTGCGGGAGATTGGGCTAAGTCATCTACGATGTTGTAGTTTGACGCAGCCCGCGCATTGGGGTTGTTATTGATACGACGAAGTGGGAAACGGGGTGCTTTGGGAGCTCCATCTAGTGGAGGTGGAGGTATACGTAACGGCTGATCGGGGGGATGAGCGTTGGGGGGGTTATTGGCGGGTGGTGCTTCCGAGGTGGAGCCATATTGGTTCCGTCGGGTCTGGAGGTTGACCTCATCGGAGGACATCATCAACAGATGGTGGGTACCTAAGTCAGACGGGGGTTGATCAGGAGCAGCATAAGTGATTTGTTGGATAGGCGCAGTAGCTTGGGGGGGAGCCACTGGTTCAGTGTTTACTAATCCTTGGTTTGGTAAGGGGTTTTGCAGCACCAAAGGTGGCTGTTGAGGTTGTGGGGATTGGGTGGTGCTTGAGGAGCTGCCTGTCCTTGGCGTAGTTTATCAGCGGCCAAAAGTTGTTGAACGCGCTCCATATGCGGACAAAAATGTGTGTAGTGTCCATAGACCCCGTAAACAGAACAAGGGAAGTTTGTTCGCAAGTTGGGGTTTTTATCCTGCTTGGGCGGGCGATCGGGGTTTTGGTTGGTAGGGGTCACGCTATTATTAGCAGGGGGATTAGGGTGTTGACCAGCTTGCTCGGTCTGCTGGTTGTTCCCACGATTTTGGCCCCTGCCGCGGTTTTGTTGGCCCTGGTTGCGTTGGTTATTCTGGTTTTACGGCGGGTTTTCTTAGGCGTAAACCTGCCCTTGGGTAGTAGGTGGAGTCTGAGTTTGCGCAGGTGCGGGAGCGGGCTGCGGTGGATAATATGGAGGTGGAGGCTGCACTGGCGCAGTTGCTTGAGGGGGTTGTTGATAGTGCTGTGGAGCGGGTTGTGGGTTTGTCGCAGGGGCTGGCTGTGGCTGATAATAATGAGGTTGGGATTGTGGCGGCGCAAGAGCTGGTGCAGCCTGCTGGTGGTAGTATGGCTGAGGTGCGACCGGGGAGGGGTAAGCGGAAGTCATATTTCCGAAACACTGCGGTGGACATGAAGGTCCATGGGTATGGTGTTGATGGGGCAGGTGAGCATACGAGTTGGTTGCTCCGGACTGTGATGTAGCCCGCGAAAGTTCAGGTCCAGGAGTAGGGCGGGCTATGGAAAAGGGCTGAAGCGGCGAAGAGAGGCGGCCAATGATTCCATCGGTAGCGTGGGATGCCCCCGGCGCATCGTGGTGTGGGGGATCGCCTCGAGGGGCGTCTGGTATGATGGTGTAAAGATAACCCGACTGGGCGTAAATGAGATCAAACTGCTGGGCCTTAAGGATAGCCTCTTCCTCCGACTGGGGTCTTTCAGCTGCCACATCCTTAGCAATGAGCGGAAGGAGGGACTTGAGGAACCAATCTAGGAAGATCCGGTCATCTAGCTTGATTTTGCATAGGCTACGGCGTCGCCACCATTCATGGATGTGGTCGGTGATATGGGTAGCCGTGTTTAGTCTGCATGATAGAAGGATCTCGACGCCTGCGTCATAGCGAACAGGTAACTGGAAGAACTGGAGGAAGGTCGAGGCCAAGGACGTAAAGGTGGTGTGGGTTCCGTGGGGCTGCTCGATATACCATTTGGCAGCTGAGCCAGTGAAAGTGCGCTGTAATAAACGGAGGCGAATGGAGTCGTCTACTATGGAATTGGAGGAACACCATAGATGGAAAGACATGATATGGTTCTGTGGGTCCTCACCTGCCTTACCCTCAAACTTAGGGATGTCAGAGGGGAGTTTGGTAGGCATGTGGGGCCACACAGGGTTGTGCCGGATGGGGTCGTTGGTTAACCTGGCTAGGTCAGGTAGGTTGAGGCTAGCCATATAGGGAAAACTGGATGGAGGGTGTGATACGGTAGTGGGTTGGACCACGTTGGGGCCCATGCCCCTAGGTGGAGGGGTGATGTGAGGAATGTTTCCCCCAAGCGGGGGAACTACGGTGGTAGGAGTGACTAATGGAGTGGGTATGGGTAGTCCTGCCGTGGGAATAGGTACGGTGAGGGGAATGGTAGACGGGCCTCCTGTGGAGGGCATACCCATGATATGTGTAGTAACTGGTATAGTGGTGGATGTACCACTGGTGGTCCCTATAATGAAGGGATTGGGATTCACGCCAGCCATGGGGCTAGTGGGGGCAGTGTAAAGAGTGTTCTCGGAATCTGGTGACGGGGTCCTATGCCGCTGACGAGTGGAGTCGAGTGACAAGGCTCGAGATCTACGGTGATGACGGGTGGTGGGAAGTGAACCGTGCTGTGGGGGCTCGCCTCTGAGGCGACGAGAATGTCTCGGAGAGTCAATGGTGACAAGTGGTTTTCAAATATGTGGGTTGTGGTGTCGAAAAAACAACTCAAAAATCCTAATGCAAGTGTGTGTGCAGAAGGAGAGCTCGAAAAATAAGCCACTCAGGCCAAAAAGCAACTCAAAACACCTAGTGTAACTGCGTGCTACAATAGGCGGAGTGTCAAAAAAGTGGTCAGAATACCAAGAAGCAGTCGGTTTCCTAAAAAAGAAAAATCGGTGGACTCACTAGACCAAGAGGAGGTAAGGGAGCATGCAAACACCTAGCTAATGGTATTATGACTCAACTAAGTATATCCTCTGCAAGGTGATGAAATCCAAGTCAGACAATATAAGTAGGAAATTCAAATGGCTAAAGTATCCCCCTACCGGGAGGGACACCGGGTACGCAAACCTAGAAGTATGGCAACTAAGATACCCCGTTCATGACACGTCCAGAAAGGTAAATCTGTCGCTTGGTCCTTTAACCGCAATATTCCCTATACAGGGATATTCCGAGAACTGCAAAAGGTATCCCTTCAGTTACTGAATGGATTTCGGTATTCCACTCAGACTTCCGGAACCAATCTCACGACTTCAACCCTCCTAAGGGAGAGGCCCTCTGATAAACCGGCGGTGACCGTGTCAAAAAATACTAAGGGATTTTGGTTCCCTAATGGACAACAACTATGTCTCACGTGTAAATAACCGAGGGGTGTTATTGGAAGCCTATCCCCCCGATCCTACCTAACTACAAGATTCTTTTGTGTTCCTCAAATGAGGTTATAGTGTTGGTTGAGTTAAGTAGATTTTAGGTCTCACTTGAATTAGGGGATATATTGTGTGCATGTGAGGTTGTGAATCCAAAATAGTTACTCAATAACAATAATACTGTATGAAAAACTTTGAAAAACTTTTACTATGCGAATTTTTTTTATTTTTATTTTTAAAATAAATAATGCTAAAAATTTTCTAAACAATTCTGTAAACAAGGGACATAAATGGCTGTAGGGCTGCAAGTGGAACAGGTGGTTGTGCAAGTGCAGGAAAAATGGAAGCAAAGTGGCTGGGTTTCGGCGCGGAAACAAGGGAAAAAAATAGTTCGCGGACCGCGGGTATGGGGCGGACTCGCGCGGTCGGACCGCGGGTTTGAAGGCAACAGTCGCGCGCAGATCGCGGGTTTAAAGGAAATAGGTGCGGTCTAGGTCGCGGGGTTCTGGATGACAGCGGCGGTCGGAGCGCGACTGTGTAATGAACAGGCGCGGTCGGATCGCGACTGTGGGCTAAAAAAACGCGGTCGGGGCGCAACTGGAAAAGTTCAAAAACGCGTCCAGGACGCAGGAAAATGGCTGACAGCGGTGGGCTGGTCGCAGGCTAGGGCCTGAAATGCGTGGTCGGGCCGCGGCTGCGGAAGAAAAAAGTGCGGTTTCCGGCGGCCGAAAACGACAGCCGAAAGTACAGTACGGAAAAATAAAATTAAAAAAGATAGCGGAGTCGCCAAAACTGTAGCTAGGGTTTTCACCCTAGCTTGTGCTAATGAGCACCTACTAAGGAATCTGGAATCCTTAGTAGCAGTTCAATGATGTGTATGAATTAAATAAAGATAAACTAAAACAAAGACTAATCTAAATACGTTCTTGAAGCTAAAGCAGTAAAAAGTAAATAACATGGAGCAAAAACTGTAAAGGAATGAATAATGATTTTTATTGATGTTATCTCCAATGAGGAGGTTGGTGGAGTCCGTTGCGCTGGTTCGATGTCGGTGGCTTCGAGCTCCAAGCTGCTTCTTCTCCTTCTCCGGTGGTGGAAATGGGCCAAAAGAGTTCTCAATGGTGAAAGTAGCTTGATGGTAAGCTAGGGTTTCGAGAATAATTTCGGCAGAGGCAGGATGCTTATGATAATGGATATGGAATAATGGGTCTCCATCACTTATTTATAAAACCATGTGATTTAGGTCAGCTTTTTAGGGTTTTAGCTGTTTAGGGTTTCAGCTATTTAGGGTTTCTTCTTTTTTCCTCATTATTTTATATTTTTTATTCCTTTTTGGATATTTTTGGAGGAAAAAAGGATTTTATAGCCTTTTGGAGGCATTTTAAGCTTTTCGGTGACCTTTTAGATGGTTTTATGGGTTTTTGATGGAGATATGGTAGGAAAGTGGACAAATGAGCCATGTAATGGGGTAGATGAGGTAGTTAACCATTTTTGGTTGTTAACACTTCCTATGCCCGTAGGCCTACACTTGTAAAGAAGGAATAAGAACTAACAATTAGTTCAGATCCTAACTATCTTCTATCTTCCTCATAATCTTCAACTAATTCCTAAGATTTCTGAAATCCACAAATCCTACCAACAATGTAGATTTGTTAACAAATACAACCACTTAATAAAACACTCAACATTATCTAGACTCTTCTAGACATTTTCTTGTAATCTATAACAAATTACAATATTTGAAAGGAAAATCACTCTCTCTGGGTAAATATCAAGACCCCTCCTTAGGCATGATCAACTAATGTTGGGTTTGGAAATAATGTTCTTGCATGAGACTCCCATAGCAGAATTTTTTCATGAACTCATAGTAAGTTGTCTTTAGACTACTCACTTCTATATCCCAAACTTTATGTTATTGTTTATATATTTGTTTATGTTGTTTTTTTGTTGTTGCTTGAACTTCATAAGGATCCCACACCTGGTTTTGTTGTTGCCCACTTACCTTGCTTTCAAAAGAATGTTCAATCACTTGCACCTTGTGGCTGGATTTCTTCTTCAACACATTGTACATCCACTTGGATGAATTTATCAACCATTTCCATAACTCATCCAATTCAATGTTCAGTTATGTTATTTGTTGGTACATCCAACTAGTTCTCATTTGTTGCATCAGATCTTCATATAAAATTTGTATGGCTACTTCCATATTGTTTTCAAACCTTTTATTGTCCTCAATTCCATGAGGATAATGTTCCCTTGTCAATATGTATGTATGTTCATGCATACTAATTTTTCTTTCCTGAGACATTACTTGGGACCTCTATCAACAAGATATGTTTTTCATCTCGCAATCTACTCACTAGTGGAAAAATTCATTTTTTCAGATGAAAAGTTTCGACGTTAGACTGGAAAATGTCATTTCACATACTATTAGAATTATGATTAAAATCCCAATTTTCATCATCTTTTCCACGTCGATATTCCAAATTTCCCAGTTTTTTTCACAATTGCAATGAAAAATGGGATTTTTGTCACAATTTTGACGATATACGAAACAATATTTTCCACCAAAATGTCAAAACGTTTCATCGCAATTTGGTCCAAATGGCCTAGTGACTCCATTCTACTTCATACATTTCTCCATTAGTGTTTAAAGGATTTAATTCCTTTCTCCATAGCTTCCCTAGCCATTTTATGAATTATCGACTTTCATCTTCAGAATTATCTACACATAAAGAAAATGCATTACAAAATGAGTTCTATTTTTGAAATTCAATCTCAGTCAGAGAGATGACTGCTAACATAACTTGTTTTCATTCCCTTATGTCTACCATATATATATAGACTATTGTTCATTCATTAACTATTCCTTGAATTTCTGGTTTACTTCTAGAATCTTCCTAGTTACACTTTACACCTTCAATCTCTTCATTGTCCTTCAAAATGTAACACCCTGGTTTTGACCCCATGGTATTGAATTGCATATGATGTACATATTTTTATTTGATCATGGCATGGAGCTCAAGGCAAAGGAACCACCATGGATTTAGTGTCTTATGTATTGGCAGTTAAAAATCGATGCCGATTGTTTATGTGCTAGCCAGGCACAATATGTTTTGAGACATCATGTAAAATGCAAATTAATAAAAATACCACAACTAGCTATATGTCGCAACATTAAAGAGATGGGCGAATGATTTCACAAGGAATAGCGAGGGGAAATATTCAAACCTTTGATCCAATGGGGAAAATCCAAATTTCTAAGGGGGAACCCATAAAGTTGTCAACTACCCATTTTGTCTTTCGTGCCTAGTCATCTAGAAGTTGGTTGGAGAAAGTTAATGCATGGGGATGGGAAGAGTATGGGAGTCAAATTCAAATTTGGGAAGCTACCCATTTTTGGAGGACGTGTTTTTGACTTCTTGGGAAAGTAAATTCCTGGAAATGCATGCCCAACCCATTATTCACCTATACGTTTTGCTCTTTCATGCAGTTGGAGCTCCTAGGCTCTTCCCTTCATGTTTTTGTGGTTGTTTCCTCATTCCATAGCTAGGAAAATCAGTTTTTAGTATTGTTTAGTGAATGGGCAGAGGAGATTCACGTTCTAGGGGTTTTTAGAGGTCGTGTTTGCCTCCCTCATGCAGCTGGAGTTTGTTGTGCTCTCCCCTTCACATTTTCTGCATTTTCTCCATTTTTCTCCATGGTTGGGAAGTTTTTTGTGTGTTTATGAGTGCATGTACAGCAATGATTCATGTTTTTGGTGTTTGTTGGGGTCGTGTTTCTCCCCTACCCAAGAATGCTTGCTGAAATTGTTTTTGGTTCCCAGGGTGTTTTTACCCATTTTACCAATCCGCTTTTGGTTGCAAACCCGTGATTGGTTATGCTCAGTGGTTGGGAAGATAGATACATGAATTGGGGGTTTGTAGAGGTCGTTTTTTACTTTGTGAAGCCATTAATTGTTTCCTAAAACAATTTTCTCACCTAGGTCATTTTCCCCAATTGCCATTTCTAATTTTGGCTCCCAGGATGTTTTTGTCCATACCCAAAACTTGTATTTGGCTGTGAATTTCATCCTATTGTTGGCTTGGATGAGTAAGTCTAAGGAACCCATATGTTATATGGTTTACTATGTTTTGATGTGCTTGTCGCTTGGATGAGTACGTCCAACGAACCCCTATGTGGTTGGCTTGTTGCATTAGCATTATGTGAAACCCAACTGTGTGTTGGCTTGACTATGGATGTATGTCTTGCTATGTGTAAGTCTGTTGTTCCTTTATTCCTTGTGGGAATCATGCCTAGCTCGGGGGTGGCAGTGGTGTTGAGAGATTGATGAGCACACTGTCCTATGGTTGGGTGGAATGTTGCAACGACATAGCTGGTTGCGGGACAACTCTTTTTCAAGATATGTATTCTTGTGTGTTTAATCTCTACAACTGTATTTGTTTTAATGAATTATTATGAACATGTTGAATGATTGAATGAATGAGTTTTGCTTCCACTGTGCATTTACATGTACACCACATCTAATTATGTATTTTATGTTCAATGCATTTTATTTTTATGTTCATGGGCCAGATCGCCATTTGATAGAAACAACAGTGTCATAGTCGCGTCCTCTCGGACAAGAGGGGACATGACACAAAACATTTTCCTATTTTGCATCCTCTCGGACAAGAGGGGACATGACACAAAACATTTTCCTATTTTGCATCCTCTTGTTGTATATAAACTAAAATTTCATCTATGGTATTTTCCTTTCTTACTCACCTGAATGGGTTCCTTCCAACTACATGTCCAATTATTCTTTCATCATGATTGAAATCATTCACCCAATACTTCATAAGCATATACTTGAGTTCTATCTCCAGTTGTAGTCTTTGAACTTTTATTTATTTCAGCAACATTTTCAATCTCTTGGGTGTCCCTTTGAAAAATGTCATGTTTTGCACTTCCTTGTTATGCATGATCTTCCAACTTTTCCTCTTACTTCAATAAGGAAAATGATTGCCTCAAGTTTTTGTCATAAGAATCCCCCTATTGCTTGATTTTCTCCCAATGATTATCCTTCTCCTTGGTTACAAAATCTTTATGTTGAATTGATACTTCTTTGCACTTATTGTGTTCATCAACTTGGTCTGCAATTTTAGTGTGGTCTTCATCCACTTTGTTCTCTTTAAGATGATTTTTTCTTAGAACCTTGTTGTTGTCTCTAGATACAATCCCTTGTCCATTTCTATTAGCATACATCCAAATTCACTAATAAAAATTGGATATGTTATAGGTAAATCCATTACCTCAATTTTCTCTCCGAGAAATTGATCTTCAACCTTAGGCTTTGTTAACCAATATTTAAAAAACTTAAATTATTTCTCAAAATCTATGACGTTGTATTTGAATACTGTACTTTTCTTTCAATATTTCTCTCCATCACAAGGATATTGTTGTTCATTTCATCTACGCGATTCTTCTTTCCTCTTTCTTTTCAAGACATTTTTGCATTTTCATCTTCATTTACAATAGCTATAAATGATTTTCCATCTTCATCACTACAATTTGCATATAGAAACAAATCCTCTTGGATCTCTGTTGATACCTCTAGTACCATATACTCTTGTTGGGTTGCATTTTCTAAACATTCTACAAAATCCTCATCTGGTTTCTCTTAAGTATCATCATCATGTAACTAAAACAAAACATTGACATAATATATTTGGGAAATTAACAAATATTATACCCACTTATGTTGTTCTATATGATATGCTACAGTAATTAAATGCAAACATTTTAGGAACTCAAACCAACAATATTACAATAAAATGTTTGATACATTACTGAAAATGATTGGTATTACAGAAATTAATAACCACATTTTTTCTATGTTATAAGAATATGGTTATTCTCAATATACTTATTAGTCCCCGCCCTTGGGCTAACAGAGACTCTATGAAAGAGCTTGTGTCCATTTCAATTAGTCTACATGCTAACCAAAACAAATTTCAAAAATTTATCCTAATTTTTCTACCACAGATTCTAGATCTTGTTTACAACTCGACATCCCTTGGTTTCAAACGAAACTCCAATACTTTCCACATTAATTTTACATTCATTGGTTACCATATCGTTAACTCTACACATTTTCATACAAGCATTGATTTCATTGAATTCTTGATGAGACTCATCTATCTTCAATTCCCATCAACCAATATTAATCAAACTATACTTCCTTCCTTCACTTATGTTTCAAAATTCATTAGAATTTTGATCCTTGATATCATCCCAGAATAGATTGACGTAAGATCTGTCTTTTCATTCATATGTGAGTCTAGATGTACATGTATCTTCTGATACACACAAATCCAAATCATTCAATGATTTCAGAATATATTTTGATTCACAAACATGAATTTACATTGAAATCCATTTATGTTACAAGAAACCATATGCGTTGCAGGAATTTAATTGCATGAACAAGAATTCAAATGTGTTACTAGAATATATTAAGCACTACGAAAACCCATGCGTGTTGTAGGAATTTAACACATTAATAGTTACATGACTTTATACATTGTTGAGGCCTGCAAAATCGCAGGTAACAACAGTTAGGGATTCTCCCCAGTAAATGTTCCCAACTAGCCCGTTACTGTTTGGTATGGGGAATCCATCTGGTTTACGGTTTGGATACCATAGGTCAAGTAACAAAAATAAAGGGTTTTACCGGTTACGGCCCGGTCCACTGTGTATGTTTTTAGTTTTTTGTATTTAAGTATGAGATGCAAGTGCCTATCCAAAAATGCAGATTGATAGAGAATACGAGGAGCGGTCACAATGTGATGCGTAGGTTCTTACCTCTCATCTTATCTCTCTCGCATCTAAACCACACACAGCAAGAAAAACTAAAACTAACTATCTAACCTATCCCTAGGGAGCAAGATTATCATTTATCAATGAGTAATGTATTTTGTGCATGCATTGAGAAAAATCACAGATAGTTGTTACTCCTTTCACAACACATGAACATTTATAGATATATGAACAACCAGATAGCTAATTGTTTATGAACAACATTCATTAGTCATACTGGAAATTTCATAGAATAAAATAGAGCACATTCATAACAAGAAAATAGGTTCAAAGAGTTAGAACGATCTCACAGTTAATGAATAACAGCTGAAAATGAAATAGTTCACATTCAACAAATCCATTGCACAACATTTGAAACCTTCCACAAAGCTTTCTCCAACAGGAAACTTGTAATTTCTTTATGCAACAGGAAATAGTTCTTCTTACATTATACTCTCACAAATCTATCTGGGAAAAAGTCCCACTTCTATCTAACTCTCCTATATTTATACTACAAGCAAAACTCTTAGGCTGCCCCTCGGTGACCTTTGGGCTTCCCCCAACCGTTCAATCCCACAATTTTGTCTTTTTGTGAGTACTCATGATTTATACAATACGTTGCATTTAAAGTTAAAATTTTAAGAGCATTTTTATGAAAAGGGACCATCTTGGTAACTGACGAAATTTTCCAAGCCTGGGCCTCTGCTCTTATTGATTATGCTCAGTAATCCATTGGTCCCTTGCTAGATCCTGTTGAGATCAAACCTAAATTTCTTCTTCTTTTCTCTATTTCTACTTCTTCATTCTTCAGTCGCTTCCTTCCTTGTTGCCTCCCTTCTACTTTGTCTTTTAAACACATCTTACTCGCAGTAATCATCCTGTCATGAAGATAGCATATTTTAGACCATTTAGGGTTTAATAAAGTAATACAAACTGTATCAATACATGCATTCTATAAAATGAACTCTAAACAATGTTAATGCATGAAAAGAAAACATGATAATGCAAAGAAAATCCTGATAGCTGGGTCTGAAAATCCTCTAAACCAGTTAGCCAACTAAAATCACGATCCTGAAAAAAAAAACTCTTCATCTCAATCCCGACCGCATCTGGACCAATTCAACCTCCTCTGATGAAAGCATGAAAAATGGAAAAGTAACCGTCATCGAAAAATAGAGTAAAAGCACACAAGAAAGGCAGGAAAACCGTTACCGGCGGGAAAGAACTAAGCATCGGGCGAAAACAAACTCTCATCGGTGGGTGGAAACACTATAAGTCGGATGGTTAGTGCATTAGGGAGCCGCAATGGTGGAAGACATAAGGACTACAGCTTCTGCTTTCAAAAAAAAAAACTATGGCGATCAGAAGTTTTAATGACTGAGTGTCAGCGATGGTGAGCTCAACGCCGCCGCCGTGTCGGCAACACAAAGGACTAGTCCTCCGATCAACCATCAAAAAACTGTTCCGATAGTGAAAAAAACATCATCAAAAGGAAAAAAGGTTTAGGAAATAAAACCACGGAATCGACAAGACTAAGAACTAACCGTTGGCATGTTCATTATATGTCCGCCGAAACGACGGAGATTTAGAAAGATAATGCCCCGAAATTGATAAATAAAACTGCCAATAGTTAAATGAGATAAAAGCACTTTGGTGAACATAAAAACTATCCATTGGGATGTTCATTGCTTACCCTCCGTAACGGTGGCTGCGTAGAAGACTACCGCCCCGATTCACTATTCAAACCACTTCTGAGAGCGATGAAGGAAAATGAAAATAAAGTGTTAAGTGTTCAAAAGACCTTCAGCTATGCAGTGTTAAAGTTAGTTCATTTCACCTCCGAAACTGTGGGGGCGAAGAGAACTAAAAATACGACTTAAACATAAATAGACTTTCGAAAGCGATGAAGGAGATCAATCAGACCAAAAGGAAATCATTTTCAAATCAAACTCAAAATTCCAACAGTCAAAGCATTGGCTGACATAAAGCAGTTCCGAAAAACATGAAAGCAATTGACCTCAATTCAACTTCAAACAATCCAAAATTGCAGCAGAGGGACAAAATAGAGTTCAGCTATCCAAACAAGCCCATGCAAGATAAAATCAATAAGGAGGGTCCAAAATTTCAAAAAATTTGGGGAAAATAGTTGCAGCTGCAACAATTGGCGACTACTTGGTGAACCTAGATCTCTGGACAATTTCTTCCTTAAGAAACAGACTGTTTGCAATAAAGCCAACATGTTGAATTCTTCTAGATGTCTGGATTTCCCAAATGGAAAATGTATGTACTTTTAACCATTGATGATAGTCCAATTTAGGGATCATGGGAACCAATATTTAAAAGTCCAGATAACTCTTTTGAGGCCAGGAATATTAATTTCATTTTTTACCTCTATCTTCGGGTAGTTTCCAGCTCGGACACCACAAGATTGTAACATATGGTAAACAAAAATATTCATTTGTTCCTCATTTCCATGCCATTTTTCACTTTTTATGCTTTTGGACTTTTGTCCCTTTTGAGTCCTCCTGGATGCCTTTCTTTCTGAATTTTTATTCAGGATCCTCTATCCATAGTGTCCTTTTGTGTGACAGATGTATTTAATTTTCAGTGCATAGACAAAGAAGAACTTTGGCAATTTTGTACTTATATGGTTCAGTACTTTGATTTGATACATATTGCTTTCTTAGGAGATTTTTGACTCTTATTTGCCTTTTGGCTTTCAGTTCTTGACATGGGATCATTTATATATAATACACTGTTTACCTTGCTTCCTTTCCATGGGTCTTTTGTTGTCACCCCCTAAGACATTTTTAAATGTGAGATGGATGGAGCCTCGAAATAGTATTCCAGACCTTTTGATCCTGAGTTATTTTACAAGGATTAAGTAGGACTTCAATGTGTTCATATCCATTTAGGAAAATCTGCTAACTAGAAGAAATTCTTTCAGATAAACAATAGTACACAGTGTTATAATCAAGTATTTTAGTTAATCCAGAATTATGATGCTCTCCATGCAACCAAAAGTTTTCTTCTTTTATTGGAATCCATCAAAATCTAAACTAGAACAAACAGAAATAAAGTAAATCCAAAATAAACAACCAAATCAATTTATTTATGTACAAAACAAAAACAAAAAATTAGGAAAAATAAGGTTTGAGAACTAAACCATTAATTGGTAAATTTTCTTCCCACCCCTGTAAATCTTGCAATTTGTAGGTTGAGGGGCCAAGTTTTGCTGCAATCTGAAAAGGGCCTACCCATAACTGTTGAAACTTTGTGTGCCTCCCCTTTTCATCATGTGGGTGATCCCACTTAAGAACTAGGTCTCCCACTTCAAACTCCTTCTTTCCAGCTTTATGCTTATCAAACCACTGCTTCACTACTTCCTGTTGATGCTTAAAGCGTTCTTTGGCCCTGGACCTAGACTCTTCCGCATTCAAAAGATTACAGATTCAATTTATAGGATTTCGTTATCTGTGCCTCTAGACTCTTGAGCTATTATGGAAGATGGTAGCATAATGTTAGGAGCAAGTATAGCCTCTTTTCCATAAACAAGGGTATACGGTGACACACCTAAGGAATTCTTGGGTGTGACCCTATCAGCCCAAAGAGAGTCTGGTAATGCTAAATGCCAACTTATCTGGTTTTCTATCACAGTATTTTTTAAGATCCTAATCATATTCTTGTTTGTAGATTCTGCTAAACCATTTCCTTGTGGGTAATAGTTCACAGAATAATGCAACTTAATTCCTCTTTCATGAGCAAATGCAGTTAATCTAATAGAAGAAAAATAAGTAGCATTATTGAAAACCAGGGAAATTGGAACCCCAAACCTGGTCATAATATGATCTTGCAAGAAATCCATGACTGCATCTTCGTTCACTTTACGTAACGAAATTTCCTCGACCCATCTAGTGAAGTAGTCAGTTGCCGTCAAAATGTATTTGTGTTGCAAGGAAGAATTTGGTTTTATCTCTCCAATGATATCAATTCCCCATTGCTCAAATGGTTCTATTATCATCACTGGCTTCAATGGTCCTGCTTCTTTGTCTTGTCTTCCCCCACACCTATGGCAGATATCACACTTTCTGACATGGGTGTGTGCGTCCTTGAACAGTGTGGGCCAATAATATCCGGCTCTGAGAATCTTGTGGGCTGTTGTATCTTCGGAAAAATGACCTCCAGCAGGCCCATCATGTAACTCTATTATGACCTTCTTTGCATCTTCTTTCTCTAAACATTTGAGAAGGACTCCATCATAATTCTTCTTGAATAAAATTCCATCAATGATCTGATATGCAGCTGATTTAAAGCGCAACGCTCTTCGCTACTTGGAATTCCAATGTTTTGGCAACAATCCTTCTTGAAGGTAATGAACAAGGTCTTGGTACCAGGAATCTGGAGCTGTGAAAAGAGGACATACATCCATCATATGTAACTCAGCTTCATTTTCCCAATTGTTTTCTTCATTGTTGTTACCTTCATCCATTAGTTTGCATAGTCCTTGCCCTTTAACTATGGATGCTAGTTTGAATTTGAGGTCATATTCTTGTAAAGTTGTTACCCAGTTGCCTCTTCTTTCTCCTAATTCTTTTTGTATGAAAAGAGACCTTACAGTTGGGTGTGGAACTATTACCTTTGTCCGATTCTTAAGTATGCACGGCCTAAATTGTTTTACCACTTTGAAGACTGCATAAGCTTGTTTATCCAAAGCTGGGTAATTCAATTCGCCCCCCTGTAGACCAGTGCTCATAAATGATATGGGGTACTCATCTCCCCCATCTTCCTTCTGAGTAAGCACCGCTGCTAATGAATCGTCAGATGCGAAAGTGTACAAAATAAAATCTTTCTCAAAATTTGGAATTTTGAGAGAGGGTGCATGAGCAATAGATGTCTTTATTTTACTGAATGCATTCTTCTATACATCAGTCCACTTGAATTTTACACTTTGTTTCACCATTTGCTACAAAGGTTTAACAATTTGAGCGAAATCTGTCACAAACCTTCGCATTAAATTTATTGTCCCCATGAATGATTGCATACCTTTTTTGTTATCGGATAAAGGGATCTGTTCGATAGCTTTGATCATTTATAGGTCTATGGAGATCCCCTTTTTAGAAACCACGTGACCCAGTAGCTTTCCTTCTATAACTGCAAACACACATTTCCTTGGATTCAGTGAGATGCCGTATTTTTGACAACGCTCGAAAATTTGTTTTAGACGAAATGCATGCTCTTATCTCTTCTTTGAAAATATCGTGACGTCGTCAAGATATACTACAACACTATGACCAATTAGACCACAGAAAGCTATATCCATAGCCCTTTGGAAAGTAGATCCAACGTTAATGAGTCCAAAGGGCATCCTTCTGTAAGCAAAAGTTCCCCATTTTTTTCTAAAGGTAGTTTTAAGTCTGTCTTCTTCAACTACTAACACTTGATTGTAGCCAAAGAATCCATCTAATAACGAAAATAACTCAGAACTCGAAACCATCTGTAATATCTGTTCCATGGGTGGGACTGGATAGTTGTCTTTATCTGAAGCACGATTTAGGTTTCTGAAATCCAAACATAGCCTGATTTCTCTAGATTTCTTTCTTACTGGTACCAAATTTGAAACCCATTCCGAGTGTCTAACTTTGAATATAATTTTGGAATCCAATAATTTCTTCACTTCATTCTGAATTAACGGCTCCAGTTTTGGATGCATTTTTCTCAACAGCTGTTGATAAGGTTTGACTCCCAATCTAATAGGGATGACATGCTGTATAATCTTGGTGTCAGATGTTTTAAGCTCTTCATATGTCTAGGTGAATACATCTTTGTACTGTTTGAACAAACTAATGAACTTATTTCTTTCACCCGGGGAACGACACTTTCCCAAATTTATCAGCTCGAATTGAAAAGAAGAGCTATGAGTCTTGACATTTTCTAGTCTTCTGAATTTGTTGTCTAAATCAAAACATCCTCTCTAAGGTTTTGACCCCTTTAGGAATAAAGTTATCGAATTTTAACTCAGCTTGGTGTTCTTCATCATCGATAATTGTCCCTTTGAAAGTTTCATCATTCATCAAACATTCCAAGATTTGTTGATCATCATAAAAAACTCATAGGTTAGTAATCATGTCTGGAACCAAAGGCCTGAAAAGTAGTTCAAGAAAACACTTGTTATTTGAAGGTACAAGCCTTGCAGCTGAGGTAGCTAACAAGTCAGTTGCTGCATTCTTAAGTCTAGGAATGGATACAATATTAAATGCATAAAAATTTGTCAGCAAATCCCACACTTCATTCTGGTAAACTTTTAAATGAGGTGAGATGCAATATATCTATTTTCAAATTTGCTTTACAATTATTTCAGAATCCCCATACACTTTCAGATTTTCTACTTTTAATCAATTGCTTTTCTTAGCCCTTGAAATAATGCTTCATATTCGGCTATGTTATTGGTACATTCAAACTCTAATCTACATGACAGAAAATGTTTATTTTTATTTGGATCAATCAGGACACAGCCAGCTCCCGATCCTTCCAAAATTTTAGATCCATAAAAAAAAAGTGTCCAAAAACTATATACTTCTTATTATACTTGAATCAACAACTACATCTGAAACAAAGTCTACTATTTTACAGTCAAATTCATCAGCCCGTGAAAATCAAAGGAGATCGGGCTGTGTGTCTGGTGTACTGTTGGATTCTTCTGCTTGGTAATTTCTTGGTTCAAGCTCAATAAAGTAATTCCCCAACACAGAATTCACTGGTTCATTCTTACCATCCAACTGAGTGACATTGTGCTTCATATGGGGCTCTCTTAATACTTTTATTTGGTTGGGACTTCCCTTATAAGGAAACCACAGATGTGACCAATCTGATGCAAAATATCCATTTAGCTTTGCTGACCAATCCCAACTGAAAACAAGTCCATATGCCTCAGGTATGTCCGCTACTACAATATCGATGAAATGACATACCTTTTCATTTGAAGATAATTGAATCAGAACATCCTCCATTTCCCCAATTACCTTCACATTTGTTTTGTCTAACTGAATAACCTACTAGGTAGATGGTTTAGGCTGTCCATTTATCTTTTTGTAGACTGAAATTGGCATAAAATTGACTAATGCCCATGAGTCTACTAAACAGTTGTGCATGTTATGGTTGAAAATTTCAAAAGTTAATAGAAATGGTGGGGTTTTGTATTTAGGCTTACCTCCCACACTTACTTCACCAATTTCTTCTTCTTTAGGTTGATTGTCATTGGGAAGCTTTTCCTCAGGTATTTCAAGTGCTTTTAACAATATTTCTTTCTGCTGAGGCACATTGCACATTTCAAACAGCGAGATATTTGCCTTAGCCCTCTTAATATCTTCCACAATATCATACTCCATCTTATGTTCTTTGAGATCCTTTTTTACATCATTAGTCTTCTCCTCAATGGGATCAACAGGCATGCTGATTTGCTTTGGATTTTGAATCATAATGGTGAATTCTGGTATTTTATCATCTTTGTTGTTATTTTGTATTTTCTTTACATTCTCTTGAAATCTCTTAATTTTCGGGATTACTGATCTTTCTTTATTTAACAAACCTTGAATTCTTGTTGTCATGTTTGCTTCTGATATTTCTTCTTGTTTCAGATAACCTTCTTTTTTCGGTATCAAACTTCGAGACGCGGTCCCATAAAACCAGAGTGTCCTCTTCTTGATTTTCTGTGGATTTATTTCCCTTTTCCCCTTCATCATCAACTTCTGTTAGTTTAGAGTCCAATAGCTGATTCATTACTAATGTCATTGAATTTATCCATTGAGGACAATTTTTTTCAGAATGAGGCTGCTGATGAAAGGTGCAAAAGTTATCCATACCCACCTCTGTTAAATTCATTGATGCAGGACTATGTGGAGGAGGCTTAGATTGATTGTTGTCCTCTCTCCTTTTATAGTAATGCTTATAAGATTTATGAGCTTCTTTTTCATTTTCCAGATCTATTATTCTGTTAGATAGTTTCTACATCATTTTCAACATTCCTTCAAAGTCATGTGACTGCTCCTCCTTAGGCTTAGACAGTAATAAGGATTTCTTACCAAAAGTTTTTTCTCCTGACTGCTCAGGATAATATTCTATGCTCTCAATTTCAGCTTCTACTCTCTTGGCTTCTTCATAATTTTCTGACAACATAGGTTTGACTTGCATCTTGGAAAACATGGCCAAGTCAAGACCTAAAGCTGAAGTATAGTGTTCTATCAAAACCTTATCAGATGGTTTATTAGTTGTAGAAAAATTCCTAAGATAAGTAGCAAACCTTTGGGTGAAACTACGTGCTTTTTCTTTTCTTTCTTTCTTCAAAGCGCATAACCCCTTCATTAATGCTGCATGAGTTTTTTGGATTGCATATTTATTTCTGAATATTCTTTCAAACGTATCCCAGTTTGTGATTGAGTTTGCAGGTAGAGAAAAATACCATGAGGATGCTACTCCTTTCAGGGTATGTGAAAACAATCTGCAAACTACATCTTCATGTTCTCTAGCCCTTAGTCCTTCTATAGCCAAGTAAAATCTTTGTAAATGATCATCTAATAAAATATTTTCACTTGGGTCAAACTTGGGCAGCATTTTCTCAAAAGCCTGAGGTAAGTCATGTAAAGGGGGTGCCAGGTTTAAAGGTGACCTAGCCCTCCAAGCAGGTGGTGGATTTGGTGGGTTGGGTGGCTGATTTTCATTCACGTTTGCCATGATTCTGGGTGGAGAATGAGGTGGCGAGTGAACAGGTGAACAGTAAGGTGTATCTAGGCCCACTTGATTCAAAGGATGAACAACTTCCTGTAAGTCTATTTCTACCAGTTCTTCAAAATCTCCAACCAACACTGATTCTTCCAATATAGGACGGTCTTTCTTCTTATATTCTCTTCTGGGCAAGATAGAAATAATTGGTAATCCTCCAATCTTCTTCACATATGCCCTAGTATGTCTTCTCAAATCATTAAATACTTCATTATCGATGGAATATAGATGCTCTTTACCCTTCTCTTCAGGAATTGGATTGGGAAATAGGCTGCTTTCAGAACTATCACCGGTGGAATAATCTCGAGAAAATAAGTTTCCTCAGCCAGCCATGCACTGGATGCCCTCCTTCTAGCGCCAAAAACTATTGAGGCCTAGAAAATCATAGGTAACAACAGTTAGGGATTCTCCCCAGTAAACGTTCCCAACTAGCCCATTACTATTTGGTATGGGGAATCTGTTCGGTTTATGGTCTGGCTACCGTAGGTCAAGTAACACAAATAAAGGGTTTTACCAGTTACGGCCCGGTCCACCATGTATGTTTTTAGTTTTTTGTATTTAAGTATGAGATGCAAGTGCCTATCTAAAAATGCAGATTGATAGAGAATAAGAGGAGCGGTCACAATGTGATGCGTAGGTTCTTACCTCTCGTCTTAACTCTCTCGCATCTAAACCACACACAACAAGAAAAACTAAAACTGACTATCTAACCTATCCCTAGGGAGCAAGATTATCATTTATCAATGAGTAATGTATTTTGCGCATGCATTGAGAAAAATCATAGATAGCTGTTACTCCTTTCACAACACATGAACATTTATAGATATATGAAAAACCAGATAGCTAATATTTTATGAACATCATTCATTACTCATAGTGGTAATTTCATAGAATAAACTAGAGCGCATTCATAACAAGAAAATAGGTTCAAAGAGTTAGAACGATCTCATAGTTAATGAATAACATCTGAAAATGAAATAGTTCACATTCAACAAATCCATTGCACAACATTTGAAACCTTCCACAAAGCTTTCTCCAACAGGAAACTTGTAATTTCTTTATGTAAAAGGAAATAGTTCTTCTTACATTATACTCTCACAAATATATCTAGTAAAAAGTCCCGCTTCTATCTAACTCTCCTATATTTATACTACAAGCAAAAATATTGGGCTTCCCCTCGGTGACCTTTGGGCTCCCCCCAACCATTCAATCCCACAATTTTGTCTTTTTGTGAGTACTCATGATTTATACAATACATTACATTTCAGGTTAAAATTTTAAGAGCATTTTTATGAAAAGGGACCAGCTTGGTAACTAACAAACTTTTCGAAGCCTGGGCCTCTGCTCTTATTGATTATGCTCAGTAATCCATTGGTCCCTTGCTAGATCCTGTTGAGCTCAGACCTAACTTTCTTCTTCTTTTCTCTATTTCTGCTTCATTCTTCAGCCACTTCCTTCCTTGCTACCTCCCTTCAACTTTTTACTCTTCATTTTGCATCGTCTATCTACTTATACACTCTTTCTGGCCTGATTTAGAATGCTTTCCTTCTTACACTTAAAAAAAGGGAATAAAAACTACCAATTAGTTCACATCCTAACTATCCTCCTCATAATCTTGAACCAAATCCTAAGATTTGTCAAATCCATGAATCTTGCTAACAATGCGGTTTCGTTTACATAAACAGGAACTTAATCAAACACTCATCATTATCTAGAATCTTCTAGACATTTACTTGTAATCTACAACAAATTACTATATTTTCAAAGGAAAACCACTCTCTTTAGGTCAGTATCAAGAATCTTCCTTAGGCTTGATCAACTAATGTCAACTTTGTCAATAATGCTCACGCATCAACATAATAATGGATTTTATAATGCACCATATCATGATTGTTATGATGTTTGAACAATCATAACAATCATCATCATCCCTTCACCATCATCTCTACATTTTGTAGTACATCAACTAGTCTTACAAAATGGTCTAATATAAATCTCATGCAACTACTTGAGCTATGTGATGTGACAACTTATTGATTATTTGATCAAGGACAAGGGTATTTTAGGAATAGATAGATTATAGATTTTCCAACATTTACTTCATGTTGGACTAAATGTGTAGACCTAGGTCTATGAAGGATACCAACAAAGGATTTGTAGTATCCCAATGTCATATCAATCCATGGGGACATTGAAGGTCTCTTAGGGTTTATTACCAAGAATGAAGGTTATGGGAGAATATCAACAATAGAAGCTAAGCTTGTTATAGACATATAGAATCCAAAGTATATGTAATAACCATCAAATTCACCATTACACCACACTTCACAATATAATAGAGACATGACCTCTCATAGAATCATATAAATAGACATATAATGTAGAAAAATGAAAAACAAGGAAGTAAACATTTTTCCAAGCTAAGATTGTAATCAACAAAAGGAATCCAAAGAATACACACTAACCATAAAATTTACCATTACACCACACATCACAATATAATAGAGACATATTTGTTGATGGGATTTACCTACCCGACTAAGCCAATCCCATGACGAGTGGGTTTGGTTCAACAATACATGAAAGGGTGGATTCTTATCTAAATATCCTTAACTTTTCATGCATGTAAAGACTAAAGAATAAGATAATATAGAGGAAACATTTTATTGTCATTTGTCCAAATCTTTCCGCATATGATCCATTTGATCAAATTCTAGTTGTGATATTCTTCTCATAAACTTGTAGACACTTCAACCAAACAACACCTTTCTCATTCTACTTTCATTATAATCAATAAAATTACTTAAAAATGCATATGACAAATCTAAGTAATTTTTAAGTAAACTACATCCAATTGAAATCTATTTTTTATGCATCAATTTAATTAATAAAAACACATATTTAAAGGGGGTGGGGGGATAGGGTGGGATGGCTAAGGTATATCTATATTATTTGTAGGGAAAAGGTAGACAGTAATGTCCCTCCCAAGTGAAATATTAGTGTTGTGTCCTAACCCCTAGTGGTTCTAGCCTAGAAGGGGTTATTTGCAAAAAAATAATAATCATGCATATGCAAATACTAGACTAGGATGCAATTCCTAAGTTTTAATTAATAATTATGAAATTTTAATAAATTTTATGTCAAAGTAATGCCTAGGTGACAAGGAGGGCGCATGAGGCCAAGTGGACTATAATTTAGAAATTATAAATGGAAACATTAGATAAAATCAAGAAAATAATAAAAAGAAACCAAGAAAAATGGATAGAATCTTGCCAAATCAATCAGACGAGAAAATCCGAGACAAAGAAGGAAACTACAGAAA
This sequence comes from Pseudotsuga menziesii, assembly GCA_001517045.1. Classification (NCBI taxonomy): domain Eukaryota; kingdom Viridiplantae; phylum Streptophyta; class Pinopsida; order Pinales; family Pinaceae; genus Pseudotsuga; species Pseudotsuga menziesii. The sequence continues at coordinate 22,306 of LPNX011188386.1, forward strand.
AACTCTTAGGACAAAAAGGAGGAAAATTTTGAAGGATTTAGTTTCTAAAAGAGAAATATGAAAGTCACTCAAAAATGAAGGAGGATGCATTTTCTAAAATCAATAATGCATGTCATCTATAAAAGAAGGCACAAAGAGGGCGCAATTTCCAATAAAGGAAAAACAAGACATCTGGTAAGTGAGGAAAACTAGGAGGCAAAGCAAGGAAGTTCCTAATTTCTTCATGAAGGCGCATTGGGAAAATAAAGTGGGACACCTATGGATCTAATTCGAACTTTAAGCCTAATATTTATATAAAAAAATTATAGAACACCCCTCTCACAACTTTTGATCATTTGTGTTTTAAGTTTGAGAGTTAGTCTCAATGGTTGAGTGTTGTGCCTCAACTCTAGCTTTGGAAGGTGTGCCCCTTAGCCAGTGAATATTGTGTTTTTGGATTGAATTTCGGTGTAAACATTTAATAATATTTGTTTCAGGTCTTGATGTATCCTTCAACCAATTATCATATCATTCAGAAGAGCTTAGAGGCCTCATAACTATGGTATTCACTCTTCATCCTTCCTTCTCTCCATTCTATAATATTCTGACAATTTTTGGAGCAATGTAATGGGAATTTCGACCCCGATATTAGATATTTCATGTATTGATGTCCAATATACTGTTTAATATCAGTTTCATATCATTTTCAGGTCATTCATAGAATTTGGTAGGTTTAGGGTTTGATTCTCCTTGGATTCCTAACTCCAGAGCCATACTTTTGGGATTTTGGCTATGAGAGGCTACCTATGAGATTATTGTGAGATGTATTTCGAATATAATTTCTCTATTATGATATTATTTAATGTATCTATAAATTAAATAGGATTATTAAATTTTTTAATTAATTTTCATCATAATCTTGTACACCCTTCCTAGATTTCATTGAAAAGTGAGATAGTTTTCCTGTTAGAACTAATTAGTCAATCTAAACAATTATATTTAATTTATTTTATGTTATGAAATTTAATTAAAATTATAATTATGATATCAAATGTATGAAACTAAATATTAGTAACTTTTTTTATGTGTTTGGAAATCACAGAAGTTTGACTAGCTGCATAGTCCTAGTGACTAGTTTTCCTGGTGCGACCCTTAGATTTCTTTGTGACTATTCAGACCTATTTTAAACCTGAAAATATCTATTTCAGAATCCTAAATATATTTATATAACCCTCATAATTTTTTCTTTTCCTTTGGTTTCTTGGAACTGCTTGTTAATATTTCAATTTGCACCGGTTGGGAATCCTAGAAGCTTGGTAGTAGACTTCATCCCGATTTATGATTGAAACATAAAAGGGACCAACATATATGTGCTTAGGAATATGAACATTCAGTCTCATACCTTATATTTTGGTTTCACCTACAAGTCCCAATTCATTCCCTCTCTTTACTTGATAAAATTTCCTGGCTGTCAACTAGTTGTCTGAAGCTTTATTCCTTAGAGTTAATGAGGCTGATTTTAAGACTTAGGTTAATTTCAGTGGTATTAGAGAACTTTACTCCAATCCTATGGAAATTAATATCTCAGTGAAGAAATATTGCAAATCACTAATTCAAGTTGCAACTATGAGGCTCCTACCAGTGATAGAAGAAGACTTTGAATAATATGAAGAAGAAACCTTTTATGTTGATGGAGACATACTAAGAGTTGAGGATGGTGACTTCTATTATCCATCATATAGATAAGATATAAAGGTTTAACCTTCAATGGTTTAGAAAGACTTGATAAAGGTGATAGAATCCTGTGAAAACATGCCTCATTGCTACCCGGAGTATCCAACTTTGGGTAAGGAGATTTGTGCAAACATTTCTTTCAAAGAATATATTTATTTCAAGTATGGATTAGGGACCAAGCATGTTTAGGATCATTCTTTCAAGAGTAGAAAACCATCCATGGAGGAATCAAGTTTTTGTTCCACCTCTCTTAGTAAAGAGGGAAAAGAAGAGATCAAAAGATCTTATGGTTCTAGCAAAAGTAAGGAGGATGAGCATGAGGCCCTAAAAACATTCACAATCATTGAAAATGGTCATGATCCACTTAGTTATTCAAGTCGTTAAGTAGAAGAAGTGCTCCATAAGGAGGAGCATAAGTCACTCCAAGGTTCCTTTGAAAAGGTTGGAAATCCACTCCTTAATGATGATGATTGTAGAAAGGAAGAAACTGAAGATGAATGCACTTCGAGATTCTTTGTGGGTGATTTCCATATCACTGCTAAGGATGTTGGTTCATGTGAGGGTTGTGAGACATATTTTGGATAAGAACAAAAATAAGATTATAAATCATATTTATAGTCATCTCTTGAGCCTTGTAATAAATAATAATACAAAGGCCACACCACTTGGGTGTGAACCCCAGATTTGGGTGGAAGAGAAGGACACCATAGTTTCGTTGCATGAAGATGATGAAGATGAAATTCCAAGGTATGGTGTACTTTCTGATTTATGCAAAGATCACATTTCATTGCAACCTTCAGAGATACCCTCCACTTCATATCTTGGAAGTGATTTTGAAACATATTATAAAGTTGGTCGGTATGTTGAGAATGAGATGTGTGTTGTGGATCCATGCCACAAGTAAGGTGATCTTATGTGTCATCCATTGGAAGGAGAAACTTTGGTGTATGATATTCCTTTTAGTGGATCACTAAAGGAGGATAGAGAGAATCTTATTCCAGCCATGAAGAACTTTGTTGACACCAAATCCTTGGTGGAAAGATGTTGTTGGAAAGCTTCTGGAGGAAAGTTGGAAGGAGAAGAATTTCTGGAAGAGTTCATAGCACTTAAATAAGGAATGGTTAAGATGAAGGATAGCTACATGAATTTACTATCTGAAAGACACCATCTCCTCATGGTGGCTGAAATGTACCATTGTGCATTGAATATGGAAGTAGAAGAGTCTGAAAGGCTTCGTAGAAAATGGGAGGCTACATATGATTCCTTGAAGATAATCCATGAATCTCTTCAAGAATCAAGGTTGAAGCTTGATCAACTTCTAAAGGAGTGAAAATCTACGATGAAGAAAATCTTGACCAAGCACTTGATCATCACTAGAGATATTGTGAATTTCCTTTAGAAGACTATTACACGGTTTTGGAGGAGGCACATGATAAAACTTTCACTGAGCCAACCAATGGAGGAATTTATGCGTCCATTAGCTTTATGGATGCCATATTGCAGAGAGTTGGTTCACAATTCTTTACCCCACACTTTTAATTCATCCATATCAGGTGGGGATGAAAATTGGGTGAAGGGATTTTCCATATTGGTGCCACATGAGGAGTAGAAGGTTCCCACTTGTGTTCATGATGACTTGATGAATGCACCATTCCATTCCCTGCAGCAACAAAGGCATCCACTTGCATTCTTTGATTCCTTCCTCATTCACTTGCACCAGTTGAGTGGACCCGGTGGAAAATAGTTGATCCATTGGATTTCTGCACTAATTCCATGCTTGGGGGATCATAATATTCTCTATATGAGGAAGAAACATGGTGTCACGTCCCCAAGCCTCTGACTGGCGAAGAGGACGCGACTAAAAGCTTCAAACACATGCACTAAGAGCCCCATGAACATGTACATGCATAAAAATGCTAAAACATAATGCTGAAGCAAACGTATTGAAGTGGAAACATGCACAAATGAACATTTATCATGCATAGATGCAATTATCTATCAGACACAGCGAAAACATCATACATTCATACAAGCATTCATTCAACATGTCCGTTATAGTCATTAACAGTAAATATAGTTGTGGAAGTAGGAATGGACAAGAGCACTTATCTTATGAATAACTTGACCCGCAACCAGCTACATCACTGCAATGTTCCACCCAACCATAGGCCAGCGTGCTCCTTAATCTCTCAGCAACGCTTCCACCCTCGAGCTGGGCATGATTCTCCAAGGAATAAGGGAACTAGCAAGCTTACACATAGCCAAGGGTATACAAAACACAGCCAAGCCAACACAGTTGGGTTTATCATGCCATCAAGGAGTTGGGAAAGGCTAAATGCTAAGCTAGTGAGCTCATTGCAGAGCTAGGAACACCTACACCAGAACTAGCCTGGCTTCTAAAAAACCCACACACACCCAACACAAGGAATCAGTCCCTTCTCTGCTACATAGTCCCTCAGGCCCTGCATTCCCTTCCAGTGCTATTCAGGGGTTGTGAAGAAGAAAGCCAGCCCTCTAGCTCTGTCTGTGTGGTTTCCAACACACCAAGTTTATCAAGCAAACCAAGCCCCCATCCCTGCTCCCAACATAGTCCAAAGACCAACCATTGCACACATGTAGTTAAATAAGCTGTCACAGCTTAAACAGGGAAAATGAATCCCAAGAAAATTAAACAGTCCTGAAACGTATCAGTGAACGTGGGGAAAACAACAGTCCCAACATGAAATCAGTGTGCACAGCTCACAACATGGGGAAAACAATAGCCCCAAAAACGTATCAGCATACATTACCAACAACGTGGGGAACAACAACACGTCCCAGGCAATGAATACACCGGAAGACTTACATAGACCACGCTGGGGAAGAAATTACAGTTCTCCCAGCTTGTACGTGAGAGGAACAACAACACAGAACCCACAAATCCGCCTGTGAGGAAAAGATACAGCCATTGTCACGTAAATCCACAGAGGAAAACTACGTGGGTAAAAACCAGGAAAATCTTGGGCGGGAGAGCAGCGAACAGACAATGGCGAGAATGCCCGTAGCCAGAAGTGTATGAACGTGAGCCACTTCCGCTCCTGCGAGAGGATGAACATCAATTCGGGAGGCCTGGGTAGTGGAGAGTGCGTGAGTGCTCTTGCACAGTCATGGAGAGAGTAAAATCCTTCGTGGGTGATCGCAATAGTTTTTCCTGGGCATAGTGGAGTCAACCGTGGTGGAGTGTGCGTGTGGGTGAGGACTGACAGTCCTGCCACCCCACTCCCAAAGATAATAACTGCCTCAACCACCAGCAGCCTTTCTTCAATGAAAGTGGTTGGATAGAGCAAGGAAATAAGACACATGGGTATTTTCCCTCATTGGCCCAAGGTTTGACAAATTCCCCACCCTTATCCTTGTGAAAATCATGCCCCCGTCTCAATTTAGTTGCCGCGAACGTAGCTGGTCGGGTTCATTTTAATTACAGATGTGTATTTACATGATGACAAACATAATATATGCCGCATGCCCTGATATACCATCGGTGACAAATTTAAATCCAAAACACAGCATAACCGATCAATGGTGGGGCCTTGGCCTTTAGCTCCGCATCATGATCATTTACAATATAGACATCATGTACATTTAATGCAACGGGGTCAAAACCGGGGTGTTACACATGGATGGATAAGCAACATAGGAACATATTGCAATCATTTTATGCCATTCATCCACATACGGATTGGGTGGAAGAATACATGTCACACATGGAGTATGTATGTAGGAATATTTCTGCTCATGGTCGGTGGAAGGTAGATAAGCAAGCAAGTTTCCAAGAGAAGTTGTTGAGACATATATATTGTATAAGGTGGCCTATGTGGTGGAATTCCACATATTTGGATTGATACTTGCACCCTTTGACCAATGGCACATAGTTGATAGATGTTTTCACATGTATCTTTTTGTTTAAGTGTAACTCCATTCCCTTGTTGGATGAGGAGACACATTTTTGTATTTCCATCTTGCATTCTCAGAGATCCCTTTGATACATCATTTTCTTGTGAGCAACCTGGGAATCCTTGCTTGTTGAATGATGCATACCCTTATTAGGGTTAGACATGGGATTTTCATGCTTGTTGCTTGACCTTCATTGATTTCATATTTGATTCTTGTGTGCATTGGGCACATAAGAACCTTCCTAAGAGATTGGAGAGACTTGTTTGGATTCGGCCTTACCTTGGGGACATGTATTTTATGATGGAGGATCTCTCTATGTTTCATCCTAGCTTGGAATGTGACATACTTCTATGTCACTTACATGATCTAGTCATTCTTCATGCTGTTATGGCTATCCTTCATAGTACCTTTGATGGTGATGGTTTCTTCATGGCGTCGATGAGGCTTAGGAGGATACACACTACAGTGAAATCATGAAGTTGGTATACACCTTTGGCTTGTTTTTTGAAAAACAAAACTGCAATTTTTTTTTTGGTCAGTTTTCAATTTCGACCTATTTAAACGCATATCTCCCTTAGGAATTTCACCTTGCAGTAAACATAAATGATTCAGAGAATTGAATGAGCATTCTACTCGTAAATTAAAAAAATAGTTATGGACATATCGTGGCACAAATTTGTAGGCCACCAATAAGATATACTTTAAAATTTTAGGTATGGATAATGAGTGACTTGCGTGGCCTCCGGTTTTTTGAGAGATGGTTATTCATTTTAAGGAAAACAATGTATGGTTATAATATACACATAGTGCACATGTGCATGGACTATATATTGAGGCTTTTTAGACTTATGAACTATTTTTTATTATTTATTGAAATATCATATGTTCAAAAAACGGTGCCTTATCAACACATGTTGTTGACCTTCAATTTTTTTTAGTGTAACTCTTATTGTAAAAAAAAGGTATCCTTTTGAATAGGATAGGGAAAGGAAGATATATGTGCAGATTTAATATTTTTTGGTGTCGTATTTTTTATGATATTGAATTTTAAGTTTAGGTGATTTTTAGAACAATAAAATTCTTAAGGGATAAGGTTTAGAAAAAATATTAATTAATAGAAATTCAAAATGAAATGAAACAATTCTTATACCTTTAAAAACTAGATTCAAACATGAAGCCATTGGTACCAAGCCCGACCAATAATATTTAAAATTTACAGGGGTTTGGCCTTGCTGAAGTTGCAAATTTTGAAAAGATGCAAGAGATTTTTGTAGGTTTTGTTGACCACACAATCTTAGCTCAAAAAATATATTCCAGGATCTTAGTTGAGAGTTTATTTCAAACTCTCGACTGAGATTTTTTTAAAAATATGACGCTATTATTGGTTCAAACTCTCGGCCTAGAGTTTTTTAAACTATCAGCTGAGAGTTTGAAATCTCAAAAAACTCTCAGCCTAGAGTTTGTAGTTAACTTTTTTCGTGTGTTTATCCGCACACACTTATTTTGTTTTCTTCTCCATTGTAAAAATATTGTATACAAACTTTGAGATTTCACCCACTAGACGGTGGGGTTCTTGCATTCCTTGGGATGTCAAGTTTCCATCCTTAACACTACCACATGGATATTTGTAGTTAAGGAAGTGGGATCTACGCATACTTCCCTAAGGGTTGTGGGACCTAGGGTTTAAGATTTTTGTTGGATGGCATAGTCACTGATGGGGATGCAATGCAAGCAAGGGGACCCTGGTATTGCTTGTATTTGGAACAACTATTTACATGTTGGATTGATGGAGCAAGTTAACCTTTCTTCACATGAGTTCACCTATGTTGTATCATGTTCCATTTATCCTACATGGGGAATACTTCTTTGGGTGTACTTTTGGTTTACTTGTAGGGTGCATTTTGTGACCATGGTAGAGTAGTAGAATCATGATGACCTTGGTGATTGGTTGGTTGAACATCCCAATGCTAGTCAGTACGAAACATATATAAGAAATAAAGGGAGTGGTGATATGCTTGAAATGAATAGTTTTGCTAAATTTTCTTCATTAGCATGCTTGAAGATAGTTCTCAAGAACAAGATGCACCGGAATATTGAAGCAACACATTGGAGGGAGTGATTATGTTCATCATGCATCGTTTCATTTTCTCCAAGACACACAAATTTTGGGAAGCAAGGAGTGTAATGTCCCTCCCAAGTGACATATTAATGGTGTGTGTCCTAAACCCTAGTGGTTCTAGCCTATGAGGGGTTATTTAAAAAATAATAATAATCTGCATATGCAAATACTAGACTAGGATGCAATTTCTAAATTTTAATTAAGAATTGTGATATTTTAATACATTTTATGTCAAAGTAATGCCTAGGTGACAAGGAGGGCGCATGAGGCCAAGTGGACTATGAGTTGGAAATCAGAAATGGAAACATTAGAGAAAATTAAGGAAATGCTAAAAATAAACCAAGCGAAAAAAAAGAAGTATTCCAAATCAATCAGAAGAGAAATCCATGACAAAGAAGGAAACTGCAGAAAAGTTATTAGGACAAAAAGCAGGAAACTCTTGGAGGATGCAGTTTCTAAAAGAGAAAGAGGCAAGTCAGTAAAAAAGGTAGAAGAGTGCAGTTGCTAAAAGGAATAATGCATGTCAGCCATAGTAGTAGGAACAAAGAGGGCACATTTTCCAATAAAGGAAAAGCAAGCCAATTGTCAAATCATGAAAGGCAGGAGACAAAGCAAGGAAGTTCCTAATTTCTTCATGAAGGCACATTGGGAAAAGGGAAGTGGGAATCCTATGGATCTAACTCGAACTTGAATCCTAATATTTCATTAAAAAAATGATATCACACCCCTCTCATAACTTTTTAGAATTTGTGTTTTGAGTTTGAGAGTTGCTCTATGGGGTTGAGTGATGTGCCTGAACTGTAGCTTTGGGAGGTGTGCCACTTAGCTAGTAAATCTTGTGTTTTGGTCTCTCATGTCATTGCATCCATTGAATAATATTTTTTTCATTTCGTGATGTCTCATTCAGCCAATTATCATATCATTCATAAGACGTTGGAGGCCTCCTATTAGTGATATTCACTCTTCTTACTTCCTTCTCTCCATTCTATGATATTCTGACAATTTATGGAGCAATGTAATGGGAACTTCGACCCCACTATTGTATAGTTCATTTAATTATGTAAAATATACTATTTAAATCAGGTTCAAATTATTTTCATATCATTTACAAAGTTTAGGATGTGTAGGGTTCGATTCTCCTTGGTTACCTATCTCCAAAGATATACTTTGGTATTTTAATTGTGAGAGGATACATATGAGCTTCTTGTGAGAGTATTTAGACTATAATTTCCCTAATGATATTATTTAATGTCTCTAAAAATTACACAACATTATAAACCGTTTTAATTAAGTTTCTTGAATAATCTTTTACATCATGCCTATATTTTATTAAAAAGTGAGCTAGTTTTCCAATTCGAACTAATTAGTCGGTCGAAACAATTCTATTTCCTTTTTTTCTATTTTGAACTTTAATTAACATGCTAATTATGATATCCAATTTCTGAAACTGAATATTAGTAACCTTTTTATGTGTTTGGAAATCACATAAGTTTGATTACCTGCATAGTCCTAGTAACTAGTTTTCCTAGTGCGACCCTTAGATTTCTTTGTGACTGTTCTGACTGTATTAAACTTGAAAATATTTTTTGTAAGTTAGAGGCTTGAATTAAAATAAAATAATGATACAATCCATTTTCTGCTTCCTTCTAGAAGGGCGGGGGAAGAGGAAAGAGAGGCTAACAACCGGAAAAAAGTTTCAAATCGCTATGCCAAAAATCCCAGCCAGACAACAAATCCAGATCCAGAGTAGGATCAAAGCAGAGAGAAGCAGAGAAGAGAGAAGAAACTTGGAGATGACAGTGAAGAAAACCAACCCTGAGTGGGCTGATTCTCAATTCTTTCCATTCTTTTCTTGTTTTTTCTTGACTTGAATCCATTCCCCTAAAGTTGAGGACACTACGACCAGTTATGAAGCAGCAATGGAACCATGGATGGGTTCCTTGTTAGAGTCGGAAGATGAATATTCATGGTATATTTTGTGCCCCTGAGGAGGGCCGTTTTTTGTGCTTTCATATTCTTGAATAGGAATATGCACCTCAGGCAGAGATGGAGTGGATCTCTGAACCTATTTTGCTGGGGGCAAATCTTCATCAAGTTGGTCGTGTTGCTGGTTTTCTTCCTGCGATTGCATCTCGGGTTGCTAGCTTTTGGATTTGTGTGCTTTCATGGTACGATGCAGCTGAGTCTTTCGTTGTGGACAAGCATTGATAAAGTGGCATGTTTGATGATAGATCATGCACCTAAAGGTTGTGTTTTCATAATCCAAGGCTTGCCTCCAAATGGACGAGCCTGATTTCAGGTTGATCTTGTTAGGGAGCCCTGAACTGATATCAATAGTGGCGTAGATGTGAGCATAGGTGAAAAGACCCTGAGCAAGGTGGGAGTCATCGGTTGAAAAGAATAAACCCAGAGCATTTCCTATCCCTTGAAAGATCGATTGAATCCAGTAGTGAAAAGGTAATTTTGGAAGACATAGCCAGATGGGCACCTTCGTTACTACCATAGTTAAAGGGTCAAACATAGGAAACTAGGGGTTAAGAAAATCCTAGCAGAACCCCAAAACCAAGGCCTTGAACTTGAGACTGAGAGAAGATCTTCTCAAGAAGGAAAAGTCACTAAGAAAAAACCTTTAGCACAGAGTGATACTTGACAGTCCTTGGGCCAGTTAGAGTCTATCCATTCAAGGAGATATTTGGTTTTTGGCCATAGTCCATTGATTATGTAGATGAGGGTTTGCTCCTTGTGCAAGATAAGGTTCTTGAGGTTGTCCAGTTGCGGGATCTCCAAGGTGGGAACCTCCTCTGATTTATCTACAATGTAGACTGATTGAGGGGTCTGGATCAGAATTGGAGTGGAAGAGAGCCCCTCTCACATTACATCCTTGAAGGACCTAGGATGAGAAGTAGAGGGCCTATTATTTCCTCCTTGAATACTGGCCACCAGGGAAATGAATGCGTCCTTTGAGATCCCAAGGTTGTGGAGTTTCTGGTGGTCTGAGAGTTGTCGGTCGACAAAGATAAGCCCATGCATACATGAAGGGGTTCCTTCTACCTATTGGATCAGATATTTTGGCTGTGAAACAGAGAACTAAAGGGTGACTTGCAAACAAAGAGAGACCCCCTTAAGAGACCTTATGAAAATCGAAAAGGGTTTGGGGTTAAGAGGAAACAAGGAGGATTTGGTGTGTTTGGAGAGTGTTGGATATGTTGGGGCGACCAGATCTGAATGGGCAAGATCGCTGGATGATTCCCTTATAGCGTTGGACCTAAAAGGCCGCAGCGAGGCTGCTAGGCCTGAAACCCCTGATTCTTCCTCAAATATTTCCATAGCGACAGAGGCAGTAGCCCTTTCATTCACCAGATCCTGAATCGCAAAACTTGTCAACTCGACGTTACAGTTGCAATGCAAATTAGGGCCATCGCCCACATGGTGGCCAGCCACATTAAGCTTCCCTCCTTTGACTTTATTTTTGTAGAGTTTTCAATGGAGACCTCCCACGTTGCTCGCTAGAAACGAACCTAGGCATTTCAACTCCCCATCAACGAGTGTACATCCCACTCTGGAAACCCCCTCTTCCTTGCCATCTTCCAGAGCAACATATCCATGTTCGAAGTCCATGGCTTCCTCCAATCGTTGGCCATGGAGAAGCTCCTTAGCCAATATGGATGAGAGGTGGCTGAGCATGTGGAGGCGCGCATCCACTTCTACCTCCTTTGCGTAGATTCTTGATTCGCTCACAATTTTTTCCGGTCAAATTTTCATTAAACTTGAAAATATTGATGTACGAATCCTAAATATATTTCTAGGACCATCCTAAGTTCCTCTTATCCTTTGGTTGTTTGTAATTTCTTATTAATATTTCAGTTTGCATCAGTTGGGACTCCGAGAAGCCTGGTATTAGACTTCATCTTGGATGATGCTCGAAACCTAAAAGGTACCAACATATAGGTGCTTAGGAATCTGAAAATTTTGTCTCCTACCTTTTCTTTTGGTTTCACCTGCAAGTCCCAATTCATTCTCTCTTTTTACTTGATAAAATTTCCCACCTATCAACTAGTTGTGTGAAGCTTTATTCCTTAGAGTTAGTGAGCTTGATTTTCATCCTTAGGTTCATTATAGTAGAATCAAAATAAATACCCAAGTCTTGTCATAGTACTTTATTCACTAGAGTTTGGATGCTCTCAACTATCAATTTCTCTAGAGTTTAGAGTTTAGACACTTTTGAACAATTCATAAGTGCCTCCCTCTTAACTATGGATCTTATGTTTATAATCTAGGAAGGTGAACATATTGAGGTCAAAGAGAATGAATGTCATACATGTGTGATAAATTCACATATTTTACTCTTTTTTGTTTTGTTTTCAAGCTTTATTTCCTTTCTCAAGGTTCTATGAGGAAACCACGAATTTTCTATTAAGAAGTGTGGCCAACTTCTACCTCCTTAAGGACATCCACAACGCTTGTGATTTTCCCTAGGAAAATGTGTGGCATAGAGGTAAAATTAGGAAAACATCTAGATAAATCATGCAATTTACATTTTATTATGTGAAATTAGTGAATAATGACAAATAAAAGTATAACAAATTCCCCCTAATGTATTACATTGGAAGGGGTACTTATGTCCAAAATATATAATGATAAGAGGGTGCTAACACATGGTACGACGAGGAGTCTTGTAGACCATGGATTTAAAAATAGATGTTGAACAAAGACCAAAGTATAAAATATAAATATTCCCTAAGGAAATCATACCCATGTTCATGTGTGACACTAGCATGACTACTAAATCAATACATTGGTGATCCATGAGGTATATTAACTGAAAATTCAAGGACACATGAAATGAAAAATGGATCCATGCCAATGTGAGATCACATCCATGTGAAAATACAAATTTGATATAGGTCTTAGTGTATATTAAGAGGATCCTAGGAATTGGAATAGGTAGAAAGTGATCTTCCAACGTACTCATCAGATAGTGGTATGACATGTGTGACATATGAGGCAACATCATAAAATGATGTTAGCCTGGACCAAGATATTCAATCCAAAATCTGAACCTACATGAATATAAACCATGTGAATAAATGAGTTGAATGAAAACATGGTAGAAATCATTTGATCACCAGTCATTAGGGGGAATCATTAACAAATGTGAAGCAACTAACTAGTAATGAAAATGGGCCCCAAGGTACCTTGTACATGGTTATACGTAAAAATATATATGTTAATATTGAATACTTATAGCTTCATTTGAATAGAGTTCATTGAGGTATATAGAATGTCAAATGCAAGGAAACCTACCACTCATGTCTACAAGTTCCTAGGTACTATACAAATCTTTAAATTTGTTTCTTAGAAAATGAGTTGGCATTGATATGGAAAGATCTATAAAAAAAGAGAGTATTAAGGAATTTTTTGTCAGCCAAACTAAGATAAAACCAAGAATTTGGTTTGATTTTTTGAAACTGTAACTAAAAAGAACATTAAACCATTTAATAAAATTTGGTATTGGGAAGGCTGATACAAATGGTTAACCAAATTGAGAAATGAATGACATAGGCTTAAAAAATCCCCTTGAACATGATCATGAATTAATGATTACTTAGACAACAACGAATGCTAAGAGATCAATTATATAAACCATAAATACAAAAGGAGTTGAATGGACACTTCATAATGACAGGAAGTGTAACCAATTGGTGGATAAAATTGAGAATCATGGTACAACTCCTAAGGCACTAAACCAAATGTAATATACTATCATAAACAAGTTCCATGTTCAAGGGTGAAAAAACCTAATGTTTTACACTTCAAAAAATAAATAATAAATAATGAAAGTATTTCCCCCCCTTTTTTAATTTATTTTTATTTTTTGTAAGTGGCAGCTAAAAAGGTGAAAAATATGTTATATTATGTTGGAGGTGATGATTGTTAAAAACATGTCACTACATTCCAAGTGTATCGGGAATACCTTTGCAAAACAAATGTAGAAAAGGTGTTTATATAGTTGTATGCACTCATCGATGTATCCCCTCTGAGGATATGGGTTAATACATAAAAACTATTGAGGAAAATGGTGAGTGATAGAGGTGATGACAGTGGTAGTAAGTGTAGTTCGAATAAAACATTAATGAAGAAGTAGCTAGAAGCAATGCACAAGATAAAAAATGAAATCTAAACTTTATTGAAGATATAAGGGAACCCATTGGGATATATATATATATATATATATATATATATATATATATATATAAAATAAAGAATTATGGAATTTCAAACTTAAAGTTATGATGGNACTTAAAGTTATGATGGGATTAGCGAGGTTTCCAAGACTACAAAAAATGTAACATGGGTGCAAAAAATGGTTAAGGAGGTGCTAAATATAGAAAACCATGATGGGTAGGAACTATCGAACAAGCTACACTAATGTAGCAGATGTGGCAAGGAAAACCTCAACTTGATAGGGCCGACCTTAAAGCATAATGTTGGTACAATATTAAGATAACGATGCAATTTTGGGTTGGACAACCTATCATTGTATGAAAATTGAAACATAATTACTAAAAAGGTTAAAAAAATTATGAAAAATAATTATCTTTGTTATCCTATAAATGATCAACAACATCTAATCTAATGAAATGATTATAAACATTTAAACATCATCAAAATTGAAATAGAACTTAACCCAATGAATTATTCATCATAGAATTTTAAAAACCCAAGGCATTATTCTATCATGGGTATAAGGTGACAACATTCTTAATAATATATTGCAAATTATGGTGGTAGGACTCCTCCTCATTCAACTCAATACAAACGATTATGGTGATGAGACTCATGCTCATTCAACTCAATACAAAAGGGCTTATAAACTAAAGGCATTATTCATCATATGCTATAAGGTGACAACATTCTTACTATATTGCAAATTATTGTGACGGGACTCATTCTCATTCCATTCGATACAAAAGGCCTTACATGCTCATCCTTTAACTTTTAAAAACCCAAGGCATTATTCATCATGGGGTATAAGGTGACAACATTCTTAATAAGATATTGCAAATTATGGTGATAGGACTCTTCATTCAACTCAATACAAATAATTATGGTGATGAGACTCATTCTCATTCAACTCAATACAAAAATCCTTACAAACCCGCATTATTCATCATATGCAATAATGTGATAACATTCTTACTAATATATTGCATAGTATAGTGATGGGACTGATTCTCATTCAACTCGATACAAAAGGCCTTGTATACTCGTTTTTAACTTTTATTTATTTATATATATAAATAATTTAGATATATAATATAAATTTTATTTATTTTTAAATAATAATAATAATTAATTAATATAAAATAATATCTTTAAATTATTCTATTCAATTCCATCCTTTAATTTTAATACAAAATATAATAAATTCAATATAAACCTAAAGAATTATATAATAATAATAATTTATTTTTAAGGTCACCGCCAAGCGAGACACCAAATTAGTGTATGAGAGACCCCCTTGTTTGTGGGACAAGGGACCCCCCTCTATGCAGCGATTTAACTGCTAAAGTCTTCATAAGTGTACATACACTACCCCTATGGATTTGAGAACCTGTGACCTCCTAAAAAGAAACACTTGCTCTTAACCATTAGACCCACTCATATTGTACACCATTCTTACTAATATATTGCAAATTATGGTGATAGGACTCATTCCCATTCAACTCAATACACAACTCCTTATATGCTCATCATTATATATATATATATATATATATATATATATATAAAATAAATCTTATTTCTTAACAAATTATAATAATAAAAATTAATTTATATTAAATGATTTATTTAAATTATTCAATTCAGTCTCTTAACTTTAATATAAAAGATAACAAATAAGTTTTTTATAATAATACAAAATATTTTATTTAATAATACCTTCAATTTATATAAATTTAAATTATTTAATGAATTTAATCTCTAATCTTTAATTATAAATACAACGAATTAAAATAAAATATTATAATAAAAATACCACAAATTAAAATTAAAATTATATATATATATATATATATATATATATATATATATATATCATTTAAATTATTCAATTAAATCATTCTTTCAATTATAGTAAAATGATTATTATATTAAAAGAAAACCATTGTATTATAAGTTTTTTTAAACTTACGATCTATTTAATTGGATTTAGTACATTCGCTCTCAAGAAGGTTGCTACATCCACGTCAAAGCAATTCAAGGGGTACACCTAAAAGAGCCTCATCTTGTTAGGCTATTTCAGAGCCTATCCTTGATACCAAACTTGGAGTCCTAACCCTGTAGGACCTGGAGAATTGAACCCTCGACCTCAACTTCATGACGACTTGATCCCGAAAGCTAGGTGACACACACACACATGCACACATAGCAATTTTATCATGGTAATATTTTTATTTTTATTTTTAAGAGAGCAATTTTATCATTGGAAGCCCTGGATGTGGATGATGAAAATCTAGTTGGCAAGGATGGAACGAACATGGCCACCATGGCAGAACTATGTTCAAATTTCCATCTCATCCCATTGCCACCTTTCTCTCACTCATTATGCATTGATGATGTGGGTATCGTTTCTGAGGCTGGACATGTTGGTCATCAGATGCGTTTAAATGCTGGGATCATAGTTGATACAACTGTCACATCCATCATTAACAGTGGCGCCTCCACTGCTACAACAAACCCCATATTGAATGACACTTGTCAAAACCAAAACATAGCTCCTAAGTGTGGGAATGCCATGATGGCTGGCACGATTAATCACCTTCGTCACCTCCACTCCCTCTGAGATGACATTAATTGGTATCTCTTGATGATGCTCTGTCAACACGTATCTGTTACTATGGAGGACATCGACGCTTACCAACTAAGGCAAGATTTGACCCTGTGATCACTTCATTTGCTGGCTGCAGTGTGATTCGGCTTGGTTAGGGACTGAAAGTGGTACAACAATATATACTCCCCATTAATAACTGAGATGCCTTCTATTGATTTTATCATGGACATGAAGCCTTAATTCTCATTCCATCGATCTATTACTCTACTAAGCGCTCTGGACTTAATACTAGTTATTATCCTTCTCTTCTGGTTCGGATTGTTCCAATATCATATGACTCAGGTGCACTCTTGTTCTTCCCAGTTTCTATTGAGAGATCTGTCTTTCCCACCATTGCTGGGTTTTGTTCTATGTCTGAACCATTGCACCATGTCTCGACAACGTGGTACACCCCAGAGATAGCAGTGGTCACGGTCGTGCGCAACGGGGGGCGCACCTGTTACGGGTAAATGGATATGCTAATGAGATTTCTTCGCAGGTCTGTAATCTGATAGACGAAAGGGAAACTAGGCTGGTAAATGACAACCTAGCTCGTGGTATAGGTGGTGGCATCCCAAACCATTACTAGATTGTGAAAAACATGATGGGTTCGCTTATGGAAGAAATGATTAGGACATGGAACCATACTCGCAGTTCTGTTTTACAAGCTAAGTACCAAAATTTTGGAATTAGACACTCTTATCACCCACAGAGATGCTATGACTGCTAGGAAAAAAATAGACATGGGACTCAACTCCACGAGTGATGGGGGTAGTGGTAGTGTTGTGATGGCTTCGTCAGGAAGAATTAACGTTGGCTTGGCTCCTGCCATACCACATGGTTCTTAATGTTTTTTCATAAACATTCCTGAATCGTAATCTTGGAGATACCCCCCCATATAATATAGGGTGATTGTGGATTTTTTGACAATCTCTGTAATTTTTGTATAAACTTTTATCTATGCAACATGCCCCATTTGTTGTATGGGTTTTTTGTGCTCCTCATACCACTAATATAGAATTTTTAGCTTTTGATGGTCTGGGGTGGTAGTTTAGACCACCCCATTCTCTTAACCAAAATTCTTCACATTCTGTACTTTTCTGTATAGTTAATTAATACAATGTAGACTTACACAAATTTTTTTTTATTTTATCATTATAAGATTTATATTTTTATTTTTAAAGGAAGGTTATGGGGATTTGAGTGTTACAAAAATAAATTTTGAACTCATTCCTATTTGAGTAATTATAGAAAAAGGTTAAAAATACATTTATAAATGCTATAGTAATTTTTTTGAATGAGATCGCATTATTGGATTGAATATCTTGGGCTAGGCTAACATCATTTTATGATGTTACCTCCTATGTCACACATATCATACCACTATCTGATGAGTACATTGGAAGATCACTTTCTACATGTTCCAATTCCCAATACCCTCTTAATATACACTAAGGCCTAGATCAAATTTGTGTCTTCTCATGGATGTGGTTTCCTAGAAAATTTTGTCAAGGATCCCCTAGTATCATGTTATTATTGATAAAATATAACTTTTATTGTCAAACACTACATTAATATGCAGTTTGAATAAGAATAAACAATGTATACAATAAACCTCAACACTTCATTTATTCCACACATAACACTTAATTTAATCAACACATGATTTTATTTATTTATTCAACATATAAAACTTCACTTAATCCACACTTAATTTATTTTATATATTCCACACATAATTTTTTTAATTGGGAGTAAATATATTAATATATAATAAAACATTCTAAAATATACCAGAAACTAAAACATAAAAACCAGATTTATATATGAAATAAACTAAAAGAAACTAAAATATACGGACACTGAAACATCAAAAACTAGATCAATACTAATTTCATTGTTGCAAAACCTAGGAAGAAGGTCTGCTTATATCTTTCAAGAAAAAATATTCCAAGGGCCTTCTCCTATCAAGAGTATGTTCTAAGGACCCACCCATTTAACAACTTTTCGGAGGTAGGCATTTTTTTCCTCTAATGTCTCAATTTGTTGCATCAATTGGCATACGTATTCATCCTTCACTCACATACCCATGGAAACCATATATTTAGTGTGCCAATAGAGCTTGATATTTCTATAGGATTGAGATTTCTGGGTACTAGTGAAACCCAAGTATGGAATTATCCCTTGAAGCTTCATCTCGACATCGTCATCTTCCTGGTAGGCCCTAATGTGCTTAAACTTCCCTTCCACCATGTTCATAGAATTTTATTTCTTCCATAACATCCTTGGCTCCACAATTCGAACCAGTCATTGAAGGGAGGGAATTTCTACCACGGGCTGCCATAACACCAAGACTGAGGGGAGTCAAATATGCAAACACAAAAAAATAGAAAACAAAGAAACACAGGGATTCAAACAATTACCAACACATGTATTCTAAAATTAGAAACACATGGACTCAAAAACTAAAACAACAAAATAAAAACACATCGAATAAAAAAATTAGAAACATCAAAATAGAAACATATGGATTCCAAAAATTAGAAACAACAAAATAGGAACATATCGAATCAAAATAATAGAAACATCAAGATAGAAACACATGGATTTAAAAAATCCATCATTTGTGTGAAGTTGCAACTATTCTATCTTAGGATGTGTGTCATCATGTAAATATCAACCATCCCATCTCTACCATAGCCTAGTTTTCCCACCCACATGATGGATCCTTCATAATTATCTAATTATCACATGTTTTATTCCCTAACAATCATCTCCAACTTGTGTGAGGGACATCATGAAGATCCCTATCCCATACCAGGACCCCCGATGTATCATTTCATATCCAATCCTTATGATGCGTAATGCCATCCCATCATAGTTTCCTCGCCTATAAAAAGGAGACATAACATCCCTTGTTACCCACAATCATTTTCCCTTGCATTGTCTTGTTGAGTCCATGTAGATAGTTCGACCCATCTCTATATATTTTCCTATTATATGAGATGTTGTCCAATTACCTACAAAGTACCCTTTTGATCGCCACTTGATTGCTCCCAAGCCCCACTCATGGTAGTTGAATATTTTGATGCTCCATCCTTGGAATGAATACCAAGACCCACAGTAACTGAACATTTTGAGAAATATCGATATTCTAATACCATCGACTACCTTTGGGATTCCTACAACATCTCACTTTGTCAATCTCTTCTCTTCCATTTCTACATCTTGTTGGATATTGACATAGTGATGCCATATAAGACAAGATTGATCCATTTCCATTTCTAGGTCCATTTCAAGTGCTTCATCCTCGTCTCTTAGGCTCATTGATTCTCTACTCATTATATATGGGTGTTCAATATCTTGTTGAATATGGAGACAAAGAAGCTAAATACTAATGCTGTTTAGTACTAGACATACTAATCTGATGTAGTTTAGTACCAGAGTTGGATCCTTTGATTAGAGTACCACTAGTTGAAGAAGTGCATGAATCAGTCTCTAAGAAAAATTATTTTATTAGAAACACACTTTGTAAATTGAAATCCACATTGACATGTAATTCAAAAAAAATTCCTTTGGTTGAAATGTTGCTACTATTTATGTCGTTCTTAATTGTATGATTTCCCCACCATCTTAAAAGATTACTTGTATGGTCAGGGACATGATAGTGTGGTATCAGAGCTAATGGTTGTAGTGCTCAAGATATTTGGGTTGTATCCATGTTACAGGAGATAAGAGATGCACAACAAGCACGTGTGATATTAATTTGATGAGCTACCAGTGATGATAATTGTGTACCAGTGATGATAATTGTGTATATTTTTCTGTATTAGAAAATTGTCTAATAATTGTTTATGTGAATGCATAGTGTTGTAGATTGATAGCCTAGAACATCCATAGCAAGGCAATAAGTTGAAGGGGAAATGGTGACCATGAATGATGCATAGGATGCTTATGAGAATGATAAAGGTGTTCTTGGGGAAAAATTACAAGAAGGAAATGTTGCAATAGAGTCTAATGGGAGAAGAGAGAAAACCACTCCTGAGAATTTGGTTGAGACAATGATAAGTTTCAATGAAAGGATGATTAAGGATGAGGAATTATATAACCAAATTAATGATTCTATTTTGACTAGCCTCACTAATATGCAACAAAGGATTAATATTGAGTCCAATGCAAGCAATAGGGACCAAATAAATACAGAAAGTCACTCTAGAGATTGTTGTAGGAAGAGGATGCCAAGTCCAAGAAATAGGAGCAGGAAACGTAGGATTCCTTCATCACAATATTCCTCAGGAGAATTGTGTGAATTGTATGGTTCTCTAGGCTCTCTGAAACATGCTTCCTAAAGACATGGTCATGGAAGGAAATTCCATAGGATTCTGCAGGGAGAAATTAGGAAGGCCAAACCTCCTACCTTTGATGGAGAAAATAGGATAGGCCAGGAATAAAAAGCATGGCTAAAGGAATATAAAAGTATTTTTGGATTAATGATTATTCAGAAAAAGAAAAGGTTAGGGTTTCTATTTTCAACCTCCATTGACAAGATTCAATCTGGTCGGAGCATCTCACCCAAGAAAAAATAATTAAAAAGATGAAGATCAATTGGGAGTGATTCCATAGGTATTCCAAGGAGAAGTACCTATCTTCCAAATACTATCACATCGTGAGGAAATAGTTCCATGAGCTGAAATTGGGACAAAATAAAATGGAGGAGCATGTCAATAATGTTTTAGAATTTCTAAAGGTATGTTGGTTACATAAAGAAACAGAGATTCAAGATTCAAATATTCCTTAGAAGTTTTCCTCAAAATTTCAAAGCAAGAATTGAATTTGTTAACACTCCCAACCTTAATGAAGCCATTAGAATAGTCATGCATTGCTATGAGCATAGCAAGGGGAAGTTAAATGTTAACCCAACATGGAAAGGAATTTTGAAGGGAAAGTTTGAACAAAGGAAAGGTGTATTTAAAACCCCATGTAGAAATCATTCAAGGGATTTTAGACGAGGCCAATAAGCTAGAAGTGGATATGAGATAGTAGTAATAACAGAAATAGGTTCAAAAGGACTGCTTCAGTGTTGGGGATGTGGAGGAAACCGCATGCAGAGGAACTGCTTCCATCAATGAGAAAACCCTCAAAGGTTGCATACTCTGGAAGTATTAGTTACAGTGGAGGATATGGAAAGGGAAGCTCAATATATTTATGTAGCGTTGGAAAAATGTCAAGTAGACCATTAATTAGCATTTCGGGTGGAAGTTAGAGATAAGCTTGTTGAGCGATCCATTTCTGTTTTCATATACCCAATATCTACTCATAGCTATATTGACCCAAAATTGGTTTAATGGTGTTTTCTTAGAAAGGTACAACATGCTAAGTCTTGTCTATTCCAATTAACCACCGACACAAAGAGGAAGGTGAGTGAATTGCTATTGGAATGTCCAATAGGACTAAATGGACTTCTCAAGAAAGTGAATTTGAATGTGCTACCCTTAGGATCCTATGATGCCCCGATTGGTATCGATTGGCTAGAAAATATTAGAATCAAGATGGACTATTATTATAAATTCTTTGAGTGCATTGATGACGAAGGAAGGCTAAGAGTGGTAAAGGGAATTCCCAAGAATGTATCAATTAGGAAGATCTCATCCTTACAACTCAAAAAGTTTTGTAATAAGGGATGTTAATTGTATCGAGTTCATGTATCTGGTTCGCTAGAGGAGAAAGGCCCAAAGTTAGAATATTATTCATTATTCAAAGAGTTCAAAGGTGCATTTCCAGATGAATTTCTAGTACTACCACCAGACAGAGGCATTGAATTCACAATAGATTTTGTTCCAGGGGAAGTGCCAATTTCCATATATTTTTATAGAATGAGCACTCCCAAATTGGTAGAATTGAAGATGTAGGTACAAAAATTGGTAGACAAGAAGTATATTAGACCCAATGTATCCCCTTGGGGAGATCCAATGTTGTTCATAAAAAATAATATGGTACCTTGAGTTGTGTATTGATTATAGGAAGATAAATAAGATAATATTCAAGAACAACTATCCATTTCCCATAATTGATGATTTGTTTGATCAGATGAAGGGAACCAAGGTGTTTTCCAAGATTTATTTTAGGTACGGATACCATCAAGTAAGGATTAAGGAAGGATATATCCACAAGACAATTTTCAGGACAATATATGGCCATTATGAGTTCATGGTGGTTCCATTTTGACTCACCAATGCACCAACCACATTTATGTGCGTCATGAACAACGCCTTTAGCAAGCATTTGGACAAGTTTGTGTTGGTATTCTTGGATAATATCCTTGTACACTCCATGAATAAAGTAGATCATGAGGAACACTTGAGAACGGTGTTGCAAGTCCTCATAGAACACAAACTATATTCCAAGTTAAGTAAGTGTACCTTTTATCAGAGAAAAGTATAGTACTTGGGTCTTGTTATCTTAGAAGATGGAATTATGGTGGATCCATAAAATATTGAATCCATAATGAAATGGTGCATTCCCAAGAATGTTACATATTGTGAAATTCTATTTTACAACAATATCTAGAATCTAAGAGAATCCTCACATCTAAACAATTTGACAAAGCATAAAGAAAACAGTGTAAAAGAGCAATATTAACACATAGAGATGGTGCCAATAAATGAGTTTTGTATTATTGTCCAACATATAAATATTTATGGAACATGAATATAATACAATAGGAGAAAATCATTAGCCTTTGGAGGAAAATTGGTGGCATACATGCGAAAGGCTTAGATTGGACCTCAAACCCCTGTAGGTGGACCAATGAGCTCCCAAACCACCTCAAATGGTCACAAATGGATATGTGAACACGGGTTAAGAATGATATGTAATAAATAAGGGTATTATAGGCATGATGGAGTGCATGGGTGAGTGGGAGTGGCTCTAAGAAGCATTTAATGCTCCAAAAGAGCCAAAAATATTTAAAAACAATGCATGGGAATCTATGGTCAAACCATTTCCTTGTTTTAAGGAGTGCGAGCACCCCAAGGTACAAAAATACCATTAATGAGTGTGCCCATGCTCCTAAATGATAAAAATGTGGGGTTTGGGTGTAATTAATGGTCCAAAACCACCAATTACCTTAGGAAATCAACATAACCAAAGTTTGGACTATGAAACATAAGTGAAAAACAAATGAAGGTGTGTCATAGGTGATATGTGACCATAGTACTAGGTTTTATGATGTTCCAACAACCCCCCTTAAGCTTAAATTAGTGTAACCACATAAAAAATTGGTGCCTTGGCAACTAAGGCTCAAGTCACCTCTTACAAAAAATTATGTGTCCATATAACCAAGGTAAGAAGGAAAACCACATGGGAACAAAAACTCCCCTCTAAAATAGACATGGATAAAAATATGAAAGTGAATATTAGTCATCACCATGTGTCACCCAATATAAGGAGTGACATCATATAGGTGAATTTATTCTCTATGAAGCTCTTGGTGAAGATGTCAGTAGTTTTCACTGCATATGGGAAATACTGCTATGATATCACCTGCTCATGCACCAAGCTCCCTATGCAGTGCATGTGAATCTCAATGTGATTTTTCATTTTTCTATTTAATGGATTTGTGGATATATTTATTTCACTTTGATTTTCAAACCAAATTAAATTGGGTGAATCAAATGTAAAACCAAGTCCTCCAAGAACGCCTTGTAACCACACAAATTGTGTAGTTGTATTCACTTCTCCTCTGTACACGAACTCAACTAATGAAAGGGACATAGCTGATATTTCTTACTTGAAAAACATATGGTACCATGTGAAATAATGAATACATAAAATTAAGTGTATTTTATTTCAGTGGAATCTCCAACCCAATTAGAATCAGTAAATCCAACTAGTTCTATTGGAGAACTAGCAACATAGTGTATCCTGAAGTGTTTGGTTCCTTGCACATAATGCAAGATCCTTTTAGCAGCATTCCAATGGATCTCATGAGGCTCCTGAATATACCTTGCAACATTACCTAGTGCATAATCCAAATCAGGTCTAGAGTGTGTGATATACAACAAGCTTCCAACTAGCTGTATATACAACGAGTTGTCCACCAATGGAGATGAACCAAAATCACCTAGTTTTACTGCTGAAAGGAAGGGAAACTTGGATGCTTTGCATTCAACCATTTTGAAATTTCATAATAGGTCTGAATAATACTTTGATTGGCGTACCTTAATACCCGCATCATATTTCTCAATCTCCAATCCAAGAAATTGTTTCAACAATCCAAGGTCAGTCATTGAAAACACATTGTGAAATGAAGAATTAATTGAACCTATATCAACAATACAAATTCCAGTTATCAAAATATTATCAACATATAATACTATGATCTGAATATAATCATATAAATGTTGGAAATACACATTAGGATCATATTTTCATCTTTCAAATCCTCGTGAGAGAAGAAAGTTGTCCATCTTTGCATACCAAGCCATGGCGTTTGCTTGAGGCCATAGAGAGACTTCTTCAACCAGAAAAAATGTGAAGGATCATAAATGAAACCTTTAGGATACTATATATAAATATCCTCATGAAGGTCACCATGAATAAAATCACTCTTTACATCCATATGGTGCACCTCCCATCCCTTAGATGCAACAATGGCAAAAACTAGCCTAATAGAGTCCATATTTGCAACCGATGCAAATGTCTATGTATATCCCACTGCATGGACTTGATAGAATCCTTTGGAAACCAACCTGGAATTAAACTTCACATTTTAACCATCAACAACCACCTTGATCCTATAAACCCACTTACATTGCACTAGTTTCCTCTTGGAAGGTAGATGAACCAACTCCCAAGTTTCATTGTCTTGCAAAGACTTGAACTCTTTTTCATTGGATTTTTTCCATATTGGATCATGTGATGCTTCTTCATATTACTGAGGATCATATCCAACCATCATAAAATACCTCTCTAGAATATTTGCATCACAAGTGGAGAAAGCATTGTGAAATTGATATCTGGTCTTCTTAGAGTTTAGCGGATTTCCTGCAAGATCACCAGTTTCTCACATGGTTTTCTAAGCCCAATTTGTCCTTATGGGTGAGTCATGATATGCATGCAATTCATTGTATTCATATTCCACATCAGAATTAGGAAAAAAAAAGAGAGAATCATCACTTACATCATCATTGAATGGAGGGTGTGAGCAATCCCCCTTGACTAGTTCGATCTCTTGCATGGGCAGTTCTTCGAACTGTACAATTCTCTCAATGAAAGTTTTATAAGATGAGTAATCATAGATATTTAATCCTTTTCATATTCATCATATCCAACCATTATGGACTCCTTTCTTTGAGGTTTAAAGGCCTTTCTTTTATTGGGAGGAATTCTAGCCCAAGCTTTTGAGCCAAAAACCTCGAAATGAGAAACATTGGGCTTGTGACCACTCCAAGCATCAAATGGAGTTTTATATTCCAATGATTTGTATGGAACTATGTTATGAACATATGCATCACAATTTATGGCTTCATCTCATAGATGAGGAGACAAATACTTATCCTCCAACATGCATGTGGTCATCTCCTTCAATGCTATGATTCTTGTGCTTTGCCACACCGGTTTGTTGTGGTGTGTAAGGCACTAAATGTTGCATTTGAATGGAATTTTCCTCACATAGATATTGTAGGTTCTTATTGAAATATTCCTTTCCATTATCATTCCTTAAGACCTTCATCTTCAGTTAAGTTTTTAATGGTTATAAAAGATCTAATAACATTTAGCATCATAGCATCATAACCATATCGAAAAGGATCACTGGAAGAAAGATAAGAATATCCACAAAAGAAAACATATATTTATCGTGGCAAACCCTCATGGGGCAGAAAAATAAAAAAATCGTCCTCGATATATACTTCAACTAAGTACAGTGTAAGACCCAAAGAATGAAACTTATAATACCGTAAGAATAATCTTGGACTGCTTCCTCTCTCCTAGATGAAGTGTTATTTCTCTCTCTAGCGTAACTACTAAGTTATGATTCTTTTTTTCTTTTCCAAATGAGGGAGGCACCTCCCTATTTATACTGATTAGTGGAGAAGTCTAATAACCCAACTGGGCCGACCTATCCTCCCAATCAGGACCAAATTTCCTTGGGAGACTCGAAAATACATTTTAATGATACTTTTGTGGGTACTACTAACCCGAATTATAATAGAGGTTTTACCTCAAGAATTTACATGACCAATTACATCAATGACATCCCTAATCGGAGGAACACCATCTCTGGATGGCGTAATAACAATAATAATAAAAAATAAAATATATTCTGCAATTACATTTCTTTAACAATACCTCTTAACAAGGAAGGTATTCTACAATACAACAACACATCTGTACAACTGACTGGTGAATCTATATGTCTTAGGAAGTTTTCACAATTAAATCGAAATCATCATCATCCATAGAATGTCATCATCACAAAAATATCTATAATCTCGTATCATCTCGAACATCATCATCTCTGGCATCATTTTGAGCATCAATATCTCTAGTATCATGTCGAGCATCATCTCTAGCATAATCCCGAGCATCATCATCTGTGGAATCATCTCAAGAATCATCATCTATGGCATCATCTTGAGCATCATCATGTCGAGCATCATCATCTCTGCCATCATATCGACCATCAACTTCACTATCAGTATATAAATACTGAGATAAATCACCCACAACATAATTAAATATTGGAACATCATCATCTGCAATTGAATGCAGGAACTCATCAACAAGTGAATGTAGTACCACTCTCCATAAGAGAGTACTATCATCGCAGACCATCCTCATCATGTCAGTTCTAGTACCACTCTCAATAGAGTGCGCTTGTACATAAGATCATCCTCAAAGAGGATACTGTTGTCTACAACTGAATGTAGATCTCATCCGCAACTAAATGCAGAACCACTCAACATATGAGAGTAATATCATTGTGTACCAACATATGAGAGTACTATCATCATAGACCATGCTCAACCTGTCATTGCTAGGACCACTCTCAAGAGAGTGTTCTTGTCCACGGGACTATCCTTAGAGAGGATATGATTTCCTGCAACTGAATGTAGATCTCGCTTGCAACTAAATGCAGGACCACTCAACATATGCGAGTATTATCATCACATACCATCCTCATCCTATCAGTGCTAGGACCACTCTCAAGAGAGATTTATTGTCCATGGGACCATCCTACGAGTGAATGTAGGATCACTCTCCATAAGAGAGTACTATCATTATAGACCATCTTCATCTTTTCAATGCTAGGACCACTCTCAAGAGAGTGTTCTTGTCTATGGGACCATCCTACAAGTGAATGTAGGATCACTCACCAGAAGAGAGTACTATCATCCATAGGGGAATATCTCATTGGGATATTCCTATTTGAATATATCGCCAACCTTCATGGGATGTTGGTGGTCTACCCTTAGTGATACAACCAGCCATACTAGGATCCACCATCAGTGATGTCACCAACCATATTGGGATTTACCCACAAAGATACAACTAGGATCTCTATACACTGACTAGAGAACTGGGACTCATCGTTCTTTTCTTGTACATATATCATACTTGCAAAATTGACTAGCCTTATTTGTACTGGAATACCATTACCATATCATTCTCTTATCATCACCCCCTCTTTCCAGGGAGGTCCTTTTGGACTACACCAATCTTGTCTTGAGACAGAGCCTTAGTCATCACATCAGCAACTTGTTCATCTGTAGGAACATACTGGAGCTTCGCCACTCCTCTCTAGACCATATCCTAGAATTTATGAAACACTGGGTTCTCTATTAGCTTGATGCAAATTTTTTTGTCACAATACATATCAGCATCATATAGGATGAACATGTTGCAATGTACTGAGCCACTTTCCACTAATCCATGAGATCATACCCGATCCCAAACATCCTGAAGTGCTCTTTCTGTCTTCAGGACTTCATCTTTGTATATACAATGATTTCATCCCATCATGTCATCGACATATCTCAGTCTTTCACATTCAAACTTAAAGTAAAGGTTGGAACCCACTTTACTCTTGGTAAATCCTTATTCCATTGTAAATTTTTCCATCTTGTTATGCCATGTTGAACTCGGATATCTTCTACAGTCACTCCCTCTAGAGCGCAGAATCATCCTCCCTCTACATTTGTACTCTATGTATGTAGTATCCTTTGCTACCAATATTCTAAATATCCATCTTAGGTCATTGGATACCAATATCCTCTATCTTGAACTTTGTTGAAACATTCCTCTTGCGCCCATCTGTGAGCTTCCTCTATAGGCTTCCATGTTCAACCTTGTAGTAATGGTTAATATCTTCATCACTCTAGATGATATTCAAGGTCCTCATGTAACTGGATGTGCCTATCCATGGGTTCCTTCTGAGCTCGTACATATCCTTTTGTGCATATGTGGTTCTCTACTTGATATACACTTCTACTTCACTGGAGAAGTGTGTCTGGTCAATGGAGTATGCCATGCCATAGTCTACTCCCTATTTTCGAGAGAAACCACAAACCTTGATTTGTATCCCTTGATTTTGTCATCTGCTGCATGCTTGATCTTGTAGATGCACATGTAAGCCACTACAGACTTCCCTTTGGGTCTTGGAACTGCATCCTAGACATGATTCCCCATGATCAACTGGTACTCTTTGATCATAGTCTTCTTCCATTTCTACTTTGCTATAGATGGAAGGATCTACATTATTGATGTCACTCAATAGTGCTACATAACTATAGCGTATCTGAGTCCTCTTACTTTTGTTGGAATTCCAATCATAATTTTCTTCATCGTGAATTATCTCTCGTGCCCAAGGTGGTATTCATATTTTGAGGTGGATCTACAACTCTCTTTCAGTCATATCATTATTCTGATATTCTTCTGAAGTTATTTCTTCCGCCATGGTGTCTCTGACCCTGGGAGCTTCAGATTCATCTTCATGTATATTTATTGGATTGTATCTTCTAACTAAACTGTCGTCACTTGTTTTTCGGAACAAGTCTCATCCTTTTTTTTTTGTAGGTGATTGTACACGATATTTTCTACAATTTAAATAGTAGCATGGTTAGAAAAATTTCATAATGACAAATTATTATGCATAAAGATATAATCATGCAACTATTTTATCCAATACAACATTCAACCATATCCCGTATAAACACAAAATCTTTCCAGATGCCTTCCATCTCTACCATAACATTATTGAGATTGTGCAAAGATGTTTCATTCTAGATAAGTAGAAATGGAATGTTTTATAGCACCATAGGCCACTTACCCATCACATGCATATTAGTAGTATACTGTTAATTAATGCAAACATTCTATCATGCATAATACATTTCCTTGAACATAGATATCTACATAACTAAACAAAGTCATTTAAGCAACTAGATATATAGGAAATGACAATTCAAATACTTATCTTTTGTTTGTTTGGTGGGTGAACTCCTTCTTGATAAGAATAATTGGAGCATTTTAATTCATCGTATGATTCTAGGAACCTGTATTTGTTTGATTGGTGGGTGGAATCCTTCTTGATCCTTATGTCCTGTAGCCTTCTACTTCATCATCTGACTCTAGGAACCCGTGTATTGGTTTTGAGTGTCACTAACTGCATTCCTTCTTATTTAGATACTGAGACAAATAAGAGTATGGTCTTTGTCTTTACTAGTAGAATTCATGTTCGTCATCACCTGAGGAATCTTCTTTTTCTTCTCTGAATTAGTTGGTTCATCATATTCAGTGGTATGAACACGATGTATTTTCTTGTTTGACTTCTTGTTGAAGGAGCCTCTAGTTCTCAAACAATTCTTTGGAGTAGTGTCCCTTATCATCACAAGTGTAGTATCAAATGTTGGAAGGATTCCTTTTGTATTCTATTGTGATGATGGTCCTCCTTATTTCTGTGATTTATTCTGGAGTAAAATATGAGAGCATATTCTCCTCTCTTGTTATGAGTTGAGCTTATTCTTATGTGCATTCTTCCCAAAGTCTGTTGAACAAGACCAACTTCCTTTTTGCATATATTTCATGAATGAATGAATCCCATGATATTGGGAGGACATTCAAGGTGGTTATAATATATCCTTCTTCCACATTCTCTTTGACTGCTTCAAGTTTTTCCTATATTTGAGAAATCCTTGTGAAGTGGGATTGCATGGTCTCCGAGTTTTCTATCTTCACATTCTTTAGCTAGTTCCTCAATGTCATCTTCCTGTTGATATTATTTACTTTGTACAAGGTGGTAATTGTATCGAACATAATTGGGATGATACATGTCTCATAGAAATAGTCCTCTTGGATTTGACTAATTCATTCTTCTTCCTTTTCTTCATCTCCCTTTGGGTATGCATCTTCTTCTTTGACATAGTTTCGTAGGTCATGCTTCTTCTAGTATGAGAAGCACTCTATACTTCCATGCTCATAGGTTCTTGATTCCTTCAAGCTTGTTCTCAATATTAATACTATTTTTCATCATCATAAAAATGAGAACCTAAAATGGAAATAGAGAGGATAGAACTTACCAATGATA
The DNA here is from genome assembly GCA_001517045.1 of Pseudotsuga menziesii. Lineage (NCBI taxonomy): Eukaryota > Viridiplantae > Streptophyta > Pinopsida > Pinales > Pinaceae > Pseudotsuga > Pseudotsuga menziesii. The sequence continues at coordinate 53,533 of LPNX011188386.1, forward strand.
TTGCTTCAACTTGATGCTTGCTTGAAAGATTTTATGGAAGACTGCTTCTAGCGGATATAGAGTTTGATAGAGAAACCATAATTTTTTAACTTAGGTATCTTTCAGATCTAATTGTATAGAAATATGATCCCCCTCAAGGAGAGTTGAGAAACATACTCATTTTCTCACAACTGTGGACAAAACTGCAAAATATATGATGCCCTAGTTTCCCCTGACAGCGGTGTTAGGTCAACATTGAAAATCCATAGAATGAGAAAATTATTCCATAGACATATGCACCCTCCCAAGCTGATTTTGATTGTCCTCCTTTTTCAACTGATCGGTGGAGGGAAGTGCTCTAAAGAGGAAGGCCCAGTTTTGTCCAATTTATTCTACACAATTTTCCTGATATTGTTTCTGCTATATCTCTGAAATTGATACTCCTCTAGTTCTCAAACTTTGTCCCGAGGTATAATTTTTTTCTACTTTCCAGCCCCAAAGTTTTTAGCAGAATTGGATTCTCCAAGTGGTACTTATGCTATTTTTCTGGACGTGACTTCTTTAAGGACTGTTCAACATAGAGAACTTGTACGAAATTCAATGTGTCATGGTTTCACCTTCGGGGTATGAAACCATGACCATAAAACTATCGTCTATGGCCTATATGAAACATCTTGTAAAATTTGATTTGGACCTTCCTAGCCTAAGATACAGAAATTCTCCCTAGGTCACCTGTTTATGACTATATTTTGGAGGAGGATAGAACCATGATTTGGAGGAATCATATCTCCTAAAGTATAATGAACCTAAGGCTGAAAATTTCACACAGGTACAAAAATATTTCATATTCAGTCTTTCAAAGTTTCATCTCCTTATCCTTCTCCAATCTTGAATTATAGCGAAAGTACAAAGATGACTAGCCTTTTGCTTTGTAGGGTTTTCAAGCATTAAACCCTAATCTTCAGTAGCTGCCATTGTAGTTGTATTTTGGATTCCCAAATAATTGTTTCCGGGTGGCTCTCATACCTTGTTAATTTTTTAATGGCTATAAAATATCTAATAAAATATATCATCATAACATCATAACCATATACAAAAGGTTCACTGAAATAAATACAAACACAACGACAAAAGAACACATAGATTTATACTAGGAAACCCTCATGGGGAAGAAAACCTAGCAAAACTTCCTCTATATAGAATTCAACCAAGTATAGTGTAAGACCCAAATAATAATACTTATAAGACCCCAAGAATAATCATGGATTTCTTCCTCTCTCCTTGATGGATTACTCTTTATCTCTCTAGCGCAACTCTTGAGTTATGTTGTTTTTTTGCTTGTCCAAATGAGGGAGGTGTCTCTCCTATTTATATTGATTAATGGAGAAGTATAATAACCCAATTGTTTCTACCTATCCTCCCAATCAGGGACGAATTGCCTTGGGAGACTCAAAAATACATATTAATAATACTTTTGTGGGTACAACTGACCTAACTTAAAACAGAGGTTTTACCTCAAGACTTTACATGACCAATTACATCGATGACATCCCTAATCAGAGGAACAACATCTCTCGAAGGGGTAATAACAATAATAATAAAAAATAGAATATCTTCCATAGTTACATGTCTTTAACAACTTCTTCTCACTCAAGTTCTCAACCAAATCCTTGAAAAATTTGAAGATCTCAAACACTTCAGATTTTTGCTTGAGAAAATACACCCAACAATACCTCAATAAACCATCTATGAATGTTAAGACATACCTTGATTTTCCATAGAAGGGTGAGGGAAAAATTCCTATCAGATATAAATGGATAAAATCAAGCACTTGGAAAACCCTTCTTTCCTTCCCCTTGTCATACTTGCGCTCTGCATGCTTCCCAACTATGCATGCCTTGCATGTGCCTTTAGAAAACTTGATGCTTGGAAGTCCTTCAACCTTGTTTTATTTGTTAAAAAATTGAATATATGGGTATTTGAGGTGTCCAAACCTATCATGAAATAGCTTTATAGTCTCACTGGCATTTGACAGGACCACATTCCCTGAGGAGTATGGAAGAAAGTGTGAAAACTTGTACATCCTTGACTCATGATCTGCAATACCCACTGCAACAACTTGGCCTGTAGAAATTTCTGAAATATCCACATAATATTGAGTGAATTTCACTCTCTTAGCCAAACCTGTATGTGTCATTTCATAGATAGAGAGTAGGTTAGCATCAAGATTAGGCACATACAACACATTGTTGAAGTATCCATTGTCAAGGTTGATCATGTCAATCCCTTTTATTGGGATCTCAGAGTCATCACCCATGAGGATGGATGGACCACTATATGGATCTAGGGTCGAGAAGGAGTCTTTTAATGAGTCCATGTTCCTTGAGGCCCCTAAATTTATGATGAAGGAGGAAGAGCTAGAATATCCAACGACTAGTGCATGGCATCTATCCTTGGTTTCAGAATTCGAACCTCCCTCTTAAGTTCATTGCACCATTTGGAAGAGGAATGTTTTTCTTCTCAAGGAGTTTCCCCATCATGTCAATGGTTTTATTCATGCATGCACTCTCTGGATCCCAACATTTGTGATAATAAGTGCATTTTGTTTTCTCTTTCTTCTTTACGTTGTCCTTGCTAGGATTCGAACACCCATCAGAATATTTGGGCTTCTCCTGCTTCTTCTTCTCTAGTTGCTTCAAATACTTGGGCTTATTATTTCCATTTCCTTGATTCGAAAAACTAGAAGCAAGGGCTTGATCCTTGGTGGATTTTATGGTACCAATTTTAACCAATTTATCTTGTTCTTGAGTCAAAGACTCCATGAAGTCTGCCAAAGTTGGCATTCTCCAATTTCAAACTGTCAGCTTGTTTGAGTGGAATGTCAAAAAAAACACTGTATATTTAGGCCCTAGCTTCGAAATAATGGACAAGGCTAACTTATCTTCCTTATTTTCGATGCCACATTTTTTCAGGTGAAGTAACAAGGATTTGAATTTGGTGAAGAAATCATGGATCGTCTCAGAGTGATCAACTTATTTTCAATTTAGTGTCCTCTCATCTGATCTCTCTTTCAAAATAGTGACTCGATATTTAGCCACACCTCACTGGGTGTTGTAAGAATGTCTACATGAAATCAAATATCCCTCTAAATAATGAGACAAAGCATCTTGAATGCTTCATCCAATCTATTTTTATACTTAGACTTCTCAACAGCTGAATTGGGCGCATTCTATGTTCACATGGTTACTATGTAGAGACCTTTCAACCTCAACTAGATCACATTTCTTCCTTCCATTAAAAACAAGTATGATACTGCTCCATTCGTTGATGCGCACTGAGTGACAGAGAACACTTGAACAACCTGCAATGCAAACTCTCAAGTTTTCTGGAGGAGACCCTATATACAAATTCAAACCCTATGAACTCTTTGAATTCAACTTTCAGCTCCAAAAATATCTAATACCATGTGAAATCATGATTCACATCAAGATCTAGAAGCTAATAGAATCCTAACATCTAAAGAATTTGACAAAACATGAAGAAAAAAGTGTAAAAGAGAAATATTAACACATAGACATGGTGCCAATAACTAAGTTTTATATTAATCTACAACACGTAAATATGTCTGGAACATGCATATAATACAATAGGATAAAATCGTTAGCCTTTGGAGGCAAATTGGTGGCATACATGTGGTAGGATTAGATTTGATCTCAAACCCCCCCAAGTGGACCAATGAGCTCCCAAACCACCTCAAACTATCACACATGGCCATGTGAACATAGGTGAAGCATGCTAGGTCATAAATAAGGGTAGGATAGGCATGATGGAGTTCATGACTAAGTGGGAGTGGCTCTAGGCATCATTTAATGGTCCAAAAGAGAAAAAAAACACTCAAATACAATGCACGAGCGCCTCTGGTCAAACTAGTTCCCTATTTTAAGGAGTGGGAGAATTCCAAGAGACCAAAATGTCATTAATGAGGGCACTCATGCTCTTGAATAATCAAAATATTGGATTTGGCTGTAATTAATGGTAAAAAACCCCCAATTACCTTAGGAAGTCAACATAACCAAAGTTTGGACTATGCAACATAAGTGAAAAAAAATGAAGGTTTGTCCTAGGTGATATGTGACCATGGTACTATGTGGTATGATGTTCTAACACATATGTTTGATATTTTATAGGTCTTGCAAGTTACTCCAAAATATTTATTGAGGGATTTTCTAAAATCGCCCGTTTGATTACATCACTGCAGAGGAATAATATGAAATTTGTGTGGTCTGAGAATTGTGAATCCAACTTCTAGAAATTGAATCATTTGCTTACCCACTCTCCTATTTCAAAAATTTCTGACTTGGGGAAATAATTCCTAGTGTGCACAAACGCATGTATCAAGGGTCTTGCTTGAATATTAATGCAAGAAGGGTTCTCCATATGCTACGAAACTGAAAAATTAAAGGAGCACGAGAAAATCTGTGTGACCCATGATTTGGATTTAGTTGCCATAGTGCATGCACTAAAGATGTGGTGAAATTACCTATTGGGAAGGAGATTTGAGCTCATAACAGACCATGTTTTTAAAATATCTATTTGACCAGCAAATCTTAAACGCTAGAAAAGCTAGATGGTTGGAGTTTCTATGCAACTGTGATTCTGAAATTAATCATGTGAAAGGCAAAGAGAAAAAGGTTTCTCTCTTAGTGGGAAGTTTCATATAGTATCCGTGAGCATATGTTAATTGGAAGAGAAGACAAAATTGCTTGAAACTCAAAGAAAGGATGAAGCATACCTCATGTGAAGGAAAAATTGCAACATGAATATCCAGAGAGAAAATGAATAGGTTATCAGCTTGAAGAGGATGAACTTTTTGTCTACAAAGGAAGAATGTAAATTTTGAATTGTAAAGACTTGAAGAAGATGATAATGGATGAGATTCATAAAATTCCATACTATGGACATCTAGGATACCAAAATATCATAACCAAAACAAGAAAACAATACTTTGGCATGGGATGAAGAAGGATATAGAAGAATATACTACTAGGTGCCAAAGTTACAACAAATTAAGGCAACATACCAACATCCAATGGGTCATATTCAATGCCTTAGTAATTCCATGAACATGCATGATGTGCCAAATTTTTATGCCTAACGTACATACATCGGATGGGTACAATTGGGATTGGTGTCGGAGATATATGTTGGAGGAGTGAATTTGATGGTTTTGTCTTTCAACTCTTGATAGCAGAAGTGTCGGAGTTGATAGGTCGTGGGTGTTTCGTAGGAAGAATATTTGTCATGTTGAATTACTAATCACGTATTGGTAATGTTAGTATCCAGAAGTCATGAGCCAATGGGATGGAACCCATGTAATGGTTCTGACTTTCCACGATATGAACATCAGAGTAATCAGAGTTGGAGGAAAAAAGTTAGAATCACTCTAAAAGGGCCAGAGAAGTTAATTAATCCATCTAAATTGATTATTGACCATCATATTTGGTGATTAGTCCAAGTTAAAAGTTCATTTGAGTGCAATTAACTATTATAATGCCCTGTACAGAAGTTTTGTGAATTATGGAGTCTGAGATTCTGTCATGTCCCCTCCTGTCAATCCGATGCAAGGGAGAAAATATGACCAAACATCCCAAGCTTATTTGTCAATCTCAACCTCATTCATTAGTAATAAATTCCAAGATAAATAAAATCTTATGCATGAAGATCGCTCTTAATAAAAACAGTGGAATTACACACTATCTACACACTGTTTCATCATGCAACTCAATATAAACACATCGGAATAAACATAATAACACACATACAGAAGGGAGTACATCAGCCTATTTCCTTCCAGGAAGAATAATTAAACAACCATACAATAATCAATCCCATTATCATGCTATTCACAGGCTTCATGTCAACTAGCTTAAGATAATCATATCAATCAATTAACATAAGAAATTAAACATGCAGAACAAAATACAAAACAATCACAATTTAAACCACAGAGAATACTTATCTTTAAGATGAAACTGTCCAACAACCGGCTATGTGAGAGAAACATTCCACCCAACCATAGATATTTTTCCAGCCTATATTCTTTCAGCTGAGAGATCACCCCTGAGCTGGGATGTGTATCCACTAAGGAGGAACTAAATAGGCTCAGTCACAGCCATGGTTTCACTCAACCAGTCATGCTAAGCCAACACACAAATGGGTTTATCAAGAATGCAATAAAAAGGAGGAGGATGCTAAGCTAGTGAGCTCAATCATAGAGCTACAGACATCCTCAAGCTAAATTCAAGCAATCCAATCCTCTGTTTCAACATTCACACTTGGATTTATCACAATGTTTCCATCAAATAACTCTATCCCGTCACTGGATTTCTGGGCTATAAAAACTGGGTTTTCCAATGGATTTAGGGGTATCTAATACTCTCAAATTTTCCCCAAGGTTCCTATATATCTATCCCCCATTTGATTTCACTGTTAAATACCAATTCTAGGCGTTTTTGGCTCTTCAAAACGTGGGTTCTTGCAAAGTTTCGATTTTGGGTTTTCTTCTCTCTGTTGGGCACATGTAATGGATGGAAATTGAAATGGCCATCTTCCACAATGGAATGGGAATGTCAAACCAAGCCCATACCCTGCCGACAACCTATGGTTCAATCCCACACCCCGTCACCACTCCCTAGTGGATACACATGGCCCCTTCTCATTTTGTTGCTTCCATAGCCAGTTTTGGTATTTTATTGCATGATGTTTATTTACATCATTTGTTTTACAATGTTCCATGGCTTAATAGCACATGGGTAACATAATATCTAATACTTTCTTTTTAACCAAAAATATGAGCATCCACTAGCGGGGCATTGGCCTTGAGCTCCACGCTAGGAAAACATACATCACATGTATACAATATTAAAAGCTAATATATCCTAAGGGTCAAAATGGGGTATTACAATCCCCTCCCCCTTAAAATAACACCGTCCTCGGTGTTCCAATACTTAGGAATACATATACAAATTATATGTCCAAAATTATTATTTTTTGTTTTTCTCTCTTATTTTTTAATTTGCAGATCTGCCTTGCGTTCTATCATTTAATTTGAAATTTTAGGACCAAGTACTTTGGATTCCAAAAGCTTCTCCTACTGGTTCTGATCTTTCAGCTCATCCATAAGTCTAGAAACTTTATGGATGCTACCCTCTTCATGTTCCCTTGTTGGGAAGTTCTGGAGGCAATGATGTCCTCCACATTTCCAACATTTCACTGGCTGCTTCATCTTTACATGTTCAATTTATTTTGAGTCTTCATGCCTGGAATGTTTCTTAATGGATCGATTGGATGAATGCCTCATCATTGATCCACTTTCCTTTCCCTTATTGATTGCTCGCATAATGCTTTTTACCTCCCTTTGCAGACAAATAGAGTCCTGCAAAACCTTGTGGTTCATCTCATTCTGCCTCTTCTGTATCTTGAGCATCTCTCCAAGATCTTCTTGGGTCTTGGCAATTGTTTGAAGGATGCTTCTAGCCAAGTCCAATAGCCTTTGGTCTACTGCCATGGTCAATGTGCACAACTGGATTTCACTTTTCTCACCTGTGAAATGCATCATTGTAATTTTGTTAGGCCAAGCATAATATAAACATTAAAATCAGTCAATTAATTTCCCAATTGACATGGATAGTCCAAGTTTTATCCATGATACTTTCATACTTTTCATGCTTTCCCAACAGGCACATGAGCTCATACATGTCCATTCTTTGATAGGGAATTAACTACTTCAGCATTCACAATTTATTTCGAGCAAATAAACACACTCCACTTTCATCATACATGCATTCAACATTTTTTTGTTTTTATAATGCATCAAAATAAAAATAAAAAGGAAAGAGAGAGCAGGAAGAGTTTTTCTCCTCTTCGTCTTGTTCCATTATGGAACCCACACCACCACTATGTTTTTCATGCTCCTAGCCTCTTTCACTTCACCGTGAATGCTTGGCCAACCCTTCTTGGCTACGACATTTAGTGTCTATGGTCTATTCCGGACCTCTCAACCATGGAGTCCCTCCACATGGTTTGTCTACAATTCTTTGTTGCTAGGACCCACATGGTCCCACTAGAACCCTCTTCATTATTGCTCATGTTGAGCTCTTTGAGGACGGTCACATGTCCACATGCATCCCTACGATGCCTTCATAGTCCTTGCTCCCAATAATACCTAGACTCAAACATTGAATCGATTCACATGTTTAGTTTATTCTCATAGGGTTTATCTCTAAGCAAGAGATTAGAAAATCATAACCAAATCATATACATATGTATATTCATAAGCAAGAAGCTGCAACATAACCAAATACTTATTTGTATTGTGAGTTTCCTCTCTGGTCCATAAGGTCCTGCTTTACTTTGCAAGCCTTGGGATCACCTATGGAATTAGATATTATGCTAGCATGCATTAGAAGAATTTTGGGGTCTAAAATGGGCCTCCTAAGGAAAATAATAAAATAATAGTTAAAATAATAAAATAATAGTTAAAATAATAAAATAATATTGATNATGTCCATCAAAAGTATGTAGTGTGGGTACTCGTTGGATGCGCAATCAAATTCCGCATCCAACGAGCTCTCCCGATCGAAATTTGAGAAAAAACACAGTGAGATATGTCGAAAATACGAACAAAAAAAGTAGTTTTTTTTAATGACAAATATGTCAATTCAACCATTATGGTTGACTTATTTTATTGAAATTCTATTTGTTCTTGAATTCCAACTCACAAAAACTTATTTTGGCACGGTTTCTTATAAGGCCCATTTTAGACCCCAAATTTCCTCTAATGCAGGCTGCTCCACAACATCAAATAATTAATGTCCAACCAGTACACCTTCACACCGAGGAAGGAAACTTCACCACGACCATTTATAGGTCAAGGCTTTAATATGGATCCCTAGGCATATAAAAACCCTTTCATCAACACCTTCTCAACCGTTCATCAAAATCCCTACAACCTCCACAACCTCCACAACATCCTTTCATACACATCAACCCTTCCACCACAACCCCTCACAACAACCTTTTACTTTGCTTCTTTAGTGTGCAACACCAAATTGCACTTGCTTAGGCTGACAACACAAGTAGTATAAGCAAACTTATCAGCATTATTGCTTTAAAATTGTAACCATATTTCATAACATTCACTATCAAGTATTGAAACACCAGAAATGTGTTCACTCCCTAGGGTGTATTCAATATTGAAATCCCTCTCATGACCTGACATTGGGGAAGTGTGCACCCCTTTCTGATGTGAGCCATGTAGGCCCTATTAGCACCAGGATCGTGCCCATAGGTTGGGCAGAAAAAATGGCTCTCTCTCGGGCAACAACAGAACTGGTTTAGACTACGCCTTTGGTCCTGCATAGTCAAAGAGGGATCTCTTGCTCATTTTCAGGTTTACTTCATGTAGGATATTCGATCAAGAGCGGTTAGGAGGCCAGAATCCTGAATGGAACGAAGTGCGTTAATATGAGATGCAGGTGGGACTATCAGGGTGAGGGACCATTGGCAATGGATTCGAAGGTCCAGGTAAGGAACATTTGTAGGAGGTAGAGAATGGCGTGGATTTACAAACAGAGGCAATATAGTCGTTGATCTTACAATCAGGAGATATTTAGCGGGTGATTAGTAGATGAGAGGGAACAACCCATCACGTAGAGCACCAACAAGATGAATTCTACGTAAATTTAGAAGAAAACTTAATGAATGTCTGAAACAACAGGAGGAGCGTAGCATGTATGAATTCCAAATTGTTATGCACTCATTTCAGACATGAAATAAATTAACAAACTGGAATGAAAACCGGATGAACATTTCATGTAAAGAAAATACATATTGAAAGAAGCAATGACACAGGAATCTCTATCTTGAAAGACAATCCTTCCTTTGCAATTTTATTCATAACATGGAGAACATATATTCTTTACAACGGAGAGCCTCAGCCCTTGAAGGTTTCCCATCCAACCTGCTAACTCCTATCTCCCCCTATCGGGAGTGTATTTTTACTATTTTAGTGCTAAGATTACTCCCTGAAACAAACCTAAAAACTGTTTTCAGTCACAATCATATGTTAATAGCCTAGAGAGTGGAACTATTTCCATGATTTACAAATGTGAATAAACATCATGGAGATAGTGGGTGCACTCAGCCCGAGTGATAGCCTGATGTGCTCGGCTACTGTTGTGAATTTTGAGTGTGACACCCTTCCATTTTCTCTTAGGTGAGTCACCATCTATAGGGTTTTGGACCCTTTAGCCGACCTGATGAGTCAACATAATGCCCTTTCTCTGTCTAAAGCATGTGCTTTCGCCTTGTTCAAATGCGGCTTTCTGCATGGGCACACACTAGTAGGGTAGTTTGCATCTTTCCATTGCTCAACCTCATCCGCCACCTCCTTCCTCTCTAGGTAATACTGTTAGGCATGGGATCTGGAAGAATGGTCACATTTCTCCTGGTTAAGGAAAGCCTTTGCGGTGGCTTTTCATTCTTGTACTCCTCACCTCTAGTGAGGTGGGCTCTCCCATAGGCAATAAGGTGTAGCATTCCTCCACCAACCCCATCACCCTTGGTAAGTGGAATTCACAAACCGAGCTGTGCAGGTATTAGAACCCTGATGCTCCCATATGAACAAATGCTCCTATAGAGAGCAGTCCAGGACTGTCTCCTTCTTTGGAGGATTTGGGGGTAGCGATGGTATCGGGTTCCCTAAACAAACACCTACGGGGAGTGAGTTTCCAGGCAATGCATCACTGGAGGTGCAGGTATCTGAGGGCAGGTGTATCTCTCAAGATTCTTCATGTTTGGGCCCCGATGACTAGTGTAATCCTTGGTATGGAACACCAAGGTGACGGGTGAGTGTGAAAATGTGCTCACCAATCATCAGCACACCCAGACGGACAAGATTTTTGAACCAGATTGCCATCGCCAAACCCTTTGAACTTCTATGGAATCGCGACGAAATAGAAAATTGGGTTCTAAAAATATGTTATCTCATCCCTGACGTTCCAAAGGCAATGTATATAGGGCTTCGAGACTGACCTTTGCAATGACTGGTTAGCATTCCCGCACAGTCTGCTTGCCGAGTGTCTTTGGTATCAGCATGTGTGAGGGTGAGGCCATGGTGATTCTTTACCTGCCGGGAATCTAGTCACGTTGCCTCATCAAATGCAGCACGTTACCGTTTGTTGCGAGAAGTATTTTCAGATGCCACATTGTATAGTTGATCCATGCTTCAAAGCACATGAAGTGGACACTCCCACGCTTCCTCGCTCTTGTGATGTAGGAATGGAATGGTCTCCCCCTTTGTGTTGGCCTTGCCCCATGTGAGTAGCAGATTTGCCGGTTATTTTTCTTACTTTTGCAGGTTAACTCACACAGAAGCCTCTTATCTTCATGCAATATGACTCTGCCACAGGGATGATTTCAGTTGTACGCACGCTACAAATGGTGTCGGGGAATCAGCCAATCTACCAGGAGGCAGATTACGCATATGAATGTCCCTTCCACTGTCAGCTCTATGCTGGATGCGGAACTCGCAGCCTCGAGGCCTCCTCAACCCTCTGATTTGGGGGAACCTTTCATATCCACTATCCACATTTCTTTACTTCTGCCACCAATTTCTCCTCTCTTAATACAACAAGTAGCTTTAGATCATGGCATGTTCTTACCCATCGATTGTGATTGACCCCTCCATGCAACCGTCGATCTGAGTGGGTCCTACCACCTCTTTGTGAACCGGGACCCTGACGTTTCCCATGCTAGTTCAGATTGCGAAAAGCACCACAGTCGTAGATCTACCTCAATTCTTATCATGATCGTTGATTCTTGTAGTTGATACCACTTTTCGCGATTTGGAATTGCAACTTTATCCACACAAGTCTGGATTGCAAAATCAGCTGGGACCATAGATCTGTTTCTGCTTTCATCTCCACCGTCAGATGCTTTCTCCCTTTAACCTGTTTCATGATTTGGGAAATTTTTTTCTATCGAGCATGTTTTCTCAGTGAAACTGTTTCGGGCCGTCGATCAGGCTTCACCTTTATATCGACCTTTCATTGCTTTCCCATTTTAACGGACTCTGCGAAAGCCAAACTTTGATCGTTCTCCCACGTCTTGGGCCAAAACCAAGATCTATCGTCGCTCTTCTTCCTTGTGATTCCAGACCATCGGTCTATGATGCTTATCTCTATCATCTATGTTGCTGAAAGTCTTCACCTCCAGAGGAATCTACCATCGTGGATTAAGCTCTCTTCATCATCTGACGTCATAAACCGACTGTTGCAAACGGAGTGCTAACAAGCCCTACTCATACTCAATAAGTCTTCCATAATGGAAATAAAATCAAAACATGCGCTTCATATTGCCTCTAAAAATTAGACATGCATATTCTTAACTAGGGTCACATAACACTTATCCATTTTCAGATGTACTCTTTCTTCATTAATGAGGAATGGGGGCTTCCTACTCTGAGTTGACAGTCCCTTGGTTTTCCATCCCAACTCCTTTTTACATTCCATATCCCACATATGTCTTACTGACATAATCTTTACCATCTCACTCATATTGTTTACCAATCATGTAGTGCAGACTGGACATTACCAAAATATCCAATGGAGTTTCACCCGAAACCCATTTCCAAGATATCGGATCCTTCCCATGAAGTTTGGTTCCTGCAGGCCATCACACATGGTCTTCCTGCAATGTGTATTCCTGGCACACTTATCAAGTAGCCAAATAGTCAACATCATTTAACAATACAATTCAAATATGATTGTTCCATAACCAATCAATGGCACTAACAATTAAATTCAATAAGAGTTTGCAACTCTGTCTACTACATAAATTGATTTTCTTAGTAATGGAGCTATCCTCATATTGTTTGTCTCTTGTAAGTGGCACCACTCTGCCCATTATAATTTTATGCTTACTAGCATACCATGAACATCCACTTATAATACGTCCTCCTGACACAAGCCTATGCAAGCCAACGGTGATTAGTAATTATCAGCAAATTCTCAAATATGAAATCTACAAGTTTAGATTGACAATCCATTCTGCACATAAACTTTTTTTACAACCATGAGACTCTTCTCATGAGGTTTGGCTCTTTCACATGGTAGATTCCAGCCTTTGTCATGGACTTACCAATATTGCCATGCCCAAAACAATCTACCTGCAATCTGAACTTCAATCATCCAAACACTTTGTAAGTCTCTGTGCATATAATAATTCATTGCTGCAACAATCACTGAAGCATTTTCAGAATTATAACACTCTAGAATTCAAACACTTCCAGCCGTTAACATATCAATATCACCAAACTCATTTACTTCACGTGAATCATTATCATACTAAAATTGCAAGGTACAATCACATCATTTATGTAATTTAAATGAAACTTTTATATACTCATTATTTCATAGTCATATCATTTATACAACTTTACCCTTCCACAGAGCATTCCGACAGCCCATTGATCATGACTACCCTCTTCATGCACTTACTATTCTGCATTCATAACAGCCCATGAAATGATCCTAGGATTATCATCAAGTCATCATTTCATTCATTATTTATTTTGCAATAACACATGCACCATCCATATGCATTCATGCAATGCTTTGCAACATGTGCACCCATACTTATGCATGCATGTTTACAACATTTACTCAAACTTTTCATATGCATTCACTCAATGCATAACTACAATATTTTTATAAAATCTCTTAATGCATATCCACTCAATGCTACATTGTATTGATTCATGAATGCTATGCATTCAAACATATTATGGCCTAACCATGGCTACTTCATATAGGATGCATTACTATAATCAAGACCACCAGTCCTCACTTGTTAAGCTCATAACAAGCATACATAGGGCATGATATATTTTTATATGAATATCATTCACATGAATGCATTTCAATCCTAAATGCATACCATTCTATGATTACTAAATATGGTTCAAGGGATTCTTACCCAATCCCCTTTCAACACTTATGCAATCATCATAATTAAACCATTACCTGCATGGCTCCCATTTACACCCTTGATGTTACCAGTTTAGTTGGTCTCTTACAGAATATTGCAGAATTCACCCACCAACTTCTTAATCATGGATTTGTTGCCTTTTCCTTTTCTTCATAAGGTTGCTGGTCACAGGAAACAACATCATCACATCTTCAGCCATGATCCTATTTCCATTGGTTTTACCACCAATACCATCACCAATACTGATTATCAACCACAATATTTACCATTAGTGATTCATTGCAAATGTAAAATCCCACTACTTTTACCAATATGTAATATCATATGCGTGCAAAGACATATTCTCATGCATTGTGCATTGTTTATGAATATGCCAACTAGTACATATTCATGCCATCCATCTAATCTCTGCATTTTCAGCATTCCCATGCCATAATTTTATGTACACAAATCTTATAAAATATAAATATCATTAGCAAGACAGGGGTTAAGGAATTTTCCCTTTCCAATCCCTTATCCTTGCATGAAATTCCTCTTCCACATAATAGCTGGTTTGATTTCATGGTCTCTCATTCAAACTCTGGTAATTCTCCACTGTTCTCTGCTGGTTAAGATTTCCAATGCTTATCCACATGCTCCATTCTGACTTCGGGTGTGAACATTACACTACTTCTAAAATGGCAATTTCACCAAATTTCTGCACTTTTATACACAGCTGTATTCTGGAATGCTCCCTTTGAAGGTGACTCTGATTCTGCAAAATGTTTTGGTAAACCAAATTGTTAGCAGCATAATGAATTCATATTTACTTACCTTCATCTAGAAAAATCTCATATTGACAACTTTGTCAAAACAACGAATTTTCTTTCACAAAGAACGACTGTCTCAGGGGGACGATGGGGTTCAAGGGGGTTAGCCCCCTTATGGCTTCCAAAAAAAATTTCACCCGCTGCACCAGAAAATTTCTTGACTTTCACCCTCTACAGTGGCTCGATCCTCATTTTTCATCTGTCGTAGCAGCTCCATTCTCTCTTTCTCATCCACCGCTGTCGGCTCCTTCATCATCTTCCATCCACCGCCATGTTGCGGCTCGGTCTTTCTTTCTCCTCCGCCATGTAGCATCTCCTTATTCCTGTTCTCTCCACTGTTGTGGCTCGTTCTTCAACTTTCTTCGACCACACATCGACTTGATGTTCAACATTCTTCTGTCGCACATAGGCTCGATGTTCATCTTCCATCTACCGTAGCGGGTCGATGTTCAACATTCCTCCGCTGCACATCAGATCGAAACTCAAATTTCATCTACCACTTTATCAACTCAAACTTCAAATTTCGTTTGTCGCTTCGTTGGCTCAAACTTCAAATTTCAGCTGCCGCTTCATTGGCTGAAACTTCAACTTTCGGCCGCTATAGCGGTTCGAAACTTCTTTTGCCTGCCACCGCTGCCAACACTTAGACGAATTTTTGAAATTTCTCCCATGTCGGCTCCCTTCTGGTGAGCCCTTCTCCTTTCCTCATCCGTCGTTGTAGCTGCATTTCGGCAAGCTAAGCCGCTTCCTCTAGCTCGCTCTTTAGCTTCCATTCATCGCATAGCGGATCATTCTTTCTCTTGCCGCCTCTGCCATTGCGGCTCTTGTTTGGTTTTCTCAGCTGCCATGCAAGAAGAGGAATTTTTCAAACACTTAGAATTTTTTTTCCTTCTTGTCGGCTTCATCTCGCCAACGCAGTCACTGTGTCGGCTCCCTCTTGGAAACCCAACCACCACTGTGGCTCCAATCTTGGCAATGTGGTCGCTATGCAATTTCTAACACTTAGAGAAATTTCTAAAAAATTCTCCTATCTGTTTCTCTTCCTGCTGGCCACAGAGGGTGATCCTACCTTTGTCAACTGCTCAATATTGGCCCTTTGAGGCCCAAAGTTACAACCAGTGATCTGATACCACACTGTCATGTCCCCTCCCATCAATCCGATGCAAGGGAGGAAACATGACCCAACATCCAGGGCTTATTTGTCAATCTCAGCCCCATTCATTAGTAACAAATTCTTGGATAAATAAAATTTTATGCATGAAGATCATTCTTAATAAACATAGTGGAATTACACACTATCTACACACCATTTCATCATGCATCTCAATATAAACACACCAGAATCAACATAATAACACACACGCAGAAGGGAGTACATCAACCTATTTCCTTCCAGGAAGAATAATGAAACAACCATACAATAATCAATCCCATTCTCATGCTATGCACATAATTCATGTCAACTAGGATTAAGATAATCACATCATTCAATTAACATAAGAAATTAAACATGTAGAACATAACACAAAACGATCATAATTTAAACCACAAAGAATACTTATCTTTAAGATGAAACTGTCCAACAATTGGCTATGTGAGAGAAAAATTCCACCCAACCATAGATCTTTCTCCAGCCTATATTATTTCAGCTGAGAGATCACCCTCGAGCTGGGATGTGTATCCACTAAGGAGGAACTAAATAGGCTCAGTCACAACCATGGTTTCACTCAACCAATCATGCTAAGCCAACACACAGTTGGGTTTATCAAGCATGCAATAACAAAGGACGAGGATGATAATACAATGAGCTCAATCATAGAGCTACAAACATCTCAAGCTAAATTCAAGCAATCCAATCCTCTATTTCAACATTCACACTTGGATTTCTCACAATTTTGCCATCAAATAACTCTATCCCGTCATTCGATTTCTGGGCTATAAAAACTGGTTTTTCCAATGGATTTCAGGGTATCTAATACTCTCAAAGTTTCCCCAATGTTCCTATATATCTATCCCCCATTGGATTTCACTGTTAAATACCAATTTCGGGCATTTTTGGCTCTTCAAAATGTGGGTTCATGCAAAGTTGCGATTTTGGGTTTTCTTCTCACTGTTGGGCACGTGTAATGGATGGAAAATGGAATGACCATCTTCCACAATGGGATGGGAATGAGGAACCAAGCCCATACCATGCCGACAACCTATGGTTCAATCCCACACCCCCTCACCACTCCCTAGTGGATACACATGGCCCCTTCTCATTAGTTGCTTCCATAGCTAGTTTTGGTATTTTATTGCATGATGTTTATTTACATCATTTTTTTTACAATGTTCCATGGCTTAATAGAACATGGGTAACATAATATCTAATACTTCCTTTTTAACTTAAAATCTGAGCATCGACTAGCGGGGCCTTGGCCTTGAGCTCCACGCTAGGAAAACATACATCACATGTATACAATATTAAAAGCTAATATATCCTAAGGGTCAAAATGGGGTATTACATATTCTAATGTATAGGGGAGAAATTCTATATTTTGATTTTGTATTAGGGTAAGTAAGGTTATTAAACGAGTTCCCTTCCATCTTAAAAGATTACTTAGATAGTCGGGATGTGATAGAGTGGTATCAGAGCTAATGGTTGCAATGCTCGGGTTGTTTGGTCCATATCCATGTTACGGGAAATCAAGGGTGTTTCAACAAGCACATGTGATTTAATTTGATGAGATACCAATGATGATAATTGTGTATCTGTTTTTGTATTAACAATTTGTCCACTAGTAAAAAATGAGAGATAAGTGACCAAAAAAATGACCAAAATCCGCATATAAATGACCAAACTAAATATGACCACATTTTTTGTCACGTGATAAGAGACTGAAAATTAGCCACCAAACTGTTATTTGGTCGTTTATATGCGAATTTTGGTTGCTTATCTCTATATTTTTGGTCACTTATCTCTAATTTTTTTGTCACTAATTTAGACATTTTTAATTTATATTGCAATATCATTAGGGCATGGAGGAATTGAACCACCAACCTCTTGCTTGTAAGGCAATCACTCTTCCATTGAGCTAGCACCCTTTAAGAATTTGGGAACCTAACTTACAAAGTCCTCTATAATGGTAAATTGATCAATATATGCATTTTAGTAATAACTAGCAGAGGATGATAGATTGTATAAGTTCATAAGATATTATCAATCAAGTTATGAAAACCATGCACATGGATATGGAAATACTATAAGAATTTGAAATACAATAGGATGAAACAAAACTTAGA
The DNA here is from genome assembly GCA_001517045.1 of Pseudotsuga menziesii. Classification (NCBI taxonomy): domain Eukaryota; kingdom Viridiplantae; phylum Streptophyta; class Pinopsida; order Pinales; family Pinaceae; genus Pseudotsuga; species Pseudotsuga menziesii. The sequence continues at coordinate 71,652 of LPNX011188386.1, forward strand.
GATCAACCAATTCTGAAAACTTGTTTGAACCCTTGTAAAAGTACCTAATGGTTCTGATTCATATGAACTCAAATTTAAAATTGGCAAATAAGCCATCAAATAAACTAAGAAAAACACAAACCTTTGTCAATAATTTAATCAGTATTCAAAAGCTATCCAACATAAAAAAATCACAATAGTACAACTACATAAGCTATTGGCTAATTCAAGTATATGGAACTGTTTTGCGCAAAATTTTCATATTTATCATCCTTTCAATTGAAATCTATAGTGCAGTTAATGGCATAAAACACCATATTTTTTCCATGGATTTCTACATTCATAAACAATTTAACAAGAAGTTGTTCTTAGAATCCAAATCTTACTATAGTTAAAACCACTACCAGAAAAAAGGTCTTTCATGAGGGGGAAAAATGTCACCATAACCTCATTGATGACAATAAAAAAGGTCTCCATCACCGAAAGTTGAATGTCGCAAAAGGAAGCATAGCCAAAAGTAAAAGAGATATAGAGATGAACTAGGTCCATCATGAATAATCATTATTAGTGATGGGAAATGGCCGTGGCCAATCCTTGTGAATGATAGTGACATATCTTTAATGACCCTCACTATTGATGCATATATGATGATAGTCAATGTCACCAAAAATTGATCACCAAAGGTAGCATAGCCAAAAGTGAAGGATGAGATATGGAGACAGTCTAGGCCCATAACCAATAATCATTATCAGTGATGGTTGGTTATCACCAATGATCATTATTAGTGATGGTCCATGGCCATTGTCAATTCCTATGAACAATAATGACATGTATTTAATGACCTTCACTATTAATGTATATATGATGACAAACAATTGTTGTCACCATTTCCTATGAACAATAGTGATTTGTTGGTAACGAACCTTTAATAACATTCACTATTGAAAATATTTTAAGTTAGATAAGGCATAGGAGGTGACTTGGAGAAAAGTCACCTATATTATATGTAGGGAAAGGATGGATGCTAAGAGGATTCCCACTAGGTGATGTTGGAGCTGAAAAAAAATATTTTTATTCATAGTGAATAACTTATGTGAAATTTGGAGGTTTCCACTACTACTATTGTTTCGTATGATTCCAAGACTACGAGGATCTAAGGACAAATCAAACATCTATTTTGTTTAATCAAAACATGCAGACTTATGTTACTTTCAATATTATCATTACGTGGTTATGTTGTTGTGGATGATTCCAAGACAACAAGGACCTAAGGACAAATTAAACATCTATTTTGTTTAAGCAAAACATCCAAATTTATGTTACTTCCAATATTATCATATGTGGTTATGCTAAGCTATATAAGTAGAATTGTACTCAGATTGAGTTTATTAAAATGCGAATTTTTGCTCAACTTATGAATCATTATCTATAGTTATTATTGTTGAAATCAAACAAATTACTTGATAGAATTAAACAAATAAAGAAAACTATGGACCAAAGATAACATACAAGAAACATAAACTTTAGAACTAGTATTCAATTTTTTCGAAATGATTCCATTTCCATTTCTTGGTGAATTTTAGAGCCCTAGGAAAATCCATGGTTCAAAAGCTAAGACCTTAAGGGCGTTTTTCATGCTTAAAATTTAGTTAACTTAACTAGAAAACTACTAAAAAGGAAGAGATTAACAAGGATGAAATGATTAAATGGACATTTTCATGTTTGAGAAAGAAAACAATTATTCTAGATAAAAAAGCTACTTCAAAACATTAGATAGTAAAATTAAATTGAGGTGGCCTATGGATGACTTGATTAATATGCCTAGATATAGTTCCCTAACATAACAAACATGTTTATCACAAATGAAATGAAAACCTACCAAGCAAGCCATTAGGTAGAAAGAAAATCAAAGTTAGGAAAATTTTGAGTTTTGTAAACAAGATAAAATAAATAAATAAATAAACTTTTTTATGTCCGTGTAAAAAGAAAACTATTGATGTGTGTCTTGTTAAGAATGAGAATTTAAAACTTTCTTATTCTATTGTGGGATTTTGTTAAAACAAACAAGTGAAATTAGCAACAAAGTTGCTTATACCTGCCTCTTAAAAATATTTTAATGTAATAAAATTCAAAGTTAAGTTTAAAATCATTATGATACGATTAAAATTTATAACAAAATGTTATTTATGTATATCTTTTATGCTAATTAAAATAAATAAATAATTAGTAAAACATGGAAAAAAAATTAATATTATTAATAAAAAGTATGAAATTGTAAGAATAACTAAATATTTTAAGAAATTTGAATTATAATGAGTACTAATTATAAATCTTATATATATAATTTTGTTTAAATAAATTTATGTTAATTGAAACTTGAAATTTTAGAAATTATTTTTCTATACAATATATATTCACAAATTATTGTTAAAATTATATAATAAAACAAGGATCTTCCCATGGTTCAAAAGCTAAGACCTTAAGGGCGTTTTTCATGCTTAAAATTTAGTTAACTTAACGAGAAAACTACTAAAAAGGAAGAGATCAACAAGGATGAAATGATTAAATGGACATTTTCATGTTTGAGAAAGAAAACAATTATTCTAGATAAAAAAGCTACTACAAAACATTAGATAGTAAAATTAAATTGAGGTGGCCTGTGGAAAGCTTGATTAATATGCCTAGATATAGTTCCCTGACATAACAAACATGTTTATCACAAATGAAATGAAAACCTACCAAGCAAGCCATTAGGTAGAAAGAAAATCAAAGTTAGGAAAATTTTGAGTTTTGTAAACAAGATAAAATAAATAAATAAATAAACTTTTTTATGTCTGTGTAAAAAGAAAACTATTGATGTGTGTCTTGTTAAGAATGAGAATTTAAAACTTTCTTATTCTATTGTGGGATTTTGTTAAAACAAACAAGTGAAATTAGCAACA
>LPNX011188386.1:74903-117054 GCA_001517045.1 Pseudotsuga menziesii
TAGCTGACTGCATGGACGACCCGTATTATTGTTCTAAAATGTTGATCAAGGATCTTCACAACATCTGGCAGACCGCATGGACGACCGACGATAAGGGATCTTCACAATAGGTGACAAACTGCATGGATGACCAACGATAAGGGATCTTCACAACAGGTGGTAGACCGCATGGACGACTGGCCATAGCAAGTGGAGTATGTTGTGGTAAGTGGAGTATGCCGTGGTATATATTAATCGAGAGGTCTGGTTGGTAAGCTGATTTTTTGTTGCATTTTCAGTTGGAGAAAATGTTGAGCTTGGCGATCAATTTCCTTACAGGTTGTAGTGTATTTCGAAATGTTTCTGGCTTTACTATGTCTTTTTCCTTTTGATGCTTTAAATTCCTGAAATTTGTTCAGCATTACGCCATTTTTGTCACTGGTATATATTAATCGAGAGACCTGGTTGGCGAGCTGATTTTTGCTTGCATTTTCAGTCGTGGACGAATTTCTTCAAGACAAGACATCCTGGCTAGCCTCGTCAATTTCCTTGTCGATATGTAGCCATCGACCTCTCTTCTGGGTACTGGACCAGTGCAGAGCGTGAGCAGTGTCACATCTTGTTTAAGCAGCAGCCCTGAAGTTGCCCTCCAAGAACAAATGCACAGCCAACAACAGCAAATAAATAGCCAGCAACAGCATTTTTCTTCACAATTCGATCAAACGAACCAGCCTCATCAGAACATGGAAGAATTCCTGGAGGAAATGTTCTTAATGCCTTCCTGGTCGGACGTAGCCGTGAAAACTACGCCGTGGGAATTCAATCCTGCCATAGCTTCCCAAGGCAACAATGCTTCAAATAATAACAACAGCCCCTAGAACCTGCAAAGCAATATGCAGAGATTATTCACAATGCCATTGCTGCCTTCCAGGATAGGAGGCCAAGGCTTGAACTCTCAGGAAAAAGAAGGTCACGCAGGCGAACATATGCAGTACTCCAACTACGATGAATCCCAGTTCTTAGCTTCCAGGTTAAGGCAGCATCCACTGAGCGGTAATTCTTCAATGAATCAGACGCCAAACCAGGTTTTGCAAGGGATCAATGAAACCAATACGTCTCCGGGTCAATCCATGGTTTTTCAGCTAAGCATAGGAAATGCAACCGCTTCACAGTTGCTGGCCTCCATGGGAAATTCGCCTCGCGACACTGCTGTAATGACGTGGTCGCCCAGCACAGGGGGCAGCTGTAATGGCAGCGACGGAGGAATGCTTCCTCTTCCTCTCAGTCTCGTCCAGGCTGGAAAATCAGGCGAAATGAACGAGACCCGATCGCGGGATGAAATTGAAGCTTGCTTCAAGTCAGCAAATAATGTAAGATCGTAGGTCTTAAGCTTGAAAATTCATATCGGGTTCTTAATGGAAGTCAAAATAAATGTTTTCTGTAATGATAATATAGGCCCGAGATTCGAACCTCGGAGGGCTATTCCCACCGTTCCCCGGATCACCGCGGGGTGTTCGGCCGCCCGGCCAAAACTTCCATCCGCAGGTCACATAAGAATACCTTGATGATTGGCAGTGATTCTTTTCTTTTCTCGTTGTATCTCTGTAAATTGTTTTTATTCTTGATGGTTTGCTTATGGAGTTTGTTTCAGTCGGGACAAGTGCTAATGCAAGGGTATGGCGGAATGCCTCAACCTCAGCATCAGAATCCACCTCCGACCAGAGTTGGTGCTACACCACCTGTTTGACCTAGAGTAAGAGCACGCCGTGGACAGGCTACAGATCCTCACAGTATTGCAGAACGAGTATGTTAATACTCTTTCATTTCTTTGTTTTGTAACTTACATGATCAAGCTCTCGTGGATTTTAAGAAGTTTGCAGGTGTTATATTTCATGTGGCAATTTGTTGGTTCTTGTTGCAGTTGCGTAGGGAGAGGATTGCATAGAGAATGAAGGCTCTGCAAGAACTGGTTCCTAATTCGAATAAGGTTTTATTCTTTTCGGCTTTCAATTATCAACTATGTTTTCTTCATATTTATTGAATTCAGATGCCCAGTAACTTTTCTAGCATTAATAAAATTCATTGTTCTTCGTTGTGCAGACGGATAAGGCTTCAGTCTCCGTCAATGGATATAATTTTTATTATAATTTTTATTTTTTTAATTTTATAATTATGACGTCATGTGGACACATGTCAACTCAAATCCAGATACCAAATCCCAATGTTGACATCAGCTTCTATCCACCAATCAATTGTTGACAAAATAGTTTTTTTAACAAAATTAAAAAAAATATTTTAGAATTCCTTAAGTTATACTTTACAAAATAGATTTTAATTTTTTAAACCTGCATCAAAATAGACCAAAGTCAACCAAAGTCAAAATCGATCGATTACAATATACCTGCTGAGGCAGGTATAATAAATTAAAATCTTTCTTTTTATTCTAAGTATTCCAAAAAAAAAGCAAATTATTGAGCTATGTTAAAACGGATAATTAAAAGACATTGTAATTTATTTGAACTAAATAGATTCTCTCTCTATATAATAGAACTTTAATTGTTCAACAACGTCTTTATTTATTATATTTATTTATTATAGACATTAATCTATGAACATATATCTGAAAGCTTATGAAAAGAAACTTAAAGGTTTTTTTATATACAGAAGAAAATAAAACTTGTAAATAAATAAACCTTTTATGTTATTTGAAAATAAATTTTTTTATTCTATTTCTTTTTAAATTATCATTTTTATTTTAAAAAAATATGTTTTTTTGTTAAAACCTAGGAAATAGTACAAATTCGCTATAAAACCTTGGGGTTCTTTTAAATCGAGAAAAAAAATTGAAAAAAACTTAGCCCAAAAACAAAAGAAAAAGAAAAAAACATTTCTAATTCCTTAAAAAAAAAAAAACCATATATATTAACAATACTTTCTATGCTATTCAAAAACATGTTGTTATTTTTGTTTTTTAAAGAAATATTGAAGTTTTAATAAAAGCTCAAAGATAACCTGTATATATAAATTGTAAATAAAAAACATTTTTTTTCTATTTGAGGCTTCAAAAAATAATTACCATTTCTATTTTGAAATAATTTAAGGGTTTTTGTTAAATCCTAAGTAAAGAAATTACAAATCCATTATTAAACCTTAGGTGCTCTTTTAAACCCAGATAATAGAGTGTTTTTTTTTTTCAAAAACATGAAAGAAAAATAGTGGATTCTGCTAAAAACCTAACCGAAATACAAAAGACAAAGAAAAATTCAAATTTCTTTTAAATAAAAAATTCATATATATAAACAATACTTTTTATGTTATTCAAAGACATATTGCTATATTCGTCTTTTAAAGAAATATTGGATATTTATTAGGAATCCAAAAAGATATATATATATATATATATATATATATATATATATATTATGAAAACAATAAAAAAAAAAAGTGAGGCATCGCTTAAGAGGGCCGAGTTCGCAAACCCTTCGTTGGCCTCTCGTTGCCCTCACTTTCTACTTGACCGTATGCGACCATAACCATGGCTTGTTGCAAAAGGTTAGACGTGAAAGAAAAAGATAGATTTCCAAACTAAATAAATAAATGTATGATTTGTTTATAGAATATTCAAAACCTCCATACAAATCATATATCTAACTCTTACCTCCATTAAAACTTGCAAAACAAAACAAGATTCAAAACAATGAAGCAATAAGAAATCTAGACAGAAAAAATGAAGCAATAAGAAATCTAGATAGAAAAAAAAAGTCAAGACTTAGAGTTCAAAAAAATCAAAATGCAAGAAAAACAAAGAGAACTACACCTGGAACTCCATAGCTCTAATATTTTGAGCTGCCATAGCCTCCATGGCTCTATAATACTAACCACTCTAAAAAAAACTTAGCTAGGAGAGGAGAGAGCCATGAACGAGAAGTTAGAAAATGGGGAATTAAGGAAAAGTAGAGGATTTTGTATTAGCAAAATTAAAACAAATATAATTACATAAAAGTTGCCTAGCCTTCATTCAAAATAAATATGGACTTTGTTTTTTCTTAACTTGAGTAAGTTTATATATATATATGGGGCTTCTTTTTAAATTATTTAATTTAAATGAATTATGATTAAAATTTTTTATATTAAAGTAAGTAAAGTTAATTAAGCTAGATGTTACATTTTATGTTAAGTTACTGTTTAAAAGAATTGTGCTATATGCTACATTTAATGTTAGGTTTATTGTAAGTATAATTTTTTATTGCTTATGTAGTTATTTATGTTTTCTATGTTAAACCTAGCACACTTACACCATTCATTAGTTAATTAGCATTCAGGAGTAGGATGGTAAACATCATGAGTCCAACTTGGTAAAGGCCAAAGAGGGGGTCTTGTGAAAACCTATTTCCAAAAAGTTAAACATTTACTTATCCCTAAAAAAAATTGTTGGCATGTTGGCCTTGGTATTAATAATGCTCGTCTATAGAAAGATAGAGAAGAAAATCTTTCACCCATGCATGCTAGTATGAGCAAGCGTATAAATACGGTTGGAAGCAATATAAACCTAAGCTAATGATCGTGAGGAGATGAGAGAATACAAATAAATGTTACTGTAGGATGGAAAAATTGTATGTAATAATATTGTACTAACGAAAATGGTATTGCTAATGTGAATGCAATAATCAATTTGAAAATGGAAAACGTAGTATAAGCGTGGAAACTAAAACATAGATATCATGACAAAAGGAGACTTATTAATTTTATTAAAGAGAAAAATTTCCAGTAGTTTTGTAGAATAATAATGACCATATAATGAAAGTGTTCATGTCATAGAGAGGAGATAAATGGAAGACTTCAACGTAAGTAATGTACAAAATTTTAATGGAATAATAACACGTTCAATGATATAACCACGTGAATATATACATTCATGATTCAGAATGCATTTAGTACAATAAGAATGATGGTATGAGTGAGATATAGGGCAATATACCAAAATATCAAGTAAATGTATTTTAGATTTTATATCAAATAGGAGTAAGGAGAAAATATCAGCATGGTAGCAGAGATTGCAATTTGTGAAATAAATTTGTAATACGAGCATGTGCCTAGTAGATGCATAAGCAATAGAGCAATGGTGAAACATCTAAAAGAATAGTGTGATCATCTATAAATGTCAAGGTAAGTGTGAGTAGTAGTATGGGATAGGGTAGAAATGAATAACATAATGTATAAACATCAAAGCTATTAGTATACCCAAATAGGTGATCTCCTTTGCACTCCACAGGGTCGAGAGGCAAGTCGAAGGGTGTTGGGGATATCCTTTGTTGAAGTGCCATGGAGCCAATGGGTTTAAATGCCAATATTGAACGTTGTCACATGGGCCACTACATAGTGCTAGGGACCAAGTTTCTAAAGGTCGAATCCCAATTTCTCTATGGTCGTGTATTCAGGATTTAGTGTCGATATCCAAGGTTTGATGTATGTGCATTTTCTACATATGATGTGTGGATTATTAAACCATAGTTCTTTTGTGCTGTGTTTAAAGTCATAATATGCCACATAATATGTGTTTTGATTATTGGTGTGAGGTTTCAAAACATTAAGTGGGTTTGTATACTTTGGCTACTCTTTGAAATAATGTACCTTTCTTTTGGGCCCTAAACTATTAAAACCTATGTTTGTAAGGCTGCCATGGTTAAATGGAAGATGGAAAATAAGGGAATTGTTGTGAAATGTTGCCATAACTTTGAATCTTTATCATGAATATTGGCATGGGGTATATGGGTTATAAAACCTATATTTTATGGTTAAACTCTTTAGTGGCTTACCATTGTTACATGGTTATGGGGATTTATATTATAAATGTGTCTAATAATATTAAATTCATTTTTATATAAATATAGACTTTATAAGCTAATTTAGTGTCAATTTCTAAGTTGTGACACACGAGGGGGTCTACAATTTACTAAATTTTAACACTACAGATGATTTAGAGACCTCCTATAAAGGGGTCTCTGAATCCATCTGCTGGGTTAAAATTTAGTAAATTATACAAATTCATTGTCAAAATTGTAATTTTCAATTGTCGAAGTGACACAACTAAAAATGACCAAATAAATGACCAATTGTTATGTGGTAACTTTTAGTTTAATTCTTATCCCATGACCAAATTGGTCATTTATCTTGGTCATTTTTAGTTAGCTCACTATAAATTTCTCAATTTTGGTCATTTATCCCTTGAAAAAATGGTGGCGACCAAATTTTTTGGTTTCCTTGTCATTTCTCTCTCATTTTGTACTAGTGGTCTAATAACTTTTTATGTGAATGTGCAGTGTTGCAAATTGACATTCTGGGACATCCATATCAAGGAAAGAAGTTGCAAGGGAGATGGTGACCATGAATGATGCACATGATCCTTATGAGAATGATAAAAATGTTCTTGTGGAAAACATAGAAGAAAGAAATGTTGAAACATAGTCTAATGGGAGAAGAGAGCAAATCAATCCTAAGAATGTAATTGAGACAATGATAAGTTTCAATGAAACACTAATTAAGGCTTATAAAGAACATAACCAAATTAAGTATGTTATTTTGTAAATCCTCACTGATATGTAGCAAAGGATTAATATTGAGTCCAATCCAAGCAATAGGGACCAAAGAAATACATAAATTCGCTCTAGAGGATGCTAAGTCCAAGAAATAGGATCAGGGCACGTAGGGTGTCTTCGTCGTGATCTTCCTCATGAAAATCATGTGACTCGTATGGTTATCAAGGTTCTCTTAAACATGTTTCCCAAATACATGGTTGTAGAACGAAATTACAGAGGATTCTTCAGGGAGAAATTAGGAAGGTGAGACCTCCTACCTTTGATGGAGAAAATAGGGCAGGTCGGGAATCAAAAGCATGGTTACTTGGAATGAAAAAGTATTTTTGGATTCATGATTATTTAGAAAATGAAAAGGCCAGGGTTTCTATTTATAACCTCATTGGACAAGCTTCAATCTGGTGGGAGCGTCTCACGCAAGCAAAAACAATTAAGCAGAGGAAGATGAACCAGGAGCAATTCCAAAGGTATTTAAAGGAAAAGCACCTATCTGCCACATACTAGGATAATAAGAGGAAAGAGTTCCATGAGAAGAAATTGGGAAAAAATACAATGGAGGAGAACCATGTCCATAATTTTTTTGAATTGCTAAGGTATGTGGGTTACATAAAGAACGAAACAATCAAGATTTGAAACTTCCTTGGAAGTCTGCCTCAAAATTTTAGAGAAACAATTGAATTTCTTAACCCTCCCAACCTTGATGAAGCCATTAGAATGGCCATGCATTGTTATGAGAAAAGAAAGGGCAATTCAGAGGTTAACCCAACATGGAAAGGAAATTTGAAGGGAATGTTTGAACAAAGTAAATGTGTATTTAAAACCCCATCTAGAAATAAGTCAAGGGATTTCTAGTTAGGACAAAAAGATGGAAGTGGACATGACCTAGCAATAGCAACTTAAAGAGGGTCAAAAAGATCACTTCAGTGTTGGGGATGTGAAGGAAACCACATGTAGAGGATATGTTTGCACCAAGGAGAAAACCCTCGGAGGTTGCATACTCTAGAAGGATTAGTTATAGTGGAGGATGTGGAAAGTGTAGCTCCACATATTTATGTAATTCTAGACAACCATCAAGCAAGCCATCAATCAACAGTGTTGGAAGTTGGAGGTAAGATTCATGAGTGATCCATTTCCATTTTGATAGACCCAAGATCTACTCATAGTTATATTGAAAAAAACGTGGTTGAAGGTTGTTTTCTTAAAAAGGTGCAACATGCTAAGTCTTGGCTAGTCCAATTATCCATCAGCACAAAGAGGAAGGTGGGTGAAGTGGTATTGGAATGTCCAATAGAAATAAAGGGACTCCTCACCAATTTGAATTTGAATGTGATACCCTTAGGATCCTATGATGCCCTCATTGGCATGGATTGGTTGGAAAAGCATAGAGTCAAGGTGGATTGTTATGAGAAATTCCTTGAGTGCATTGATGACTAAGGAAGGACAAGAGTGGTAAAGGGACTTTCCAAGAAGGTATCAATTAGGAATATCTCAACCTTACAACCCAGAAAGTTTTGTAAGAAGGGAATCCAATTGTATTCAGTTCGTGTATCAGGTTCCCTAGATGACAAAGGCTAAAGGTAGAATATTATCCATTGTTGCAAGAGTTCAAAGATGGGTTTCCAGATGAAGTGTCAGGACTTCCACCAAAAAGATAGATTGACCTCACAATAGATCTTGTTCTAGGGGAAGCGTTATTTTCCAAGGCTCTTTATAGAATGAGCACTCCTAAATTGGTAGAATTGAAGACGCAGCTATAGGAATTGGTGGAAAAGAAGTATATTGGACCCAATGTATCTCCTTGTGGAATGCTAGTGTTATTCATCAAAAAGAAAGATGGCACCTTGAGGTTGAGTATTGATTATAAATAGCTAAATAAGGTAATAGTCAAGAACAAGTATCCCTTTCCCAGAGTTGATGATTTATTTGATCAGATGAAGGGATCCAAGGTGTTTTCCAATATTGATTTGAGGTTTGGATACCATCAAGTAGGGATTACAGAAGAATATATCCAAAAGACAACATTTAAGACAAGATATGGCCATTGTGAGTTCATGATGGTGCCATTTGGGATAACCAATGCACCATCCACATTTATGTGCCTCATGACCAGTATCTTCAATAAGTATTTGTACAAGTTCATGTTGGTATTCTTCTATTATATCCTTGTATACTCTAGGAAAAAAGTAGAGCATGAGGAACACTTGAGAATGGTCATGCAGGCCCTAAGAGAACACAAATTGTATTCCAAGTTAAGTAAGAGCGCCTTCTAGTAGAGAAAGGTACAGTACTTGGGTTATGTTATTTTAGAAGATGGAATTATGGTGGATCCAAAAAATATTGAAGCCATAATGAATTGGCTCATTCCCAGGAACGTTTCCGATGCCTGATATTTTATTGGTCTTGCACATTACTATAGAATATTTATTGAGGTATTTTCTAAAATATCCTATCTGATTACATCATTGTAGATGAATAATGTGAAATTCATGCATTGGTATGAGAAATGCAAATCCAACTTCCAACAATTGAATAATTTTCTTACCCAAGCTTTTGTTTTAAAAATCGTTGACCTAGGCAAAGAATTCATAGTGTGCACACACTCATCTATTGAGGTCTTGGTGACGCATTAATGTAGGAAAGGTTCATCATATGCCATGAATCCCAAAAATTAAAGTAGCGCGAGAAAAAATATGTGACCCACAATTTGGAGTTAGTCGCCATAGTGCATGCGCTTAAGATGTGGTGACATTACCTACTGGGCAGGATATTTGAGCTTATAACAAACCATATGAGTTTAAAATGGACATGCGATTTGTTATGAATCTAGAAAGCTTAAAGAGCATGAGAAAAAGTATGTCACAAATTACTTGGAACTTGTTTCTATTGTGCATGCATTGAAGATGTAGAAGAATTATCTCATGGGAATAAAATTCTAGTTTAGGACATATAATAGTGGGACAAAATATTAAAATCAGAAGCAAATTTTTAACGCAAGACAAACAAGAATGTTGGAATTTCTGTGTGAATTTTATTTTGATATCAAACATATTAAAGGCAAGAAGAACAAGGTTTTTGATGCACTCAATAGATGGGTTCATGGTATGCAAGTTTCAACCATTAATATGTGCAAATCAGATTTAAAAACTAGAATCTATGAGGTTGTAATATCATATGAACATTACCTTCAAATAGAAAAATAATTACAACAAAAAAATATACACATGAGGTTGTTACAGGTTGGAATATTTTGGAATTCTTCTATACAAAAGTAGATTTTATGTCCCTAATTTAGGGGAGTTAAGAAAAGTGGTAATGAATGAGATGCATAATGTTCCATATGTAGGGCATCCTCAATACAAAAAGACAATTGCATTAGTAAGAAGTCAATGTTTTTGTCCATGAATGAAAAAATATATTGTTGAATATATATAGCATGGTGCATGGATGTTAAAGAGTAAATTTTGAACATAGACATTCAATAGTATTGCTTCAACCATTGTCAATACCCAAGTGGAAATGGGATGTGGTGACCATTGAATACATCACTAAGTGTCCTAGAATGAGAAATCAACATGATTCCATCATGGTACTGGTGGATAAGTTAACAAAAGTTGCTCACTTTATACTTGTCAAGTAAACTCATAAGGCAACTGATATAGAGAATATTCATATGAAATACATTGTTAGGGTTCATGGGATACCTAAGGAAATAGATTTAGATGGAGATTCAAAGTTTAATTCAAAATTTTGGAAGGGATAAGGAATAAATTTGAATTTAATCACAACATATTATCTTCAGACAAATGGGAAAAATGGGAGAGTTAATCAAGTTATTAAAGATATGATAAGAATGTATATGATGGATCAGCCATCAAAATGGAAAGACTACCTATATTTGATAAATTTTGCATATAATAATGCATATAAAGATTCTCTAAAGATGATTCCATTTGAAGCCTTATATGGTATAAAGCGCAATACTCCAATTCGTGGGGATAATCCAATTGACATAGAAGTGATTCAACCATAATTACTTAGATAAATGGAAGAAAATATGGTAAAAATAAGGAAGAATTTGAAAATAGCAAAGGACAGACATAAGATTTATGTAGATAAAGGAATAACAATAAAAAAATTTAAAGTGGGGGATCATGTCTACCTCAAAGTAAATCCAAAAAAGATTTCCCTAAAAATGGGATTTTGTCTAAAGCTTATATCCCAATTTTAAGGGCCATTTGAAAATTTGGATAGGATAGTTCCTGTAGATTATGCATTAGCATTGCCTTCTTGTCTATGTGTGCAAAATGTATTCCATGCATCTTTATTAAAAAAAATTGTTCCTAATCCTAAAAACATAATCGATTGGGTTATGATCCAGGTGGAACTAGAAAGAAATATGTTGGTACATCCAGTGCACAGCCTAGACAAGAAATTTATGTTGATGAGGAACAGGACCATTAGATAGGTAAAGGTTCAATGTACCCATTACAATCCTGCATAAGCGATGTGGGATCTCAAGGATGTGACGCGGGAGGAATACCCGCATCTATTTTGAAGTTTTGATAAAACAAATATTGTAAATGTACATTGAGTTAATGATGCATTGAGGACAGTGCATGAATCAAGGGGGAACAAAATGTAATAACCTAGTTTTGACCCCGTAATGTAATTGTGTAAATATTGATGTAAAAGGATAGAAGCCATAAACAAATGGTCTATGGTTACCAAGACATTATAAATATGTTCATTTTGATATTAATATAATCTATCTAATGGTTGTCGAGGAATAAGGATGAAGAAGATATGGGGGGGTTGTGATTCCATAAGTGGGAAGTAATAGTTGGATACGGGAAATGGCCTTAGAAATTTAACACAAAGTTACTAAACCATGATTAAGAGCCATGCTTTAAAATAAGCATTATTTTACTATACTTAAGAATGGATTAAGAGGGGGAAAGCATTTCCATGTTGAGTGGCCATATGATAATATAAAATATATTTATAAAAGTGAGAATTCAAGCTTGACAGGGGTTCATTCCTTCAATAATTTGAATAATTAATTTTATCCTCATCCTTTCCATCATCTTGTACTTCCATATTTTGGTACATGTGAGAGAGGACCGAGATACCCTTGTTGAATTCAAATCTTCCATGCCATTGAACTTGTACACTATTGAAAGAGAGGAACATGGCTTGTCGCTTGTGCCTTGGAGTCCCAATTAGTATATTTCATATCCATCCTATGATATAGCACTAGAATGGAATTGGAGGCTACTCAAGGGACTATTATCTCAAATAAAGAGGCTTGTTCCTAGCATTGTGTAGGTTGATGGGGAAGGAGAATTGAAGATTGGAACACATGTGGAGGGTGTTTATGCACCCGTGGGTTACATGAGAGATTGAGCTTTGTAGAGTGGTATTGGGAAGATCTTTTCCCTTATGGACTGATAGCCCCAACTTGGGGATGGTTGTCAAAGAAATATATGGATTGACAAAACCTATGGCTGGGATGAATGTCCTTCACCTACATCCAACTATATAATTAAAAGATAAGTGTCTTACTATATATGATATTTCCATGAATTATCTATGTTTTCATATGGTTTAAATATATTTATAAAATGTTCAAGTACTGGCTATAATGGTACAAATTCATGGAATTGCTTGGTATGGACTGTGTGTTTGTTTCATGCTTGAGTTTCATGTAACTTACAATGTATGCATAAGATATGTTGGGTGACCATGCATATTCATTTTCCATTGTTAAATTAAATGAGTTATGAAAAAATGAAATTGGACATGAGTGTTGAATTTGGATATGTAATTTGAGCACCCCATGGTCTTAATGGTTAAAATAAACGACTATGTATGTTACAGTTTTGATCTACAAGATTTACCTATTTTGGTTGGAAATATTGCATGTTTTAGTTAGAAACGTTTTCCTATCCTAGAACCTAGGTCAGGCCAATAAAATATTTCTTGGACTAAGTTAGTAACAAATACCATAAGCCCTTCCATGCTTTCACTACTCTGAGCACTACGAAATGTGGTAGGTGAATAACTAAGGGCGTGTCTCCTAATTATTGAGGACTGAGTTAGTGTTGTACATAATTGTGGATTGGAATCCATAACTAGTAAAAGATAACTTGTGTAGCTTAACCCCTAGAATACAATGGATTTTGTTGGGGGTGATTAGAAGGATATAAGAAAAGGTGCTTTTGATGATCAACGAATTAGTGGTTCAAGACTTCTCATTTGGCATGTTGGAATATTACAAGATGAATGCATATAAGTATATATCTTTGTACTTTTTCCTTATTACTATTGAATATTTGTGAGAAATATTTTAGTTCTACTCTATATTGGTTTTAATGGTTAAGAAATGTTGATTATATGTTATTTAAAATAAAAATCATATGTTGGTTTAAATACATGTTGATCATATGAATTTAGATATACATGGTTATAGTTAGATTAGTTTTAAGGATATTTGATTGGATTGGTAAGTGAATGAAAACCATAAGAAACATTCATTGGCAGGGGAAATTTGTAAATATCGTTGCTAGTAAAATATATAAGAGCTTAAGAAAACGAAAATAAAAATAGAACACAATATTTATATGGAAACCCTACTATATGAAAGTAAACCACATGGAAATGGTACCTTCGATATTTTATTATTACTTGGCAAAAGACTTACAATTATTTTTTCTATCTCTCTTGTGTTTCAATGCTGAGGGTCACTCCCCTTATATACAATACATATGAGGGTTCCAGAAGGAACCAAAATATGATAGAAGGGTCTATAAATTTTCACCTCGAGGGATCCATTGCTGAACCCTCAGAGAGTGGGGTCCCTCCCCCCATTTAAGCCTCCAATGTTCCTAGTACATATGTGCATTGGGTATGTCTAGTTAAGAGATATAAAGGAAGGATATTGGAGATCTAGATATTGGATTAGTCTCCTAACATTCTCCAATTTGAATTCAATAAAAATAAATTTCCTTTCCAATGTTTTTCCACATGAGTTCCCTTGGCCAAGTCTTCCTTCATCACATTTTCAGCAATCCAAAAGAATTTTTTAACCATTCAATCTTCTCTTTCATGACCAGATTTGTAAGCATATATGTAGTATTCTCATCAATGTATATTTTTTTCAACAAGATCCTACCTTCTTTAACAAATTTCCTTATGAAATAGTACTTAATTTCAATATGCTTTATATAATGATGAAATGATGGATTCTTCTCTAATTTAATAGCACTTTGAATATCAAAGTGTGAAGTGATCCTCTCTTACAACATCTTGAATTCATCCATTTGTCATTCTATCCATATTGCCTCTTTACTTTCCTCAATTCCTGCCACATATTCTACCTCAATGGTTGATAAATACACCACTGGATGCAACTTAAATTTCCATATTACAGCTCCACTAGAAAGAATGAATGTATATCATGTAGTAGACTTCAATTTATCTATATCTCCACCAAAATAAGAATCTAAAAAACATTTAACTTGTAAATCTATCGAAATGTAGAAAATAGTAGCATCTAAATTTCCCCTTAAATACCTTAGTATCCACTTCACAACATTCCAATGCTTCTTACCAAGATTCTCCATGAATCGGTTAACAAATCCCATTGCTTGAGTAATATTTGATTTGGTTCTTTTCATCGTGAACATGAGGCTCCCTACTACTAATGAATATGGTACATGAGACATGCTTGTCTTTTTCTGCTTCTATGCTAGGATATTTTTTGGAATATAAATTGAAGTATGTAGGAGGTTGGGTACTAACTAGTTTTGCATTCTAGATATTGAAGCGCTACACAGTCATTTCTATAAATAAATTTTGAATTAACTAGATCTTCCTACCTATTCTGTATCTGTGTATATTCATCAATAGAATTTGATTTTATTCTCCTAAATCCCTCATTTCAAATGTCCTATCCAATTGAGCCTTTAGGTTAATGCTGTTCTTCATGGTGTTCCTTGCAACTAGCATATCATCAACATACAATAACAATATAATAAAACTTCCATCAACAAACCTATTATAATATGAATATGCACAATGGTCAACTTTACTTCTACTAAAACCTTGGCTCCTCATGAAGGTGTAAAATTTCTTGTACCGTATCCTTCAAGCCTATTTCAATCTAAACAAATATTTCTTGAGTTTGCAAACCAAATATTCTTTGCCTCTTTATTTATAGCAATCAATTTGATCAATATAAATTTCTACCTCAAGATCACCATGCAAGAAAGGAGTTTTTATATCCAAATGTTTCAACTATAAATCATGTGTTCCTACAGGTGCAAGTTAAACCTTTCCAATAGTAAGATTCACAACTAGAGAGAATATTTAATTGAAATGTATATCTGACTTCTAAACATAACCTTTTCCTACCAAGTGATATTTATAATTCTCAGAGAACCCATCATTGTTTTTCATTACTTTATACACCCACATATTTCCAACAAATTTTCTTCTTGGTGGGAGATCCACTAGTTCCCATGTTTCATTCTTTTGTATTACTCTCATTCCTTCATCCATGGATTTCCTCCATTTATCAACATTCTCAAATTCTATAGCTTCCTGAAATGAATTAGGTTCACCATCATTAGTTAACAAAGCAAAAAAAGAATATAAATCATGAAACTAACTTTCTGGACATATGTTGCAACATATAGATATTCTAAGTTGTGATTGTTGAGCTTGTTTTTCCTCATGCTAATCAGAAGCTTGATTTTCATCTTCGCTCATTTCTAAATCAAGTGGTACAAGCTCAGGTGTTGTACCTCCTTTCCTTGCATTGATTTTTCATTAAAACTAACATTCCGGCTAACAATTTCTTGTGGTTAGTAGGATCCCACAATCTATACCCCTTTATTGTATAATCATAATCAAGAAAAATGAATTTCCTTAACTTTGGGTAAATCTTGGACTTTCTTTGTTTGGGCACATGAGAAAATGCATCACAACAAAATATACACAAATGACAGTAATTAACTAGCTTACCACACCAAACCTCCTATGAAATATTTCCATCCATTTCTATTTTAGGTTATATATTAATCAAATACACAAATGTATAAATAGCCTCTATGTTGAATCCATTGTCCAATTCATATGAACTAAGCATGCTTCTTGCACATACCATGATTGTGTATTGATTCATCTGCTCAACCACACCATTTTTTTGTGTTGTGTATGCAACAACCTTATGGTCCTTAATTCCTTCATATGTACAAAATTTTAACAAAGTCCTTGGAGCAATATTCTTCGCCATTATCATATATGAGACATAAAATAGGTGTGCCCAAAATTTTCACTACTCGTTCCTTGAAATCTTTAAATTTATCAAAGGATTAACCCTTATTTTTCAAAAACTACACCCATAGTTTTCTAGAATAATAATCTATAAAAGGAAAAAAATATCTAGGATCATTTATGGACAAAGTGGGGTCTTGTCCAAATATATTATAATGAAGAAGTTGCAAAGGATAAATTTTTTTACCATATATTTATGTAAACCGAAATCTATTCTATTTACTAAAAACACAATGCTCACACAAGTTCAAATCAAAAGACTTAATCCCCTAATGGATACCTCATCATGAAAACTTTTCAAACATTTTTCACTCACATGTCCAATTCATTGAATCCATATTATTTTATTGCATCCATAACATTCCTTGGGTCTATTGTTGTTGCATTATTTGAAATTATATCACCGCATAAATAATATAGGGTCCCATACGATTCTCCTATTGCTACCATGATGGATCGTTTGGTAATTTTTCATTGACTCTCACTAAAGGTAGTAGAATAACACATCTTATCCATCATCTTGACTAAGAGAATATTCTTTTGTAGATCTCATATATGTTGTACATTACACAACTTCCTATCTCTACCATCATATAGCATGATATAAATGTCCCCTCTTCCAACATGTTATAAAGGAAGATCATCATCCAAGTAGACCATGCTTTCACTATAGGGATAGTATTTGACAAACTAGTCTCTATGTGGAGACATGTGGAAATATGCACCTGAGTATAAAACCAAAGAATATAATAGATATATGTTGTTACTGAGACAAAAAGGCTCACATGTTGTTGTCTCTTATGAATATATTGTACTAGCTTCAACTAATGGTTGGTTTGTATTTCATCCTTCTTTTCCTTATTTAGATAAAAATATTCCTTCCTCAAGTGCCTTGATTTCCCACAATTCCAACACCACCCCTTCTTGCATCCTATGGACTTGGATATAGATTGTGATCTCCCTTGTTGACCCCTTTCACTATATATCCCTCTCACACATAGGGTTTCATTAGTAGAGGGATATAGTGATGATTTTTGGATCAAATCTTCTCCCAATAAAGAAACCAAAACATAATCAAATTTCAAAGTTCTAAATGATGAGTTGGTGATGGTCACCATTGTTATAACATGATTTTCCACACCTGATACATCATGATTTGATGGCCTATACTGGTCTCTATGCAGACTATTTTTACCCCATTTTCTCACCATTACCCTGATGCTCTAGTGGAACCCTTAAAAAGACATTTTTATATGTATACATGGGTCACAAGTCTACAACCCGCGTATACGAAGTTTTCACCATTGTCGCTTGTGTATATGCATCTTGCACCACTATCACCCACACACATAAGGATTTATGCTAAAAATAAATAAAATTGGAGTTTCCCCCATCAAGTAATGAATGAATTGATCCTTGGCATTCCATATACGAGGAAACAATCAATTTAGACCCTTCACTTCTGATTGAGGGGATACATATTGAGTTGTTATGAAGCATTGAAAGGAGGATAACTTTGGAGAGAAAAAATACTATAGTGGAATTGTGCCCCATTCTTATATACTTGAGTATGTGCCCCTTTGTACATGAAATATCCATTAGTGCTATTTCCCAATATTTCCTTTGTCTTTGTGAGCTTTCCTTTGTATGGAGGATTGAAGTGATGGAGCCCCAGGTGGAGGGACTTAGTTTCTTGATTTCGATGAGTTTCTAATAGAGGTTGTCATTTGTATGCGATTCATATTAATAGAAATATCCATTTCTTGTCCATTGCATGTGTAGTTATGAATATTATTATCCATGGATGTAATTAATTTGTTTATGTATTTCAATGTAACATGTTAGATAAGATTCTAACGCTTTACATATATCATGCTTGTATATCTTGTTGTTGTTGAGGGAAATATGCAGGTACTATTATACCCAAATCCTATCACCAGCATGTGATAAGGTATTTAACACCTCTATTTTCCCTCAATCTCAGACATTGAAGTGAAAACAGTGCTCTAGATGTTGATTCTACATACAAAACTCCAACACCACTCTTACCCTTAAGCTGATAAGCGGTACCTTATACAACACTACTTGATTCATTTGGAAGACAAGTGGTGCCACCACCTTTAACCTTTGTCTTAGGCATGGTTCTCACCTTGAATCGCTCTATCATAAGGGAGTATAAGCGGTGCCCTTGGTAAAATGTGAAAAAGAGAAGGTTTCGCGAAGATTCTAGAACAAAAGCTTCATGGCTAGCCTTATCCCTACTCACATGGGTTAGTTAAGCTCGATATTCATGCTTTGGGGATCTCATGGCCACCTCACCCACCTATTTATCAACCATTCCTATCCCTTTGAGCCCTATAAAACTAGGCTCATACTCCATGGTTGAGGAGAGAAAGAAAAGAGTAAAGTTATGATGTTGAATTAACATCCTGGCCTAATCCATTAGAGAGCATAGAGGAGCAAGTTGGAGCTATTGGGTATGAGATGCCAGTCTTGTGAAGGAGTGCATCAACACTAAGGAAAAATAGTTGTAAGCTCTTTCATTCATATATTAATGCAAAATTGATTTCTTTCCCATATATATGTTGTGTTATAATCTCACATGTATATCATCAGATTCCTTAGTCATTGATATAGATCTATGGATAGTTTATTGGTATCTTTGATGTTATTGTATGTTTGATGTATTTTTATTGGTCTTCCATTATATATCTTATTCCAAGAATCCATAGTATCTAGGGAAAGTCTTCTGACCTAGTTGTGACTCATTTGTTTTGGATCTGAACCATTCAGACCAGAGGAACAACTTCCGTTTGCGAAAGGTGAAATATTCCTGATAACAAATATGGAAACTATGCTGGGGAGAACAAATTCATCTCCTAGGCTATGATAACAAATATCTCACCTTCACAAGGCTGAAATCTCATCCCCGATAACTCCAACTTGCTTCTCTATGCTCTCTAATGGATTAGGCCAGGATGTTAATTCAACAACATAACTTTACTCTTTTCTTTCTCCCCTCAACCATGGAGTATGAGCCTGGTTTTATAGGGCTCAAAGGGATGGGGATGGTTGAGGAATAGTTGGGTGAGGTGGCCATGAGATCCCCAAATCATGGATCTTGAGCTTAACTGACCCAGGTGAGTAGGGATAAGGATAGCCATGAAGCTTTTGTTTTAGAAGCTTCGTGAAACATTCTCTTGTTCACTTTTTACCAAGGGCACCATTTATACTCCCTTATGATAGATCAGTGCAAGGTGAGAACCATTCCAAAGACAAAGATTAAAGGTGGTGGCACCTCTTGTCTTCCAAATGACTCAGGAGGTGTTGTATAAGGTACCGCTTATCATCTTAAGGGCAAGAGCGGTGCTATAGTTTTGTATGTAGAATCAACATCTAGAGCACTGTTTTCACTTCAATGTTTGAGATTGAGGGAAAATAGAGGTGTTAGATATCTTATCACATTGTGGTGATAGGATTTGGGTATAACAGATTGCCCCCCAAAGCATGAGGCTAGAGGGATACGATAGGCAAGATATTTGATAGACATTATGAATAACAAAGGCTATGATAACAAAGGATATGCTAGAAAATGTGTTTTTTGCATTGAAACGAGACGTCTCCTAGGTTTCATGGTTTCTAAGGATGGTATTCGGATATATCCAATGAAAATTGCAGCTATTTTATCCCTACCAGCCCCAATCAATCTTGTTGAACTCCAAAGTTTGCAGAGGACGACAAAATTTCTCTGTCGTTTCATGTTCAATTTTGCAGAGAAAACATATGGCTATATGCGTCTCCTCAAAAAGGACACCCCATTCTTTTGGGATGACCAATTCCAATGCGCCTTTGATAATATTAAGCATGCTTTGACCCATTCACCTGTGATACACACCCCAGATTATTCAAAGGATTTTCTCTTATAAATTGCTGCCTCCACTAATACCATCAGGATGGTTTTGGTGTAGGAAAATCCTGACGGTCATGAGCACATGATCTATTATGCTAGTAATAATCTCATATATTATGAAACCCGATACTCACGTGTGGAGAAGTTAGCGTTGGCCACGGTCATTGCTGTACATAATTTTTGACATTACATATTGCTTTGCACTACCACCATATTGGAATATTAGAACCCTATGTATTACATCTTGACTCGTCAGGTGCTAGGGGGAAAATATTCCTGATGGATAGTCATCCTACAAGAATTTGACCTTGAATTTTCCAAGGCCACATCAAAGAAATCCTTGGTTTTTGCTGAGCTGATGTGTGATCTTCCCTGTGCTTTGAAGGATTTTGAGCCCAGTGATTCATTCCCAGATGAATTTCTATTACTGATAAGCACTACTGATCCATGGTATGGATTTAATCATTTATCTCTACACACAAAGATTTCAGCCCACTCTATCCCATGACGATCGTTGTTGTATCCGTCACCACACGAAATAATACCTTATCCTCAATGATACTTTGTATAGGAATGGTATCAATTCTGTTATCCGACGATGCCTTACTCATGGAGAGGATAAACAAGTTCTGAATGACTGCCACTTTGGAGCATGCAGCGGTCATCTCTCTGGGATGGATACAACCTAGAAAATCCTTCGCGCTAGCTATTTTTGGCCTTTAGTCTTTAAATATTGTCATGAGGCTATTAAGAAATGCCCACCTTGCCAACATTTATATCTAAAAAAGAACACCCAACCTACTCCGTTACAACCCGTCATTATTGTTGGCCCTTTCTCCAAATGGGGGATCGATTTTATGCATTGTAATCCTACCTCAGCCCAGGGGCATGGTTACTTCATTGTAGATGTAGATTATTTTACAAAATGGGCTGAGGCTATGCCTACATATGTAAAGGATGGTAAGAATACTGCCCTCTTTCTGTTCAATCATGTGATAGCAAGATTCAGAGTCTTACAGCCTATAGTTACTGATCATGGATCATATTTCCAGAATTAGATGATGGAAGAACTGAGTGCCAAGCTGGGTTTTTGTCATGAAAACCCAACACCCTATTATCCGCAAGCTAATGGTCAAGTCGAGGCCATTAATAAAGTTTTAAAAACCATGTTGCGAAGGATGGTTGGAGATCACAAATCCAACTGGAACCACATCCTCTTCTCTGCTCTTTGGGCTTATAGGACTTCAGTAAAAACAACTACTGGTTTTACACCCTTCCAGTTAGTTTACGAACTAGAAGATGTCTTGCCTATTCAGTTTCAGATTCCATCTTTGAAACTTGCTGTTGAACTTCTCCCAAATACTTCTATCAAGGAAGAAATATTCCTATACTTGAACAATCTTGACAAAACTAGACGAGATGCTACCTTAGCCAATGAGGCACACAAGAAACGCGTCAAGGCGTAGTATGACAAGTCTGTCCAACCTCATATTTTTGATGAAGGTGACCTAGTTCTAACCTATGATCAGATACATGACAATATAGGGAAAGGGAAGTTCAAATCAATGTGGTATGTTCCCTTTATCATTTCCAAAGTTTTAGAGAAAGGGGCTTACAAGCTCATGGACTATGATGGAATCCCCGCAATGGGTTGTACCTGAAGAGGTACTATGCCTAGATCATTCATATATGGTACCTTGTATATATGTACATTGTTTGAATTTTTTAATGTGTGTTTTAGTATTTTCAATATGGTTTTGAGTTTAGTGTCCAAACTATTTATACCATGTTTTGGTTATGCAGAACATATGGCTTTTTACGGCTTCGCTGATGGTGCTTGCCACCATACATTGAACCTTGCCTTAGCCGCTTGAGTTATCTATTCCCCAGCTCATGATTTGGTTAATTCAAGAGCGGTTTGTATTGGTCCATCTACCAACAATATCGCCGAGTATCAGGAAGTCATAGGTCTATTGATTGAGGATGCATCCTGGAACATTCATGATTTGGTAGTTTTCATGGACTCGTAATTGGTGGTTTTTCATTTAAACCATGTCTATACCATCAGGAACTCGGTGCTTCTCTGTCTCTTCTGGAGGGTACGTTTGTTAGAAATGTCATTTGAAGTAATTACTTATAGGCATATCCCTAGGGCAGACAATGTAGTTGTTGATTCGTTAGAAAACTATATCCTAAACTGGTATATTGCTCATACATAACTTGAAAATCAAACATGGTTCATCATATTGTAAATAGACAGTAGAAGACACATTAAATTCATGTAAATACATTTTCCATTTGGAACATATAAACACTGGAAATAAGATTTTGTATATATATATATAAGTGTTTTACAAAAATAGGTCACGAGACCTCATCTAAATCTCTCTGGCTTTCAGGGAGTACAAAATCATACAAAATCCTAAAGCTATATCATCTTTCAGTAATACATCATGCAGATCTATCTAGTGATGCTCATGGTAGAATATCACAACCCGTACTACTCTGCATAGTAGTCAACTAAAGCATCCTGGCATGCCTGTAGTGTGGCTCTGATACCTCATGGGGAGTTCATCGATTGATGCATCAGGTATATCTAGAGTCAACCTTTCTAGGTTCTCCTCCAGCTCCCCCATTGGGTGATCACCCCGTTGAACAAACCTATCTCCAACTTGTCTGTCCAATGGGGAAGATCCCCCATGTCATGCTACTCCAACATTTGCATGAAGATATTTAGGTCTTGTTACTACATATAAAAAAATAAAAAACATTAAAATACAAAAACACAAGTTCCATTTTAGGGTTTTGTTTCTTACCAATGTCTCCCCACTGCTCACCAGGTGGAAGTGGTAGATCAGGTTCACCGCTGAAGTCAATACCAGCATACGCATAATCCTCAATCATGAGGATTTGATCATTCAGCCAACGAAAAAATGGAGCCTCAAACTTCACTTTTCCCGTGCCTGCTCCCATGCGGGCTATGATTTTGACCCACCTCATCATACAAGGGTCTCTCGCTCTCAGCTCAGTAAATACCACTTGGGGCCTTAGATGAGGGACCCTCTCAAAGAAGAAACAGGCTAAGATGGATCCATATCTGAACTATTTTAGCTCTCCTTGCCGACACTTGGTCAGCTGGTCCTTGAAGACCAAAAGTAATGCTTCTACCCAGTTAAAGACAGTAGGTGCCATGGCCTCTATAACATATAGCATGTGTGCTCTGGAATATTGATGAGGTCCTTGGCTCCCATCCAACATCTACATAGTGAAAATAACTGTACGAAGAGGATCGTCCACCACTTCCTTAATGGGAATTTTCTTCCCAAACATTCTAGTACCAGGTATGCAGTAATGGTTGATTAACTCCTGGGTAGTAATGTCCCCTCCACAAGAACCAGCCAGTGAATTAGGAGCACCTCGTCTGGATAATACTATCAAGAAGTAGATATCCTCTACCTCAATAGTCAGCACATGGGCTCCCACCTCAAAATATTGTTTCTCTGGGTTCCACATATGAAGGAATTACTCCAACAAGTGTTCATGGGACACCATGCAAGGAGTGCGAAAGAATTTTAGGAGACCATAGTCCTTCAATGTGGCTATGCACCCAGAATTTCTCTCGATAAAGGAATTGTCACCATCGTGTTCCCATTCCTTCCATATAACCATTTTTTATCAGTCAGAACCCGCCAAAAACAATTAATGGGCTAATTAAAAACATAATCAATCATCAAAATCACTTTAAAACTCATATTTTTGCTTGCCCATTCAAATTTACATACTCACAGCCGGCACCGCCTGATCATTGTTTGCACAGAGTGGTGGTAGCTCTTGAGTGCAATTGATTAGGCATGGTTCTTATCGGGAACCGCCTGTCCCATAAGGGGCAGGAGCGGTGCATGTATTTGGGATTTAGGGCTTGCCTAAAACTACCTAAAAACTCCTCAAAATAAAAAATGGATGCATAAAAAGGAAAGGCTAGGGTTTAATCATTTACCTGGTCTAGATGATGCTCGAAATAGATGGTGGAATCTCCCAGAATCATTGACCGAAGATTTGGCTCAATTTTCTCCAAAATGTTCTCACCGAGTGGTAAATAGTAAAATGATTTGATTTTTACTATTCAAATGGATTATATATATATATATATATATTAGGGTTTTTTAATGTTATGTTGATATTTAAAAAATCATTATTATTATAAAACCCATTTATATAGTGCATTAAAGTCATTTTTTGAGAGATTAATGATCGTTTTGAGTCTTGCAGGAGTAAAAACAGAAACAGTAAAGTCTATGGAGAGTTCGTTTTTGAATTTTTGGTACTTCCATAAAACGGAAAAAGTCCCTGAGCATTTTTTTCGACACTTTGGTCATGCTCTTAGAACTCAGTATCAAATTTTCGAGTCTTTTTCTAATTCTTTTTAGGCTCATAAAAACTCCTCACCGTGAAACAGAAACCTAATGGAGTCTCCTTTAAGCTCTTTTTGGACTCCCTAAATATGAAAAGATCGTCGAGTACTTGTCTTCTTCATGCTCATAAAAGTATTTGAAAAGTCATCTCTTCGACAATAGGCTATCTCTTTTTTGGTTTGGACAGACTATTTACGAAAAAGGAATGCTCTAGCCAATCATGACTGGAAGAGTTCTCTCGGGTATTATTTTACACTTTTTCGGGACCTAGAGACTAAATCATATGAAAAAGGACCCTTTGGAGTTTTCTTTCATCTTCATTTAGACTCTCTAAACATGAACGATACTGAATTTGCTTTCATTGGACTCATTAAACTAAACACTGAGAGACCCGTTCAGGGAACGAAGCCCTCCTTTCTCAGGTTTGTGAAATATATGAGAATGGACTTGTCTTCAGATAAGCTTAAATGAGTGTTTGTTACCCTCTTTGAACTCGTAAAAATGAAAAGAGGCACTCATCAATGATGATGGGGGAATTAAGGGAAGGGAATCATTTTGCAAACCAAATGGCAGTTGTTGGTCACCTTTGAACATGGTACTTGTCTGCATATCATTTAGTCAATTGGGTTTTCAGCTGACTTACAAGTCAATCCACTTTCATGAGTCATGTCACTCCTTTGAGTCTTTCAAAAGAATGCATTGTCCGCTGTCATATTGTGTGTCTGTTTGGTCTAGTCATGCTTCCAAATCTTTTTTCGTGCCGCCCGATGTTCAAAGGAAGAAAGAAGTTTACCCTTGCAGTTAAAACAACCTTTGTGTTAGTACTTTGAGTCAGTACTATGGTTACATTATCTACAACATTCCATAAATTTGTTCCAATTTTCATGTCGTTGATGTGGGATTCATCATGGCCCTCCTTCGATGAGACTATTCTTGTTGACATCAGCTCATCATCTAGGAAATGGTCTTAGAAACAAGTTTAGTACCTTGAGATTTGTATGCCTCAATGACAGATTCTCTCACTCTCAACATAAGTAAACATCATTGACCTTTGATCGAAATATTCCACTAGGTGTTCGACATCAAAACATCTATTCACACTCAGTAGATTGTACTAGGGTACCTTGGGAATCATTGACATCAATGGTGATCTCCCTCATACTTGTTAATGGTTCATATCATTGGATGGTAATCAAGTGGTTTCTACCATGTTCAACTTTAAAGCATTCTAATCACATGGATAGAATCATACTTTGTGGAAGACGAGACGAAGACCCTGGGTATTTATTAAGCACTCGCAGCTTTCTCCCCAGGTTGCGATGGAGTATATTGTATGAAGTACCAGCATGGATCCACATGTGTATGGTCATGGCTATGCTCAAATTTGTGTTTATATGACATAGATCTACATTGTATATCTGGTAACTATGTCCAAGTTTGAGTCCTCTATCACATGGATCTATGTTGTATTCTAGTAGCCATGTTTGTTTATTCCTCTCATGGATCTGCCTTGTATTGGTCTACATCCATGATGAGGTTACATTTACTCATGAGTCAAAGTATTGATGTATTGCAAATGCCTACTCAATGATACTCTCTGATCAAGCTGGCTCTTACCTCAAAGTGATAACTTGCTCTATCAAAGATCTTGCCTATCATATCCCTCTAGCCTCATGTTTTGGGGGGCATTTTTTTATACCTAACTCCTGTCACCAACATGTGATAAGATCTCTAACACCTCTATTCTCCCTCAATCCCAAACATTGAAGTGAAAACAGTGCTCTAGATGTTGATTCTATATACAAAACTCTATCATCTCTCTTACCCTTAAGCTGATAAGTGGTACCTTATACAGCACCGCCTGAGTCATTTGGAAGACAGGTAGTGCCACCACCTTTAACCTTTGTCTTTGGTGTGGTTCTCACCTTGCACCGCTTTGTCATAAGGGAGTATAAGTGATGCCCTTGGTAAAAAGTGAAAAAGAGAAGGTTTCATGAAGCTTCTAGAATAAAAGCTTCATGGCTATCCTTATCCCTACTCACCTGGGTCAGTTAAGCTCGATATCCATGCATTGGGGATCTCATGGCAACCTCATCCACCTATTTCTCAACCATTCCTATCCCTTTGATCCCTATAAAACTGGGCTCATACTCCATGGTTTAGGAGAGAAAGAAAAGAGTAAATTTATGGTGTTGAATTAACATCCTGGACTAATCCATTAGAGAGCATAGAGGAGCAAGTTGGAGCTATCAGGTATGAGATGTCAGTCTTGTGAAGGAGTGCATCGACACTAAGGAAAAACAGTTGTAAGCTCTTTCATTTATATATTAATGCAAATTCGATTTCTTTCCCATATATCTATTGTGTTATAATCTCACATGTATATTATCAGATTCCTTAGTCACTGATATAGATCTATGGATAGTTTTCTGGTATCTTTGATGTTGTTGTATGTTTGATGTGCTTTTGCAGGTCTTCCATCAACGATCTTATTCCAGGTATCCATAATCTCTATGGAAAGTCTTCTGACCTAGTTGTGACTCATTTGTTTAGGATTTGATCCATTTAGACCAGAGGAACAGATTCATTCCATGGAAGGTGAAATATTCCTGATAACAGGTACAAGTTTGATTGAAATCTTAACAAGGATCAACTTTGAATGTTTGGAATAAGGTACGCTTGTCATCCCTTAGTGTTAGTTGTGTTTATATATTTAGCATGATTTGAAATGGGTTATTTCTGTTATCCTGTGTGTTGTTTTCCACCCCAAAGCCATAGGATATCTTCTTCGTAACATAATTGGCGACTCCGTGAGGGAATTCCTTTTTGTTGGGGTTTGGGTGCATGATTGGCTTGATTTGATCTCTTCTTATCTGTGTTTCTATGTTGCATTCAGTAGTTGGTTGAGTTATTGGAAACCCCTTAAATTAATTTGAATCTTAGCTTATTTTTTACCACCTCTTCCTTTATATACGCAAGTCATAGAACTTACAGTCACGTATATACGTGGGATGCAGTACATACAGTCGCTTACATATGCTATTGTTCCTTGAACAGTCGTGTACATATCTCCTTTTGCTTGATATTTTGATGTGTGGAGGTTCTGGGTGGGTTGTGAATATTGTTGAGTCTTCCTGGGTTCCTGGATTTCCTGTTGATTGCTTATGTTGTCTTCAAAGACGTCTTTTTCATTGATTTTCTTTTAAATATTTTCTTGTCATCTATATCCTTTTTGTTTTATTATTATTGCATTGGCCTTCTTGGTCTTAGTGTCTTGATTGGCTTGTTTGTTGCTTGTTGCAAGGTCTGAGAATTTGTAGAGTCTGGTTATTGCATTTTCATTACATTTATAGTGAAAATACAAAAATATTTTCTCTTTGCATGTTTATTTCATTGTGCATATGCATTGATTTAGTACTTGCATTAGGTTTTCTTAGATGGAATTAGTGATCACATTTTCATATATGAATGGTTGCATGAGCATTTGAAATGAAATTTTGCATTGCATGTAGTGGCATACCCCTTTTTCATGATTAAAAACCAGTTGCACTTGGCATTGTTTTTTAGGTGTGCATATTTACTTCATTGCTGAGTCATAACATTACTAGTTGCACGTTAATTACCCTTAAGTAATCACAGCCATTAAAATTAATGCTTAAATTAAAATTGATTACACATTTTTATTTAATTGAAGTGCACCAACAAGCTTAGGATTGTAGAGCTTTGGAATAGGTGTCATGAGTAAATATTTCCAAGACTACGAAACAAAACAACTAGGTGTTTGTCTAGGTAAGAAGTGAAATCCTTGGTATAATTAGTGTTCTCGAGAGGATCCTCTTACACAAGACTTACGCATGAGGTTGTGCACACGTTTGTGGTGGGGATAGTCCCTTGCCACTTTCTGTTCAGCACTGGTTATATTTCCAAGATCTTTATTCGTATCTAGGGTATTTTGAGGTACCTTTGGTGATTTCAAGCTTAGGGCTTTGTTATCCTGCCCATATGGTAGATCCCACCTGTGATTTTCCTCCTAATAATTGGTTATATTGAAGTGACCTTAGTTTCCTTACCTAGGTATCATAGGGGGTACGTGTAGAGGTTATTTTTTGAGTGTCCTGGCCAGGTAGGGGTCTAAAAACATAGTTGATATATGCGTTGAAGTTGAGGACCCCTATAATTGGTTAGACACCTCTAGTTGTATCGTATGGGAGTCTCAAGCCTCTCCTAGGTGAAACATACCTGCTACATTCAGGAGCTCACTTATCCTCCCTCTCTACTTATTTGCATTTGACTTAGTTTTCTTAGGGGTGTTCTCTTTGTGCGTTAGTTGGCTTCAGGGATTGTAATTAGTTGATTCATTTTTATTTTGTGGAGTCATTGCAGATAAATTTATGCCACCTCACCAATATCGACACTTATCGGGATTATCACCTTGTAACCCTTCTCCTCCTCCTCAGAAGTGGACCAGGCATTCTAGGAAACCTTTAGTACACTGTGATTCACATGCATACAGTTCTCACCATGAGTACTACATCTGAGAACCTGAATTTCCATCTATCTCCATGATCTAGAATGGGGGGAAGAACCATATGGATACCCGAAACTCCAGTTTCTACCGACCTAGTGGGGCTGGTACTTCCCATACTACATGATCCTAGCTGTCAGATTTTACAGTTTCCCATAGGAATTTTTCCTCTGATAGGTCGAGTGTTGAGACTCAACCTACTCCCTCTAGCACAGGTCCATTTACATTTGGCATGTCAGATATCACTACTACTATCCCATCACCCACCATTGGTCCTAGTGTGGACCCTGGTGTTGGACTGGGGGCATCACAACACCTTATTTTTATCATAGGTTTTGGAGTGGTCATATTCCACCCTCTGATCCATTCATGGGGGTATTTTCTCTCCCTTGATATGTTATTAACATTAGGGTTCACTCTCACGAGGATGATAATTGATACATGAATGTTGGGGCTATGACCTACATTCCATCCTATGTCCCATCATCCACCACAACCATTCCTTCAAATGTTTTCCTCATGTTGAACCCTCCTTATATCCTACACGATCCCTTGGGAAGTAGTGCTTGATATAAATACATTGTTCGATCATCAGTTTGTACAGTTTTATCCGGATGTTATGAGCCTCCTAATGTGTCTCGGGGGAAATCAACCTATCAATCCTATAACTATGGTTATATGGTGCCTCCTTCTCAAGGAATACCTAATAATCAAATCCTTGTGCATCCTTATATGGGACATATGGGAGGTGGTCATTATCCAACTAGTAAAGTCTATGACCTTTATCAGAATCAACCCTATATGAGCCAACCTTGTCAGGTAGCATGGAACTAGATGGAATAATATAGGCTCCCCTTTTTGGATACTTTAAACCTACCTGACCTTTCGAAGTTGACCAACAATCCAGTATCTCATGATTTGATATGGCCAGTTGTTCCTGCTAAACTTCCTTTATAAAATTTGAAGTTCAAAGTTAAGAATGGTGAGGACCCTAGAGATCATGTTACTACTTTCCACCTATGGTGCTCTTTGAACTCACTAAACCATCATTTTGTTCATTTACGACTATTTCAACGCACCCTCACATGTCCTGCCACGAAATGGTATATAGAGATTCTTGGGGCACCTATTATACTTTTAATGACTTAGCCATTACCTTTCTTAACCAATTTCAACTACTAGTACATTATGATGCCACCATAGAGCTCTTGTCAACATTTTGGAAAGATAAACGCATGTATATCTTTGACACTGACGAAAGAGGTTGATTAAGACCAACGTTCCACCCAAGTTCTTATTGGAATGGTACATCAAATATTTATTGCCATATATCACGAAGGATGTTTTGACATCCAGAGTGATTAATGAGGAGAAGGATATATTTAGGGCTTAGCAATTGGATTCAATCTATGCCCATTCTCGGATTTTATATGAGATTATCCCTAACATGCCATGGTCAAACATTGATCCTAACTTTAAACCTAGGCCACATGCCGATGGTATTGTTGGATACACAAGTACCAAGGTCCTAGAATAGGTTACACATAAAATGAGAGATTTGTCTATTAACGAGTCTACAACTAGGAAAGCTACAGCCTCGTCCACTTCCACCTAGTCAGTGGATGTGCTTTCAGTGCATTTGTCGAATTAGAAGGGTAACCAGCAACCCGAAAGAAATTAAAGAAAGGGAAGAAACAATAAATGGGGTGTGAATAGGAAGGAGAAACATAACGATGACAAGAATGTGGATAATGTTGGGGGGGACAAGGAACCTAAGAGAAAGGTTAAATTTCCTTGCAAACTTTGTAGGGGATACCATCATCACATACTTGTGCCCTTGTATTGAAGATGCCTCGAATTACATCACACAAATACCAACTATGTTGACTAACCCTTTACCTCATAATCAAAATACGGATTCAAGGACCGCATACACTAGAAGCAGTTCTAGTGGGCAACAAAACCCGTCGATAGTTGAAGGTGGAAATGGTTGCATCAACATGATGTCAGCTGCTAACATTGTGACTCACACAAAATATTATGGTTCATCACAATCCAATGTGGGAAAGAAGCCTACACCTCCTGAAATTACTTTGTATATTGATAAGCTTGAAGCTATACCTCGTATACCTAAGGGAGTACTTAATAATTTGGGGCATAATCCTAATTCCTAAGCCACCCAACATTATTCTATTTTCGATGATTTGGACCAAACTCCCTGTGCGATGTCAGCTCTTGAATTTCTTCAAACTTGTCCTTCATAGAGGAGAGCCTTGTTGTATACTCTCAGAGTATTTGGTCCTAATACCTCCACCATATTTATATTTGAAACTCATGAGGTCTAGCCTCACTTTCCTTACCATTTGTATTTTCTAGTCCATGTGGAGGGTCTTAATAACACCTTTAAATGCACAATTTTTTATGAAGGTGTTTCGACCTCTATGATTTCTCTAGCTTGTTGGAAAGGTCTTGGATCACCTGTGTTGTCAAAATCGATGAATATGTTGACCGTGTTTGATGGAAGTTCATTTTGGCTGCATGGAATTATTCCCTCCCTTCAAATCTAGTTTGGAGGGAAGACCATGCGATCGAAGTTCAGTTGGCTTACGCACCCCTCGACTACAATATTTTATTAGGTCGAAATTGGATTTATGTTATGAAAGTGATCATATCATTTGTATTTCGAGTTGTGTGATTCCATTTTGAGGATTGGATTATGATGATCAATCATATACTTTCGATAATTCTAGTTTGCTTACATTGTCGGTATCTACTATCCTGACCATTGATAATTCTGAGCTAGCAACTAAGAATGTTGGTGTCGGAATGTATCTATCGTTAATGGGAACTTTTAATATTTCGGCACCAATCCTAGCTATTAGCTCCACTCCTGGTAGTGATTCATCACCTATGAGTTCAGCCCAATTTTGCACTATGTATGTATTTGGAGGACCCATGTACTCTTCCTTCTCTGAGTACTTCAGATTAAGATGCTAGACCTACTGGGATGAAAATGATGTTTTCTATAGAAAAGATTGTGTATCAAGCTACACTTGATCATGTTGTGGACCCTAGTACTTAATCTTCATGGACGGAAGATGAGGGTCTCCTTGCACTTCCTGCTTGGATGGTTGCATCATCATGCTCACATGATTTCCTTGATGGGATTTTTCCTTTATATGAAGCGATCCTCGAGGTCATGACTGGTTGAAAAAAACCTTGGGAGGAGATGCATCATGGATCTTACTTCCTCTTGGAACTCAAATAGATTGAGCATGTTGAATTTAGGAAAACCTTAAGCGAGAGTGTTGTTCATCATGTGATACCATTGGGAACTCATGGTATATATGCTAAAGGGAACATGGTGAATTTATCTCCTACAATTCCTATCAACATCTCTCAGATTCAGGGTAAAATCGAGAATGTTTACATCAGTGCGGACTACCCGCCTGATGAAATCAATAGATAAAACAAGCTCTTTAAATTATTTTGTGATGTCTTTGCTTGGTCATATGAAGAAATGGTAGGAATTGACCCTTGCATTGTTGAACATGAGATCAAAATGTATCTAAATGCTAAACTTGTTTGACAATGCCTACGTGCAATGAACCCTCGCAAAGTTCCTGCCATTAAGGATAAGATAGAAATTTTTCTCAAATCTGGCTTCATCTATCCAGTTCCCTTAACTGAATGGGTATCCAATCCCATTCCTATCGATAAGAAGCAGGGGACCATCCATGTACGCACAAACTTTAGAGACTTGAATAGGGATTTCCCGAAAGATAATTTCCCCACACCATTCATTGATCAAATTTTGGATGAGTGTGTTGGGAGTGATATCTTCTCGTTTATGGATGTCTTCTCAAGGTATAATCAAATCCAAATTAAACCTGATGATCAACATGATACTGCCTTTATTTTTCCTTGGGGTACTTTTGTATACTGGAAAATGCCTTTCGGCCTTAAAAATATTGGAGCCACTTTTGAGCAGGCCACGAATTTTTCTTTCCACGACCTTAAGCATATTATTGAGGTTTATCTAAACAATTTAGCTTCTCACTCTCATCTGAGGGTGGATCACCCATATCATTTGTGCTTGGTATTTGAAAGATGTCGTCGTTATTAAATTTGATTAAATCCTCAAAAGTGCATCTTTTTTTTGAAACTTGGTTGTTTGTTAGGATTTATTGTATCTAAGGAGGGGATTAGGGTTGATCCTCTAAAGGTTGGGGAAATACTTCAATTTTCTCCCCCACGGATGATTAGTTACCTTAAAATTCTCCAAGGGATGGGAAATTTCTTACATCAATTTGTTATGTCAATTTGACCAAGGGATTTATGCGTGTGTTGAAGAAGGATAATCCGTTCATATGGGATGAGCGAGCCCGGGAGTCCTTTAAATCCTTAGCATCAACCCCGTGCTTAGTCCACCTAAATCTAGTTGTGCCTTCTTGTGATATGTGGTTGTGTTTCAAGAGACCATTGGTATGGTTCTCGTTCAAGAGGATGATGAGCTCCAAGAGCACATTATCTACTATCTTAGCTGGAATCTTATTGATGTTGAAATTTGATATGGCCATGTTGAGAAATCGGCCTTAGCAACTATTCATGCAATCTAGTGGTTGAGGCATTATATCTTGCTTCGCCAGACTATGGTCATAGCCCATATTAATCCATTTCAGTTTTTCTTGACTAGACGAATGATAGGGGGGAATATAATAAATGGATTTTTATTTTGCAAGAGTTCGGTCTCGAATTTGTTTCAGGGAAATCGAAGAATTTGTTAATATTTGCGGAGATTATATCATATATCCCTAGCTTGGATGAAGATAAGGTTCATGAGGATTCTTTCATGGATGAAAATATTTTCCTCTTTCATCTATAGACCCTTGGTATGGTGGTATTATCATCTATATTCAAATTTTGAAGGTTCCCCCTCACCTATCGAGGGATGAACTTTGGAGTTTACATAATAATTCTAAGAACTACCTCATTGTTGGTGACACTTTGTATCGCCATGGGTTAGATTCCATTTTATGTTGTTGCTTAACTCACGATGAGGATGAGGTTGTCCTGGATGATTACCACAGTGGGGTGTGTGGTGGTCATTTATCTAGGCTGGTTACAACCCAAAAAATCCTTAGAGCAGGTTATTATTGTTCGTCGATCTTCAAATATTGTGTTAATGCAGTCAAGTGATGCTACCATTTCCATGTGTTTGCATGGAATATGCTCTCATATCCAGCCCTGTTACATCCTATTATCATTGTTGGTCCCTTCACTAAGTGGGGGGTAGATTTTATGGATCTCAACCAAACTTCATATGGGGGCATAATCACATTATAGTGGACGTAGACTACTTCACAAAATGGGTATAGGTTATTCCTACAATTAAATCCGATGGTGACATGGCCGCTCATTTCATATTCAACAAAATTATCATTCGGTTCGGAATAATGAAATATCTTGTCACTGACCATGGAAGGAACTTTCAAAATAAGATGATGATGAAATTAGCTTCAAGATAGGGTATAAGCATGAAAACTCTTCTTCTTACTATGCTCAAGCAAATGGCCAGGTTGAAACAATTAACAAGTCCCTTAAATTCATTCAACAAAGAACCATTGCACAAACTTAAAAATGAACTGGAATATCAAGATTTACCTTGCTTTATGGGCTTACCAAACCACAGTTAAGGATTCCAACATGTTTTCTCCTTATCAATGAGTGTATGGGGTGGAGTTAGTTTTACTGGTTGAGTGTGAAATTCCTTCATTGAAGCTATCGATAGAGTTTTTACCTGACACTTATGAGTTAGAAGAGAGTTAGGTCCACTTGGAGTACCTAAATGAGCAGCGTTGGGATGTTGTAGTGGCTCTATAGGTGAGTAAGCATCACGTTAAGGCTCAGTATGACAAGTTTGTATGTCTCTATTGATTTAGTGAAGGTGACTTGGTCCTCTTGTATGATCAATCTAGTGAACCATTAGGGGCAGGTAATTTTATTCCCATGTGGAATGGGCCTTATGTCATGAAGCATGTCCTAGAGAAAGGAACCTATGAGCTAGCGCACTATGAAGGGAATTCCTTGGAGGATCCTAGAAATGGACTCCATCTTAATAAATTTTATGCTTAACATTTAACCAAGGACGACATCTTGTATATTACTGTACAACTTGCATAGTTTGCTTTTTATCTCCTTGTAGTGCTATCAGTTTGTTGAGATGCTTCCTCTTTTGTGGTATATTTCGATGGAATCTTCTATCTATTTAGGATTCACTGATGGTGCCAATTGTTATACCATGAAATGGAACTTCTCCATCCAGTTAATGACACCAAATGTGTCATTACACAAAAGGACAATACGGATTGAAGTGAACCTAACCTTATAAATGGATCAGATCCTTGATACATACTCACTCCTTCATCATTATCCCTTTTTGTAGATAAGATTACCTTGCACTCATGGGTTATCGTATAACAACTCACATGTTACTTGTGAGTCACTCTATGTGAAACCCACATGTTATCTATAAGAATTTGTACTCACGACTTCCCTTCAGGATACTCGTGATTCACTTGTGAGTTTCTTCACATAAACCCATGAGTTGTTAAGAATAGTTTTAAAATAAAAAGATGATTAACTTGGGTCAGTTGGGCTCGGTTTGGAAACCTCCCCAACTTCACCAACCATATTAAGCCTCAAATTCCTTCTCTCCAAACAAGTATAAAAGGAGGAGAAGGGTAGAGGATGGGGGAAACAATTTTGGGAGAAAGGTTATGTTGGAGGATTATATTGAAGAGAGTAGCAAGGAGGGATCAGGTCTTAGTGTGCAGAAGGAGCTTCTCTTAGACAGGGTTTTGTAATGTCTCCTGAACTTTGTCAATAAAGAGTGTTTTCCTTCCATAATTGTCTTAATACATGCTTTTATTGTTATGAGTTATGATCTATCTTGTTATTTATTTTCAAATGCAATTGTTATATGTTCATGTCTCTTTTATATAAAAATAGAAGATACTGTAAGGAAATATAAATCTTTGTTGCAGGTGTTGAAGATCACAAATGCAAGAGCGTTGGAGAGGAAGAGTTAAAGCTTGGATCACCATCTAGAACAAGGTACATATCCCATTATCTGTCATTCTCTGTTATATGTTTATGCAACCCTAGTTGTCTGTAAGTCACACCTACAATATGTTGGTGACCCTATACCCCAATTCATAAGGTAGATATTCCCCAACAACAAAACTAGCGACTCCACTGGGGAGTCTGGTTTGTTTTGGGGTCTCTTCAATTTAGTTTTCTTTCCATTTTTTGTTCTTTTTTATTATGTTCATGGATTGCAACCATTAATTTACAGCTAGTTATTTTCCCATCTTTAGGGTTCTCAGCCTTTTTGTTTTTCTTTTCATAAAAATTAGGAACCACTTGCGGGTTTCCTATACTTATAGTCACGATTTACTTGTGAAATCATGGATTTCCTTAAGTACAGTCACGAGTGACTCATGGTTCTATCAAAGAACAGTCGTGTGCTCCTATATATGGGTGTACAAAGATCTAGGGTTTTCCTTCTCTAATCATTTTTTAATATCCCAACTGCTTTTGGGGATGTGTCTTGGGTGTCCACTGGTCTGTTATTTGTTCAAGTCTCTATTAATTTTCTTTTGTAAGATTTATTTTGGGTAGGTTAGGTTGAATGTATGTGTAAGAATTCTTTTAGGTCTCTCCTTTTGGAATCGTTGGTTGGACTATGAGTAGTTTCAGAGTGTTTTGCCTCTGTCTGTACTTCTAGCTACTCATTTGTGTCTGACTACTTTAATAGTTATTTTGAACTTTTCTTTTTACAAAATTTTGATCAACCTCTTTTCATTTTTAGTTGTTCAGTCTAAGTAGGGTTTTGGCCAATGCAAAGTCTTCAAGGTCTATGATTGTGAGACTTGAACAGTGAATCTTCCATTTACATGTGTTCATATTTTTGACTTACTTAGGTGCATTAAGTTGCATTTGGAATTTTTATTTTTAAAAAATAAAACAAAAACAAAGCATTTAGTTGCATTCATAGTCTTAGATAGGCACATTGTACATTTGTTTTCAATTTTTTTCAAAAACGAAAAGTAAAAAGTCTTTTGTTTTCCAAATTTCATTAAGTAAATTTCATTGTTTTGAAAAATAAAAAAGGAATTTGAATAGAAATTGTAATTTGAAATATTTGCATCATTCATTTTTGCTTTCAGTTGAGTCATAGCATCACAAGTTTCATCTCAACTTCCCTGAGTAAAAACAAACCCCAAAAAGAACGCTTATTAATTAAAATTAACTAGTAACAATTTATTTCTAGGGATGTAACCAACTAGCTTAGGCTAGGATTTTGGAATAGGTAATATACAACTATCCAAGACCGTTTAAAACTCATACATAGTGATTTGTCTCTTAGGAAATCCAATTTTACCAAAAATATCAACCATAAATCTCCCCTAACACAGGAGTCAAGCACGAATTCGTGTGAGGACTTAGTTGCGGAGATACCCCTCCAACACTTAGATCGAACATACACCAGGAATGTTATGCATATAGGGGTTCATTCAATACCACTTTGGGTCCCTTGAGATGTAGATGCTGCTTGAATTTTGGGCTTTCCTACCCTACCCATGCACATCAGTTGGACCTGCGATTGTTCCACCAATTTTTTTTTGTAGATTTGGTAACCTTAGTATATTGACTTATGGATATTTCAAAGGTGACGGTGGAAGGATATTACCATTGCACCTAGGGAAGAATTAGGAGGAAACCCTGTTCAACAATTTGGGAAGGAGGTTGGTAATTCAAACTCTTACACCCAGAAAACTTGTATCGGGACCCCAAGTAATTGTTCTTCGATCTTAATTAGTTTGTCCATCCAATAGATGTGTGTGAATACAATATTTAGTCATGGAGGATCAAGCTCCTTGCAGGTATCAAAGGTTGCAAAGACTTCCTCCGCTTACAATAATGGAGCTTTCGACGCCACCTTGAAGGTGGAGATTTAGCACAAGCGGTTAATTCGAATCAGTTGGTGTTAGCAAAATTCCAAGGGATCCTGAATTTGGATACACTCATACTGGTCCTTTGTTAGTGGAAATCAAATATTTGAAATACAAAGATTTTGCAAGGAACTAAAACTCACCTCTTAAGATATCCCATACTTGTACAAGTTCGTCTGTTCGGTCCACCTAGAATTGGTATTCCTTTGAGTTTTGTCATGTCTAGGTTCAGGGGATATGTCCACCCCCACTTCATCCATGTATCCAGTGGAGCCTCTCCTAAACCTATGAGTGCACCACTGGTAAATATATCTACTGTACCAGTGGTATCCTTAAATTTTAACTCATCAACCTTAGTGTCTCTGAGTGC
This sequence comes from Pseudotsuga menziesii, assembly GCA_001517045.1. NCBI lineage: Eukaryota > Viridiplantae > Streptophyta > Pinopsida > Pinales > Pinaceae > Pseudotsuga > Pseudotsuga menziesii. The sequence goes on from LPNX011188386.1 coordinate 113,046, forward strand.
TCGAGTGGCTTGTCCCTTGGCACCTATGAACACTACTGCTGGTTCGTTTAGTATGGTTATCACTGGGATACCCAGTGTACCCTTTACATATTATCCTTTGTTTCAAAATACTCAAAGTGGTCCTAGTGGTTCCACTTCCTTTGTCCAAGGTTTTCCATGGTTTAGAGGACAAATTATGCCAGCCTCACCTTATGTATGTCCTACAGCTACCTATGTAGGTGTGTCATCTAGAATCCATAATCCTTTTTCAAGGTTCAAATTTCAAACTTCTAATAAAGCTTTGGGTGCACCACTTGGATGTTGTCCCTTATCACTTTTCAGTGGAGGAACTACAACTCCCATTTATATGACTCTAGCTTTGGCTAGAATCAGTCGAACACAGTATAAAACACCTCAATTAAGAAATCCATTGGACTTTGGATTGGAAGCCTTTTCAGAACATTGTTACTTCTTCATATCCGGTTCTTGGGGGAAATCTCAACCAAAATTTTGGGAACATTGGTGCAGGAACTTCCTCACACCAAATTCCTCAAATATCAATCTTCGGTTAGGACTATATTAACTTTTATAACAACATTAAACTTGCCAAACCTTTCAAAAATAATGAATGACCCTATGTACCATGATCCAACTTGTCCATTGGTTCCTATCAAACTACCTTCTAACATTACCATGTTTGAAGGAAAAACTAGAGAGGATCATGGTGACCATGTCACGATGTTTCACTTATGGTGTTTCTCTAACTCATTGAACGACGATTCAATTTAGCTGAGCAGGGATGATTTTAAGGAACCATATTTATTTAAAAGTGTATAAATGTTGGCGAATATTACAAATTCTTAAAAATCCAACTATAAAATGATTGGCGATATGTTTCAAAAAATATTTTAATTTCCAAGGATTTTATATCATTTATTTAATAATTTGGCGATTTTTAGGGTGAAAAATTTTTACCCCATCAAAATTGGGCGAAACAGGGCTTCAAAAAATGCAAAATGGCGAATCTTTTTTNGCTCCTAAAATTATCCCTGCTGCTGACAATCTTTCAAGGAACTCTAACTAGTGTTGTGGCTAAATGATACACTGAACTTTTTTCTTCTGCCTATGATAGTTTTCTTGATCTAGAAACTGTATTTCTAAATCATGTTCAACTTCTTGTTTGATATGATGCTGGTACAGACCTCTTGTCGACTTTTCAGAAAAATAAGGCCACTCACATTTCTGATCACATTCAGGAGTGGAGAAGAAGAAAGAGGCTCATCAACACTAATATTCATCCCAAATTTCTATTGGAATGGTTTTTTAAATCTCTATTTCAATACATTTCAAAGGACATTTCAAATTTGGGAGTGACCTCGAAGGAGGAATCCATACTCAGGGCCCAATAAAAATTTACACTACTATACCGATCAATATCTCTTCCAAACCTGATGTCATGGAGAATGTTTATATTGGAGCAAATTATTCACCTGAAGAGATTTCCAATTATACTTCCTTATTTAAGGAGTTACACGATGTATTTTCCTAGTCTTATGAGGAGATTCCAGGAATCGACCCATCCATTGTAGATCATGAGATTAGAACATACCCTAATGTTAAACATGTTCAAAAAAATATTTGACCTATGAATCCACGGAAAGTGGCAGCCGTCAAGGCCGAAGCAGAAAAATTGTTGAAGGTTGGTTTCATATACCATATCTCTCTCACGTAATGGGTATCCAACTTTGCTTCGGTTGATAAGAAACAAGGGACCATATGTATTTGTATCGACTTCAAGGATTTGAACAAGGCATTCCCTAACGTTGACTACCCCACACCATTCATAGATTGCATTATCGATGCATTTTCAAGTAGCGAAGCTTTTCCATTTATGGATGGGTTCTTAGGATATAACTTGATTCAAATTAAACCCAAGGACCAGCATAAAAATTCCTTTATCTACCCCTAGGGTACGTTCACGTACAACAAAATGTCGCTTGGCTTGAAGAATTCCATGGAAACATTTCAAATAGCTATGAATTTTTCTTTTCATGATATCAAGCATATTGTTGAGCCTTAAATGATCTTCCAGCTCATTCTTGTAAAATAAAATATCATCCGGATAATCTTAGTTTAGTATTTCAAATATGTAGGCACTATAAGATTCGCTTAAATCCCAATAATCATGTCTTCTATGTTGAATCGGGGTGACTTCTAGGCTTCATAGTCTCTAACAAGGGTATAAGGGTCGATCCATTGAAAGTCGAGGTGATTGTTAATCTGCCTACTTCTTGAACTATTAGACAACTACAAAGTCTACAAGGAAATTCCAACTTTCTCAGACGGTTTATTGGAATTATGCAAATATACCCAAGGGTTTCATGCGCTAGCTTAAGCAAGATACACCTTTCATATGGGATGAATTTGTGCAACAATCTTTTGAGGCATTAAATAAAGGGTTGTTATCATCTCCCTTCTTGCGTCCACCAGATTACACAAAGGAATTTAGATTGTATCTGGTCGTATCTGAGTCTACAATTGGTGTAGTTTTGGTTCAAGAAGATGACAAGCTCCAAGAACATGTCATATATTACCTTATCCATGCTTTGGTTTGTCCTCAGCTTAGATATTCACACGTTCAGAAACTAGCTTTGGTGGCTGTTTATGCCGTTAAGTGGTTTAAACATTTCATTTTTCTAAGGACAATTGTTGTAGGTGTGGATGGGAATCCATTTCAGTATGTCTTATCCCGACGAATAATTAGGGGAAATTTTAATAAGTGGATTTTCATACTCCAAGAGTTTGACTTAGATTTTCAGTCCATCAAATAAAAAAATTCCCTAGTATTCGCGGAACTTATCTTAGAGTTCCCAAGTGTTGAAATCATAGTGCTAGAAGATGAGCCATTTCCTAACGAGTACATTTTCTTGATACCAACCTATGATCCTTGGTACAGATATATCTTAGTACATATTCAGAATTTAAAGTGTCCCACAACCTTCTCATGGGAATATCTATATAAGTTAATATTGATCACTAAAAACTACCTCATTGTCGGAGATACATTGTATAAAAGAGGGGTATATTCCATCTTATGTCAATGTATTACCCATGAGGAGGCGGAGTTTGTCCTAAATGATTCTCATAGTGAAGCATGTGGGGGTCATTTATCTTGGTTAGCAATGGCCCATAAGATATTTCATGTCGATTATTTCTATCCTACCATATTTAAATATTGCATAGAAGCTGTGAAACATTGTCATTTGTGCTACCAGAAAGACGCGATCCCATCCTTCTCCTCTCTATCCCATCATCGCGGTAGGTCCCTTCATCAAGTGGGGGGTATATTTCATGACTTGCAACCTAGTGTCTATTGGGGGGCATAAGTACATCATTATCATTGTAGATTACTTTACTAAGTGGGCAGAGGTAATGCCTACCTTTAAAGCCAATGGTGAGACGATATCATACTTCGTGTTTAATCAAACCATCACCATATTTGGTATCCCAAAGCAGATTATCACTAACCACGACAGTGACTTTCAAAACAAGATGATGCAAGAGTTGAGAAATTTTATGGGTTTTAGGAAAGACCACTCATCTTCCTTTTACCCTTAGGAGAATGGGAACGTAGAAGTCGTTAACAAAACTTTGGCACTACAACAAAATACCCTTTTAGGGATGGTTTTGGCTGGCAGCGTTTTTTCTAACCCCCCTCGTACCCCCCAGAAAAAAGTTGTTCTATGTCTTTGGGGGCAGTTCTTAAACCTCTCCCCCCAAAAAGTCCAGAGAATTGGACTTTCGGGGAAGGTTTTTCAACCCGCCCCCCCCAAAAAAGTCCAATTATCAGGACTTTTGGGGGGTGTTTAGAAATACCCCCCTCTAAAGATGTTTTTAAAGGCATTTTTAAGAAACCCTCCCCCCAAAGAAAGTCATGAGAATTAGACTTTTGGGGGAGGGTTTTTTTATAACCCCCCTCAAAATTCATGAGAATTAGACTTTTGTGGGCAGTTTTTAGAACCCCCCCCCC
>LPNX011188413.1:0-42381 GCA_001517045.1 Pseudotsuga menziesii
AATCTTTACTAAAATTGCAATTATAAATTGATAAAATTGTTATTTTTTATAAAAATAGATTTAACATCCTTTAATAATCCTATTATAACCTCATTGTAAAATATTAATATATAATATTTACATTTTCACCAATTTTTACTAGATTTTAAACTTGAAATTTCATTTTTAGTTATTTTAAATGACTTCAATAAAACTAAATTCTTTCCAAGCTAAATATAACTCCTTAAAGTTATTAAATATAATCCACCATGTAAAATGGGCTTCCAAAACCAAATATTAAATATAATTCCACCATGTAAAATGGGCTTCCAAATCTTGGTCCTTTTCCAGTGACATTAGTTCAAACAAAACTTGCATTAAATAATGTAATGTTTTCCCAACAATTAAGTAGTATGGCCACTACCCATCCACATTAATGCTTATATTAAGGCAAAGTTGTGATCAAGGTCAATAATTAAGTAGTAGGGCCACTGTCCATCCACCACTATGGTGGGTAGAGCATCACTTTTGGTGGACATATATAAGACAACAAATGTGACATTATCCAAACTCAATGAATATTCGTTAAGTTTGTATTGAGATATACTATTATATATGCATTATAGGTTATGCTTTCATTTGGCTTATAAAATATGGAAATATAGAACTATTAACCCTTGCAATGAGATATGATATTGTATAAAATAACATGTGTATGCATATCTTAATAATATATATGCCAAGAGATATGACATTGTATAAAATAACACGTGTATGCACATCTTAATAATATATATACATTGTAGGATATGCTTTCTTTTGGCTTATAATATATGCCATGCTTTCATTTGGATGATCAAATATGTTAATATAGAACTACTAACTCTTGTTAAGGGATATTATAGTGCATAGAATGATATGATATTGCACATCTTAAGAATATGCTTGGAATCCTTTGAAAGTTTCTTTCGCCCTTTTAGTGTGAAACGGGGATTATGTGGGAAGGGAAACTTTCGGGTTTTAAAATGAACATTCGTATTCTAAATATATATGATCTTTATAATCATAGGATGATGGTTTTTTAAACGAATTTTTTTATTTGTTGTAGGTGGTCTAAACTTTACTTTGTTAGCATTAGAAGTTTGGGGTTTTTGGGCATCATTATGATCTTTTTGCTAATTATTTTAAATTGATTTTGGACACTGTTCATTTGGTTGATGTTACTCTTAATGTCATGGTTCCAACTTGAAGTAATGGTAGAGTTGGTAAAGCGAGAATTGCAAAAAGGCTGGATCATTTCATTATAGTTGAAGATTTAAGTAGAGCAATGGAAAGGTATCGAAGTTGGTATGTGGCTTATGGCCTGTCTGATCTAAACTTGTTATTCTCCACTTAGATTTTGAAGACAAGAAGGTAGCTTACCCTTTTAAGTTTAATCATACTTGGATAGAAGATAAAGATTTCCATGATATGATTCGGTTGAAATTGTTGGAGTACTCCGTAATCGGTTTTAGCTTTCAAACTCAGGCTTTGTTATATAAATTGAAAAGGCTCAAATTTGATGTTATTGATTGGGAGAAAAAAAAGAAGGGTAGGAATCAAGAAGAGTTGGTTCTCATTGAATCGAAGCTAAATGAAATGTCTGTTTTGGTTGATGAAAATATTTTTTGTTTGGAGGAAAAAGGAAAAACTCATCTCTTTGATGGTTGCTAAAGGTAAGATTCTTAATCAAGAAGAAGAATCTACGAGGTTGAAAAGCCGGGTTGTTTGGATTTAAAGCAGTGATAAAAACACAAATTTTTTCTAGAATTATGCTAATCAGAGGAGACTAATAAACTCCATTTGGGAACTAAAAGATAAAAATCAGGGTCTCCTTTCTGATCAAAAGGTGTTGGAAGAAGGGGTTATTTCTTTCTTTAAAGAGGTTTATCTTAAGGATTCCCATTTAAAGCTTGAAGATCAGTTGAAGGTGGTCAACAATTTTCCCAAGTTCTTTAATGAAGATGATGGCTCAATTATCATAGTTCATGTTACTCTAGGGGAAATCAAGTTGGTTTTAAATCAATTTGCTAAAGACAAGGCGCCTGGTCCGAACAATTGGTATGTGGATTTTTTATCCATTTATTTGATTTAGTGGGTGCAGATCTTTTGGCCACTGTGGAGGAATCTAGAAAGAATGTGTTTTTCCTGATGAATGTTTTTTTCCTGATATTTTAAACGACACTTATATCACTCTTATTCCCAAAAAGGATAAACTAGGCTCCTTCAATGACTATCGTCCGATCTCTTTGTGTAATTTGGTTTACAAGGTAATTACAAATATGATAGATTCTCGTATCAAGCTGGTTTCGGAACAAAAACCATCAAAGGAGCAGTTTGGTTTCTTATCAAATCGTCAGATCTTGGATGCCATAGGAGTTGCTTAGGAATGTATTCATTCTATAAAACAAAAAAAGTTGAAGGCTTTCATTTTGAAAATGGATATTATTAAAGTCTATGATAGAGTTGATTGGTCTTTCTTGAGATTTGTTCTTCTTCAGACGGGTCTTCTTGTGGAAGTTGTAGCTTGGATTATGGCTTGTGGTTCAAATGGAAACTTTGTCGTTCTCATCAATGGTAGACCAACAGATCCTTTTAAAGGGAGTAGAGATCTGCAACAAGGTTGTCCCTTATCCCCTTTGTTGTTTCTACTTGTTATTGAAGGTTTGAGTATTCCCATCAACTCAACAAAGTCTAAGAAGCTTATTCAATGTATCAAATTCTCTCATTCTCTGTTCATTTCCCATCTCCTCTTCGTTGATGATGTTATAATTTTTGGGAAAGGTTCTGTTGGTGAATGACATTGTTTCCACAAGATTATTTATTTATGTTGGTAAGCTTCTAGTATGCCAGTAAGTATTGAAAAGTCCATTTTTCTATATAGTAATGAAGTGGAAGGTGATCAAGTTTTGCGTGATCATATTGCTGATTTTTTTCCTTTCAAAATGGAGAATTTACATAAAGCTTTTAAATATTTTGGATTTTTCTTAAGCTTAGTGGTTACCGCAAAGAGGACTAGAGTTAGTTAATTAACAAAATCAATAGAAGAATACATAATTGGACTTTCTGTTTTCTCTCTCTTGGAGGAATATTTGTTCTTGTCTCTTCAGTTTTACAGAGCATTCCAATGTATTGGATGTCATTGGCTATGGTTCCAAAAAAGGCGTTGGACTTAATAAGGAAAAGAATATTTAATTTTATGTGGTCGGGAAGATTAAATTCTTCAAAATACCATCTTACTTCATGGAGTATCCTATGTCTTCCTAAAAGATTTGGAGGTTGGGGAGTGAAAAATATCTTTTGGTTTGGATATGCTTTGGGGGCGAAAACTTTGTGGAGGGTTCATTCTCTGATAGTCTTTGGAGTGATGCTATCAGATGCAAATATATTAAGATTGTTTCATCTCTCAGTGGTTGAAAGACTCTCCTTCTATTCCTTCTAACGCTTCAATTATTTGGAAAGGTATTTTAGGAGACTGCATCCTATTTGGAAAAGATTAAGCTGGAATGCCGATAGGGGAATTCAAGTTTATGTTGGCATTGACCCAATTGTGGGTTTAAAGGAGCAATTTCAGATTTGTGGGAATTTGATCTCTGCCCTTCACTCTTTAAATATATAGGTGTTGTCTTAGGTTTATAAAAATTCAAATTTGAATTCACCGTGGAAGAATTCCTTCTATTCGGGTTTAGCCGGTTCTGTAGCAATTGAATGGAAGCATTACTTTTTGGCTTTAAAGAGTGCTAGTATCCGATAATCAAGACTTATTAGTATGGGATTGGGATGAGTCTTTTGGTCAGATCTTTGTGAAAAAACTTATGATTTCATTTTGTAAGAGAATGTTCAGTTTTTGCCAAAATGGTGGATGTAAAAACTTTGGAAATGGAAGTTTCCTTCTAAAATCAATAGTTTCATTTGGTCATGTTTATAAAACAAAATTTTAACCTGGATAAGCTTGTTAAGAGAGGTTATTAAGGACCAGGCATATGTATTATTTGTTTAACTTATTTGGAATCAGTTTCACATCTCTTTCTGACATGCTCTTCTTTTATCAAAGTTTGGAGTACATGTCAAGTGACGTTAAATTTTAAAGGAAGTTGGGTGTTTGCAATTTTTTAGGAAAGTTTATCAGTTTGGATTAACAAAAATTCCAAATATAGAGAACTTCCTCTTTACAACTTGCGGGGGGTTTGTAAGAAAAGGAACCGTGTATTTTTAACAGTAAGGAACCAAATTATTTTCAGTTGTGCTCAAAGGCTATTGGGAATTTTTTAGAAGCGGTAAATTGGAAAGTTAAGAGGAGAAATATAATTTTGTCCAAACCTTAGTTTGATGGTTTCATTTTTGTTGGATTTTTTTATGGAGCTCAAGTTAATGGTCATGGAGGTGCTTGTTTTTTCCTCAACCTTAAAAAATATTTGGTCTTCAAGCTAAAATGGAGTATTGGGGAAGGAAACAACACCAGAGCTGAACTTCTTGTGTTGTGGGGTCTTTTGGGGTTTTCTCATAGAAAAGGTTTACATGTGCTACATATTGTTGGGGATTCTAAGGTTGTCATCAATTGGATTTTGGGCTCTTCAAATCTTAATGTTTGGCATCTCTCCCATTTGGAAGTCCCACATCCTCGACTTAAAGGACTCTTTTCCTTATATTTGTTTCTCACATATCTACAGAGAGTTTAATACTATTGCTGATGCGTTTTCGAAGGAAGTTGTTGGCCCTTCGGAGGATTTTCTTCATTATGAAGAAATCTTGGATGGGGATATTTTAAATAGTGGAAAGGTATATATGTTTTCAGACTAGTAAGAGGTTTTTTATGATTTTTTCAGCTATGGGGCTTCGGGTCTTTGGTTTTCATATTAGTAGTATAGTTTATAACAATCTTTTATTCTGTTTTGGTAGATTGTGACAAGTTTATATACTTTTTGGAAGACAGTTGGAAGACAAGTTTATGTTGGTTCCTGTCTTGGAGTTTGTTTGAATAGCTATTGTAAAGATGAGGATGTCTTGTCTAAGACTATTAGTCTGAACTTTTGCAGGAGTATGATGTAGCTTTGATTCCTTATGAATAGCAAGTTACTTTTTTTTCCCTGTGAAAAAAAGAATTTCATATGATATTATATAACAAATTCAATACAAGTTACTCAATGTCATCCACGTACTGAGCCACTCATTAATTTTTCTATACTAATTTTCTTTAGTTGGTTGCACAAGAACATACAAGGTAAATTGATTCGTTAATTTTACTAATCTATTAGTAAGGTTTGTAGTTTTTTTTTTCAATATAAAGTAGGTTAAATGATTTATTAATTAAAATTTTAGTTTGTCATTATTAAAATTTGGTTAAAGAATTTTTATTGAAATTGTAATTTTGGGTTGATGAGATTATTAATTGGTTTTATAATTATTTATAAGGTGGATTGATTCATTAATTTTCTATAGTAATGTTCGTATTTGGTTGTACATAATTGATTTAGAAAATACCATTGTAGATCCATCTTAACTCCATATTTACCGTGCACTGATACATATTAAATCTGTCGAAGTGCAAATCCTTTTTAAAGTTCAAAAACTTGAGGAAATGTTTGTACCTCGAGGGATTTGATCCCTCTCACCACCGATGATAGATCCGGAGTTAAGATGTATCTACGTTGGTATGTTTATAAAGTAATAATTTGTCCTTCCAATCTTTATATTTCTTCAATATTTAGAGTTAAACTTCAATATATTGATATCTAGTTAAAGAATAATGATGGATATCCATAATATCAATATCAATATCTAGTTCACACCAGAATTGTGTGTGTGTGTGTGTGTGTGCACATGCCTGTAGTTTTGAGCTTTTATTGACATTGTAAACTTTGTATTTGCTTAATATTTTATTATGTTGTTAAAGTGCCACATGTGGTCTCCATGTTGAGCACATAATTACACTTTTCCCTCATATTGGGTTGTAGAAAGCACATCTTTGTACAATTAAGAAGTAAGTTAAATGGTATGAATTCATTTTTTTTGGCTTTTCATGATTAAAATTGGTTAAACAATCTTTATTGAAATTGTAATTTTGGATTGATGAGATTATTTCTTTTAAAATTTGATCTAACCAATATAAATTAGGTTAAGCAATTTATGAAATCGATCTTTTCTAGTTTGTCATCACTGGAATCAGTTTAGTCATTCTTTGTTGAAATTGCAATTTTGGAATGGTGAGATTGTTATTTTTAATGCATAAATGGACTCAACACCCTCAAATACCCCTATTACAACTAGAATGTGCAATGCTAACATCTAATATCGATGATTCCATCTTGATTTCAAGCCAAAAAGGTCTATTTATCATTATTATGGGTGGCTAGAAAAGGTCCATTTTGTTGTGCATTTAGACTACTACCATATAAATAGTCTATTATCCTCCACTTTGATTTCGTGATGAATGAATTTCCTCAAGATGAAATTGGCTCAAAATTTTTGAACATTGAGAGGAAATAAGTCAAAACATAATTCCTATTGCAATAGTCAAGCTTTTTGTATCGAGACTTAATTTTAACAAAATTTGTTCATCTCCTTTCATGTTAATTGTCCTCCCCTTCATGTTGATGATGGATATAGTCATGCTAAATCAACATATAGAAATTCAAGACACTCCATTGATTTTGGGGAATTTGAGGACTATTGGGTAAAAGCATGTAGGAAATAAGTTAAGGGAGCAGGTAGTAGAAGTTGAGGGACATGATCCCAATTTTTTAGGAGATAAAATGATATAAGACTATCAACTCTCCTAGGGAACTATGAGAATCAAGGTGAAGGCATTAATTCCATTGAATATGTGATAATGGTCCATGCATTCAAATGAATCCTTCCCACCAAAGGGGAAAAAAGATTGGTTAGTCAATTTATGTTTGAGTATTGATAAGAGTATGAATGATGATTAGATAAGATATATTTCCCTTTTGATAGGTATGATATAAAATGTGTTTGCATTGTAATGATGTATATGTTAATATTGGAGATAAATAGAATGAACCCCCCTTGACTTGCTGTTGTAATTGTAACTTCGAAAGATATTATGATGTATATTACTATTGTATATTATTGTACCCCTATTATATATGTGTGTTCCTCCTTTCAGGATGTCATCATTGTGTATGGTCATTGAGGGAAACCCTCCGTTGTAAGTCAAGGAAATAGTCCCCAGGTTAAATAAAGAAAAATGTATTTGTGAGTATTCTTGGGTAGGTCGGCCCCAAAGGTAACCTAGCCGACCTAGTAGTCTAGTTAACAACTCAATAAATGAATATAAATAGGGAGGCGCCCTCCTCATTTGTCACACACTCACTTGCTCTCTCATGTGCACCTCAGGAGAGGGAGGAAGAGGAGGGACAGAGAGTTGTTGTAGACATATTGTTCTTGGGTTTATTCTATCTTGTCATCGTGTCTTTGAGATGGAACTATTTTGAGGAAGTTTGCGGGGTTTTCTCCTTTATGGTTTTCCCGATGAAAATCTCCATGTCTTGTGTATCTTTGATGTATTGTTGTGCTTGTTATTCTTCCAGATAAATATCCTAAGTAAATTAACTTAGAAAAACTAACATGGTATCAGAGCCACCTTGAAAGAAGGACTTGTGTAGTCGAAATACAACTACTGGAAATTAGGGTTTCATGCTTGAAAATCCTAGAAGACTAAATCTAGTCATCTTGGAAATTTCACTATAACTCAATATTGGAGAAGGATCGGGAGCTGAGAATTTTACATGTTGAATATGAAATATTTTTCTACCTAGTGTGTGAGTTGTAGCCATGGATTCACTATACTTTAGGAGATATGATTCCAACATCCTTCATAATACAATCATAAACATGTGACCTAGGAAGAACTACTATATCTCGGGATGGTAACGTCCAAATGAAATTTTGCAAGATTTTACAGGTAGGGAACCGACTGTATTTTATGTGGTCCAATTTTCAAATCCTGAGTGTGAAACAGTGACACTTGTAAGTCCGTACAAGTTTGTTATGCTAAGCAGTCCTAAAATCAATCACCTTGGAAAACGTAGCATAAGTCCCACTTAGAGAATCCGATTATGCTCTATCTTATGGTGTTGGGAAGAAGACATGTTGGTCTACCTTAGTGTGAAATTTCAGACCTTGAGGCTTAGAAAATTCAAAGATACAATATAATCAATATCAGACATTCTGCAGAAGAAATTGGAGAAACTAGGGCTTCCTATTCTGGGAGCTTCGCACCATTGTTTTCAGAAAAGGAGTACATTGGAAACTCGCCTTGAAGAGGTGCATCCTACTATCCAATCAAAAATTTGAAATTCCAAGTTTGGAAAATTAGGGTTTCCCTAACAAACCCTATATTAGCTAGCTCCGGAACCAGGTCAGACAGCTCAAATTGGTAAGATCTAAATCCTTGCTATTTTCATTTTAGGTTCTCATTTAAAAATGAATCATTACACCCAGCTTGATGATAAGCTTGGTGAAGCTAACATCTTCCAAGCATGGAAGTATAGGACCTCCCTAATCCTAAGAAAATGACTTGGATTAGTATATTAGTAAGGAAGTTTTAAGAGCCTGAGGGAGATGAGGCTAAGGCTAGAGCCAAGATAATCATTGCATATTATATTAAGGATCATCTCATCCCTCATGTGTCATCCTTGAAGACACCAAAGGAAGTGTTCGAAGGAAAGAACATCAATTGGAAAATGGCATTGAGTAACCAATTGAAGAATGTGAAGATACAAAACTTAGAGACCATGCAGTCCTACTTCACAAGGGTTGCTCAATTCAAGGAACAACTTGAAGCAGTCGAAGAATAAGAAGAGATTGTTATGACCATCTTGAATGGCCTCCCAAGATCATGGGATTCATTCATTGAAGGAATATGTGCCAGAAGGAAGTTGATTACATTCAGTAGACTTTGGGAAGATTGAACACAAGAAGAAGCTCGGCTCATAACAAGAGAAGAGAAGATGGGAGCGACTAAAGATAAAGCTCTCACGATTCAAAGAAGAAATAGAATATTCCTCAAGTGACAAGGAATATGTACTTTCATACAGAAGGGTACTTTAATACAGAAGGATTCAACTCATGAAGAACCTCTTTTCCATCTCAACATTTGGATAAGAAAGGATGAAATTGTGAAAGAATAAGATGATGAAGTAGAAGAATACATTTATTCTTTTAAGGAAATAAGGATCAATAAGGAGTCTACTCACCAAACAATTAAAGATAAGTGTTCAATTGTCATTTCATGATATTTTTTGGTTGTTCACTTGTTTATATTCAGTTGATGTATTATGCATGTTTGAGTGTTTGCATTTATACTACTGAATTGCACATGATGGGTAAGAAGTCAATGATGTTGTACAAAATTCAATTGCTAATCTAGATTGAAACCTCTTTGTTGACATATCGGGAGTAGTATACACTCTTATTAACATTGGGGTAGAAGGAATATAGAGGTTACCATATGTGTACGTGATGTGGATGAATGTTGTAGCATTGGATAAGATAGTTGGATGATTGTGTGACATATATATTTAATATGTTTTCTAAATAATGAAAATTTTCTAATCATGCAATTGAACTTAACTTGTAGATCGTTCCGAAGAACAAGTACCAACAATTCAAAAGAGGAAGTTGAAGTTCCACGGGTCAGAGACATCGTGGAAAAAGAAAGAGCTTCGAAAGAATATAAAGTGAATGGTATATCCACATAGAGAACTAGATACCATATTGAACACAAGCGATCATCCAAGATAAAGAAGATTATGACGAAGCTTCCAAATAAATTAAGAGGCCTCGGACACACTCTAGTTATGTGTCACTGTTGAGTGACATCATTGATGCAGATCCTTCTATCTATGAAAAAGTAGCCAAGGAGAAAGGAAAGAAGACTATGATCAAAGAGTACCAATTGATCATGGAGAACATGCCTAGGATGTGGTTTTGAGACATGAAGGGAAGTCCATAGTGTCTTTGATATGGATCTGTAAGATCTAGCATTGAGGGATACAAGGAAATATTCGTAGCACAGAGCTTCTCACAGAAAGAAGGAATACACTATGAGGAGACATTTGCAGCAGTTGCGAGGTACACTTCCATTAGATCCATACGTGTAGGTGTGATATGGGATATATGCCAGCTGGATATCGAGACAACATTCTTGAATAGTGTATTCAAAGAGGAAGTGTACATAGAATAGCCACTAGGAGTCGAGACATGTGGTAGGAAGACTCACGTGTGCAAATTAAAGAAGGCCTTGTACATCGAGCTCAGAAGGAACCCATATGATAGCACATACAGTTACATGAGGAGATTGAATATATGCTAGAGTGATGAAGATCTTAACCTTTGCTACAAGGTTGAATATGAAATCTTATAGAGGATGACAAGCTCACAAATGGGTGCAAGAGGAACTTTTGAACAAAGTTCAAGATAGAAGATATTGGTATCCAATGACCTTAGATGGATACATAGAAGATCAGTAGTAGAGGAATCTACCAATAACTCCAATACATAATTTTTTGATACATAGAGTACAAAATGCATAGGGAGGATGATACTCTGCTTCAGAGGAAGTGATTGCAAAATATCCTCAAGTTCAACATGGTACAATAGGATGGACAACTTCCTTATGGGCCTAGGATTTATTGAGATTAAAGTAGATTCCAACCTTTAATTCAAGGTTGAAGGAGAAATACCAATGATGCTCATACTATATGTCGATGACCTATTCTTGACAGGAGAGGATGAACTCATTGAAGATGAAAGGAGGAGAATTGCCATCGAGTTTGAAATGAAATACCTAGGTGTGATGCACTACTTCTTTGGAATGGAGGTGTGGCAGAATGCAGATGGGATTTTCTTTGGTCTAGGAAAGTATGTAGTGGAGATTTTGAAGAAATTCAGAATGTTGGACCGCATGGTGATAACCAAACCTATGGCATCGAACTTGAAGCTTCTGTGTGATGCTTCATCAAAGTTAGTTAATTCCATGATGTATCTTCAGATGATTGACTCATTAATGTTCATGATGAATATGAGATCAAACATATGCTTTGCCATGAACACACTAAGCCAGTTCCTAACAGATCCAAGACATGTTCACTTGGTTTCTACAAAGCATGTAGTGAAGTACTTGAAGGGTACAATTGAGTATGGGCTCAAGTATGATATGAATCAAAAGACTAACCTACATGATTATGTTGATTTGGATTAGGAAGGTAGTGCCACTGATAGGAAGAGAATGTTGGGTTGCTTCTTTAGTTTGGGATCTAGCATGATCTCCTAGTTTAGCAGGAAGCAATCATGTGTGGCGCTGAGTAAAACTGAGAAAAAATATGTTTTTGCTTGCTCATCTAGTTGCAAGGTAGTTTGGTTGTGAAAGCTATTGTCTAACTTGTTTGATCTCCAGTTGGATGTGACTTGTATCTTCTGTGACAATCAAAGTTGCATGAAGCTATTATAAAACCTTGTGTTCCATGACAAGTCAAAGCACATCGAGATCAAGTTCCACTATATCAGGGATATGGTGCAAAGAGGAGCATTGAAGCTCTAGTAAGTGGAAATAGACGAGTAGATAGCCGATGTGTTGACCAAGCACATAGCTAGAGTGAAGTTTGAGTAAGAGAAAGACTTGGTGTGATCTAGAACGAGACCCCTTGAAAGAGGGAGTGATATGTTCTAGCATAGCTGGAGATACAGGTTGTTTGAGCGTAAAATCATGGCGAAGATCATAGGTTTCTCAGATGTAATAAGTACTGTAGGTTGTCCTTGGATGTAATCCATCATGTCAAAGCTCGTAGGTTATCCTTTGGTATAATTAGTCATGATATGTTTCTATGCTAGAAATAGTGAGAGACCAGAATACAAGATGCATGGTATATCATACGGGAAATGAGATAGGTTGTTCGAGCGGAATCAACCCTAATGTAGTAGGTTTCTCAGACTTAATCAGTCCTGTAGTTTGTCTAAGTGTAAATACGAGTCTTTCCATTATACACAAGTTACTCAAGCATAATCAGTCCTGAGACGACTTATCCAAATGTAAATATGAGTCCTAGCATGGTACATAGGTTATTCATATGTAATAATTCCTATGGGTTTTCCATGGCATGGTAAGCAAGTTACCAAGATGTAATACACCCCATAGGTTGTATGAACAGAGAAGATCCTGGATGTAGGTTGTTCAGATGTAATAAGTCCTTGAGGTTGACCTGGAACGTAAAATACCTGGTGTAGCAGGTTGTTTAGTCATAATCAATCATTACATATATATCTATATATCTGGGTGTTCCCATGTTGGAGACGATAAGGTCATGAAGCACATGAGGTGCACCTAGGCGGTTCTCCTTTACTGGTAGAACGCAGTTGACCATAGAGAGACATAACGCACTAAGTGTGGTCCTAGAATGTTCTCACATAGTGGTAGATGCAGGATTGTTTTGGTGACATCCTGACATGTTCCTATGTTGATATAATGAAGGTGGTCTACATCTAGGCTGTGCTATGTGTGCTTTGTTTTGTTTTGTGCAGGACAAAAGAAACCATATGAACACGAAAAGATAAAGGTAATAAACACAGGTTATTTTAGTGGAAATATAAAGAAGGTCTTGGACTATACCTACACGATGATCTAGATATGATGAGACGATGGTAGGAAACACATGTTATTGTAGTGGAAATGTAAAGAAGGTCCTAGGTTTTACCTACACAATGAAATGATACGATGAGAATATGGTAGGAGACACATGTTATTGTAGTGGTAATGTAAAGAATGGTCCTAGTCTATACCTATGTGCTGCCTTGCTCATGGATATGATGAAGACCTAGATGAGGTCTAGGCCTACACCCAACATGAAAAAGGGTTGGATATGTAGAAACTTCCTATGTTGGATAGATGCGAAATATTGGACAAGATGAGGACAATGGCAACTGCAACGATGAATAGATGTGTTGATGACTATGCCAAGCGAATACCTTCCTAGTTAAGAGGGAGTGTTGTTGTAATTGTAAGTTTAGAAGATATTCTGATGTATATTACAATTGTATATTGTTGTACCCCCATCGAATATGTGTGTTCCTCCTTTAGGGATGCCATCATTGTGTATATTCAGTGAGGTAAACCCTCAATTGTAAGTCGAGGAAATAGTCCCCAGGTTAAATAAAGGAAAATGTGTTTGTGAGTATTCTTAGGTAGGTCGATGCCCTCCTCATTTGTCACACACTCACTTGATCTCTCATGTGCACCTTAGGAGAGAGAGGAAGAGGAGGGATAGAGAGTTGTTGCAGACATATTGTTCTTGGGTTATTCTATCTTGCCATCTTGTCTTTGTGACAAGACTATTATGAGGAAGTTTGCAGGGTTTTCTCCTTTATGGTTTCCCCAATGAAAATCTTTGTCTCTTGTGTAGCTTTGATGTATTGTTGTGCTTTTTATTCTTTCAGATAAATATCCTAAGTAAATTAACTTAGAAAAAATAACACGACTCAAATGCGAGTGATTTATTATTGCAATATGGTGTTGTAAAAGGATATGAATGATGAAGGGACTAATAAGTTTTCATTGTAATAAATGGAGAGTTTGAGGAAAAAGGGATAAAAATGTGGTTTGTTATTGATAAAAGGTTTTAATGATGGAAGAAGACACACCAATGTGTAAGGAGGGTGGAGGCAACATCTATGGGATATGATTGATATAATAAAAGTTTTATATGAGTGGATGCAAGAGTGTATATAAATGGGTCATAGGCATTGCAGTAGGGGCTATGCCCACATAAAAATTAGATTGATCAATGAATGGGAGCATGAATATGGAGGCATAACTAGGTGAAGTACCTATAGTTGTGCTATGATTGTTTGGTGGAGAAGAAATGGAGGTAGAAGAAATTGTACCCCTATAAGATAATATAGTTAACCTAGTACATACACTACCATTTACACCTTATCATCCAAGCGAGACATCCCTTGTTAAATTTATTTATTCTACCTTAGTTATGCATAAAATTACCTTGAATAACTTGGGGGGTTTAGGTAATTAATTGTGGGAACCAACCAAAATTTCATGGCAGTTTGATTAATAATAGCAATTCTAGGTTGTTTTGAACAAAATTTGGAACCTAATGAGTCAAACAAGTTCAATATGGTGTTTTTTTATTGATACACCAATGAAGTTGGTTTTGTTTTGTGCTTACATGAATTTTCAGGGAAAGGTGACAATGATGCAAATGAACATTGATTCTTGTTTGAATCCATTTTAAACACCAAGAACACCATCACTGTCAATATTGGGTTGGTAGAATTTTAGATGACTTTGAGAATTCATTCCTTATAGTGGTATATGAAGTATGTGAAAAGTACCACTAGCATACTATAGGAACACTAGATGAAGTAAGACAAGGCTTCGTCATAGAATTCCCCCCAAAAAAATGAAAAACAAAGTTGTGATGTAATGAGGTCAGCGATATCAAACAAATCATGAGAACAATCACCGAGGAGTAGAATCAAAGGTATAAATACCTAATGAGCATACTAAAGTACCATATTCATGATACTCAACAGAAGGAATGGTTCATCAAGGGAACCTATCTCTAACCCACATTCCTCTGATGCAGTTAAGATAAGCCTCTTAAAGACAAGATTTAGAGTAGGCCATTAATTGAATCAATGACTAGGTACCCAAGGAATTCTCATAATCATGCAATATCTATTTCTGCTTCCATTGTAACCCTAAAAATTAATCCAATTGTAAATTAGTTATCTACTTTGATGTAGTTGATATAGGAGTTTATTAGAGATAATATGGGAGGTGAGTAGTTATGTTGTATAGTATGGAAGATAGAGGGTCACATGGCCAATGATCCTCCTGCACTTCTAGGGGGTGTATTCCTAATCCACGTTATACCCATTTATAGGAATACCTTCAACCAAGTATTATGAAATTATATATAGGAATTATGGCACCTTACACAATGATTCCCTATTCTATGGAAATAATCATCAACACATGTGACCTTATTTGACTATTTGTGTCGAAATAATAATTACAACACTCAAATTGTAGATATTTAAAAACTCTAGGTTAATTATTTGATAAATCCTCCTTTGGAGTGGAGGAAAGTAGCATCGACCACATGGCTAGTGGTCACAAGAAAGGAGGAGGATACCAAGGTGACCAACATAGAGACAAATGAGAGTATTACAATGTTATAACTCTAATGAGATGGAACACATTTTAAGAAAGTTTCCACCTCAAATAATCTCAAGATGCGGCCACTACAAAGACACTATCCATTCAACATAAATTTGTCCAGATTAATTTAAAAAGTACAAATATCATAATAGGTAAATAAATGCTAACTTGATTGTCCAAGAGCCATGACTTGTCGAGGAAACAAAATCCCAAATTTGAATGTTGTAACAAGAGGAGAATGCCCCATAAGTGGAAATCACTGATCTAACATAACATTCTAGATTTGGAAGAGTGCCCCCCGACATGAGACACTAATGCAACAAAATAAAAGTAAAATTATATGGAGGTAGTTGAAATCCTATGAGAAGATTATATTGCCAAAAAAACTGGGCACTAACACTTGTCATCAAATACCTATTTCCAATTTTAGTCCTAACAACAAGGGTTTTAGACTGGAGCTCACTTAGACCCAAGCATAGTAATTAAACTATTATATCAATGACTTATTCAATGTTTTTTCTTGAGATATTGGACAATGAACATTTTCCTAGAGCTTGTGAACCACTTTCATGTAGCTAATTGAGGTGGGATGACAAAATTAGTAATCGATTCCCTCCAACCCAAAAGACATGCATGTAGGGTGGGAAAGAAGAAAAGAACAAGGACTAATGGGGAGTTTAGACTCAACACTAACTGCATTGGATTATGCAAGGTAAGGGATTTCATGCTCAATCTAGGATATGATGTGAACATCCTACCAAACAAATACTTGGAGATGATGAGAATCTCTATATTAGTTTTCTTCTCTATCTATTTGCACCTTAAAAATCAATACAAAATATACACTATCACGAGATTGGAAATGTTGTAGTTAAGCTCATAGGGTTTAAGACATTAGCAAATTTCATAGCAACCAAAATTATGGATCAAAATGATCCTAATACAAAATTTTTGGGAAATCAATGGGCATATGAAAGTGATGCCATCGACAAATTAAAGAGGGGAAATATGTTATTCAAACCTATAGGATGAGAGTTATGCAACCCATTGATCCATATGAGGGACCCATGCACATTAAACCTATAAAATAAATAATGGGTGGTCCATGGTAGACAACATCAACAAATTTAATTGTAGGAATGATGGAAGAGTATGTCAATCAAATAAAAAATGGTGTTGTCAATTGGAAATATATGTTCTCTTTTTATATTGATTCAAAGGATGTAATACAAAAATAGCATGAGCACAACCATGAAATGTCCTTTAGACATTCTGCATCATTATGAATGCCAGATGGATTTGGATAGAAGAAATGGATCCACTTATGTATGATATCACTAGTGATATGGAACAAGAAATCGGTAAGGAGAAGCATGTTTTGGATTTGGACGTGGCACTTAAAACTACTATATCCCTCTGTTAGTGTAATGCATAAGGAAATATTATAGAGGTGGGATGAGTTCCAACCCACCATGCAGTATTGATTCTTCCCATTGCCTAATTTTGAATTGTACTATACCATATAAAATGATGAATTCAAGTTTATTATCTCATATCTCTACTAAGGAAGAACTAACCTTGAGACTCATGTACAAAATTGCATTAAGCAATGGACACAATAGGTACACCATGAAAATGTTTGGGTCTAGAATTTCTTATATACTCTTCATCCAATCCCTATAGCTTGGTGCATACATGAAGAAATAAAGCAAAATATGAGACCTAAGAGACAATACATAAATTTCTCATACACCAGTAAAACTCCCAACATGATTTACTTTCTTACTAAGAAGTGTCAAAAGTGCATATATGAAGAAATCAAGTGGAAGATGATACCTAAGACATAATACATAAATTTCTCATACACAAAACACCCAACATGATTTTTTTCATAAGTATCAAAATAATTCCTTTTCAACACAAGACATGAAAATTGTCACTTCAAGTATTCTTGAAGCATCAATAGTCCATCATAGAAAAACAAAATGAAGAAAATTTGTAGAAACATAAGTATTGTTACAAAGTAATGACAATGATGATGAAGTTGTGTCATCTCACATTGTTATCAACCCAAATGGCACTTCTCCGTTCGAGTGCCGACACTTCGTATGTTGCCACACAAAAGGACACTTATGGATTGAAGGTTGCCTAAACACTATAGATGGGCATGACATGAGATGCATTCACTACCTAACCAGCTTGCCATTTTACCTTTTTATATGTTGATTGCTGTACGTGACTATCTTCACAGCAACTCGCGTACATACGCGACTATCTCCACAGCATCCCGCGTACTGTACGCGAGAGTATCGTCATTGCAACCCACGTACAGATCTGTACACAGGTTTCCTTTATAGCATATTGCGTGTCATATGCAAGTTGCTAGTATTCATACTCATGTACACATCCATTCGACATTAACAATAATAAAACATGATTAATGGAGATTTGTTGAGCCCTAATCATTAACTATCTCAACTGTCTCAACCTCCCCAACTTTCGAAACTGCTATATTTCCCAAAGTATAAATAGAGGCCTTGGGGAGGGCATTAATCAATCATACTTAGAGAGCAAAGTTATGCTGGTGGTATATCTTCAAAAGTATTTGGAGCAGCAGAACTCAGAGTCCTTTGGTTGCAAAGGAGTCCTTGTTTCAGGCGTTGGGTTGTACACTTATCTCATTCACTATTGTTAATAAAGAGAATTCTTCTTCCAACTTCGTGTTGAGTCTCTTTCATGTATCATGGTTTGATGAATATTTTTTACTAAGCACTCTATATATTGTTCATCTAACTTGTCATATATACATGTATAAGATTGTACTTGGAGAATTTGCTCTTTGCAGGTGAAGGAGGTGCATCCTTGAAAGCTTTGGAGCAGAGCGGAAGAAGGGAAATCTTGGATCAACCGTCGTTAATCGGGTGAGTTCAACATTCCTTCCTATTCCTTTTCTGTACTTTAAAGCTGATTGTTTGCAAGTTTTAGAAGTAAGTTGGTAACCCCAAACCCTCGGTTACAAGGGTGTTTATTCCTATACAACACACATTCAAAAATTTGGAGGCAAAATAACAGTAAAGGACACATCCAATAGTTCATAAGGAAAATTATATGGGAACCGCTAAGGTTAAAAAAAGTCAAATATTGACCTAGAAAACAAACCAAGGATCTCCTCAATTCGTCATTATTGGGACTATCAGAAGGTACAATAAGTCAAGGCACTAATAAAAGAGTATATTGATATGTACCCCAAATTTTAACAAAACTATAAGGAATTAAGAGAGGATTGGGAAAAACGAAAATAGAGTTGAAACCATTCGCTAAACCCATCAAAAGAAGAATCTACAAGTTGAATCTTGAATTTAAGCAAAGAGTAAAGGAAGAAATTGGAAAAATGTTGGTAGTTAAATTGATCTTCCCAGTGGATGAATCATACTAGATCAATGTAATTTCTATTCAAGACAAAAAGAAAAGTCAAGAATAAAATAGCCTATGTGTCGATTTCAAGGCACCGAATGTAGCTTGCACATATGAACCATTCCCAACACCTTCCATTGAAAAAGTGGTTGATCACATTGCAAGCAAAGAGGCCTACTCATGCACTAATGGGATTATCAAGATAACCATGTCTAAATTGTCGAGGAGAACAAGAATAAAATGAACTTTGCAACCAAGTGGGGTTTAGATGCCCACAAATTCATGCCATTTGTGTTAAAGAATGCAATTGGTTCCATCTCCAATATTTACATTCTATCATTCAAAGACAAAATCCATAAAGTTCTATAAGTGTACCTAGATCATTGGACATGTATGGTCGATTGCAAGACCATGTTGTGATGTTTAAACTAATGTTTGAGAGATGCCACATATTACATATTTCCTTGAACCTAAAGAAGTGAATTTTCACTCTACTTGGAGTATTTCTTGGTCATGTGGTTTGTTGAGATGGTATATTAGTTGACCAGGCTAAGCTTGAAGTGATTACTATCTTAACATATCCTGATAATGTGCATACTTTATGTTCATCAGTGATGAATACTTAGTACTAACAGACAATTCATTAGGAATTATGCTACAATCACATAACCAATAGAAATATTATTGAAGAAGATTGAAAATTACAAGTTAACACCAAAATGTGAAGCTTCTTTCAACATGTTGAAACAAGAAATGGTAAGTGTGATGATCCTAGTCTTTGTTATTCCCTAAATGTTGGGAACACCCCCCCTATAATGTGGCACTTTACACCTTATATGGTTATGTATTACATATTATTGATGTAGGATTGGGTCTATTAGTGGGTCTATTAGTTGTTAGTGTACACCTATGTTTCCTATATATGGGAAGGATATATTTCATGTTAGCGAGTATTGTATCTCGTCTTGTCTTGTGTACTCAGTACAATGTGTAAGGAGGTTCCTCCCTTGAAGAGGATTTCTATTCATATATTTTATTCATTATTAAGGCATGGATTACTTTCTTCAGGTGTATTTCTACTATTTTATGCTATTTCTAGGAGTTGGTTGCATAACATTTGGTATCAAAGCTCTTTCCTCGGGACTGGCTTCTACAAAATGAGTCATCTTGTAATTTTCACTACAACTATTTTCTACAAGCATTCATAGATATAGGTTAAACACCCACCTCTATAACAAGTTGATCTAACTTCAATCCAAAATTCAGATCCTGATCCCTTACAGTTTCAGAGATGTCTACGGAGGAACCTAGAGTTTTTTAATAGTCTAAAACAAATGTTTTTGGGAAAAAATTCATATATGAGCAATCCAAGATTCAAATTGAGTGAGACCTTTTGTATCAGGAATAAGATGGACCAGGGTATCTTTAGTAGGATTTTTAGTTGCAGAAACGAAATATTGGACATGTGGCATACTGTACAAGTTATCTCTTCTATATAGGCCAAAAAGAAGAAGTTTTTAGAGATTTGAAATAATTTTTTACTAGAGAATCCAAATTATGTCAGACCTATTGCATCAGAAAGAAGAAGGACCAGAGTACCTGTGGTAAGAATAAAAAAGAGGACATATTAGGCTACAATGGGCCAAATGTTTTGACCCAGATGAGATAAAATTTGAAATTTACTTCAATTTTAAGTCATCCCTAATATAGTCCTCCAATCAGGGTTTGAAAATAGTGTTATGGGGAAAATGGTCATATCTAGGGCATTCCAAATCCAAATTAAGTGAGACTTTTTGCATCAGAAGGAGGAAGGAACAAGGTATATGTGGCAGAGTTTTTGGACTCATATTAGAAACAATGGACACTTGGCATACCATACAAGTTATTTCTTCTGGATAGACCAAAAGTAAGAAGTGTTGGGAGATTTGCAATAACTTCTTACTGGAGCATCTGAATTAGGTCAGATCTATGACATCAAAAAGAAGATTTTAATCATCAGGATACACTAGGCCCAAATTTTAGACCCAGTGGAGCTAAAATTTTAAATTTTTAATAGTTTAAGTCGGTCGTAAAACAATCTTCTAATCAGGGTTTGCAGAAGGAAAATATATAGTTCAAGCAGTGGCAGATCACATAGAGCACTGGCAAGAAGTTCTCCAAATACTGAATATGTATAAAAATAGGATGAAACAATAGGTAGATAAACATCACAATCAAAGGATTTTTTAAGAAGGAAAAATCATATGGAAAATTGAACAAATCATTGAAACATGACCAAACAACAACAAAATCAAGCTATTATTGAGCGCTTCATCAAGTGGAAGAACATACCAGTTGCATATTTGACATGGGAAGACGATTCCTTCATATAGATGCATCCACAACTACCCAAGCATTGAGTTAAATGATTGTCTAAAGGGGAAGGGCATGTTAAGACCTAAATGTTGGGCACATTCCCCCATATAGTGTGGCACTTTACCCTTTATATGGTGGTGTATTACATATTATTGATGTAGACTTCGGTCTACTGGTGGGTCTATTAGTTGTTATTGTAAACCAATGTATCCTATATATATGAGGGAGATATTTTCATGTTAGTGAGCATTGTATCATGTCTTGTATTTTGTACTCAGTACCTTGTGTAAGGAGGTTCCTCCTTGAAAGAGGATTGCTATTCATTTCAGTTCTTCATTATTAAGGCGTGGACTACTTTCTTCAGGTGCATTTCTACTATTTTTATGTTATTTTTTGGACTTGGTTGCATATCTGTCTTTTCCAATTCATCACTTGAATTAATTACATGTAGATGCTTTGGGAATTACACTACGAGCAGTGTTGGTGTGACCAGGAGAAGGGAATATGGGCTATCCAATTTACTTTGCTAGTTGCAATATTTTCAAAACCGAACACAACATAACAATGATAGAACCTAAGGGCCTTATTATAGTATATGCATGGAAAAAATTTCATATTACTTATTAGGTGGTCATTTTAAACTTTTTTGTAGACCACTCCACACTAAAATAGATGTTCAAATATAAAATTATACTATAAGGACGCATTTGCATATGAATACTTCTCTTCTATGATTTTAGTATTGAGATGGTGATCAAGCTAGGAAATCACAATGTCTGGATCACCTATCTTGTATCAAGTTTGGTTTGGAGAGTTAAGGGGCACTATCAATGATTATTTACACGATTTGTATAATTTAGAGTTGAAATTATCCCAACCTATCTCAACCTATCTTTAATAAATAATATTATTTATGGCTACAAGCATTGTATTACAAGAATACACTATTTTATAAAAGAAAATTTGGTCACAAGATCAAAATATTACCAATTTATTGAAATAAAATATACATACTTGACACATAATGCATAGTCGAACATTTTTCCCTAGAACATAAGAGGACAAACACTATTTGGGAGTTTCATTGTAATGGTGTCGTAGGAGGACACTATGATAGTAAATTTCTTGCCAAAAAGGTGTTTGTGGGTAGGACTATGGTGGCATATTGTCTTCAAGGATGCCATAAAATGTAAAGTCTTATGACTTATGGAAACAAATTATAAGCCTTTATTTAGTGAATTATTAACCCTACACTCAATATTACACTCTAACCCTTTTAGAATGGGCATTTGATTTTATGGTAACAAACAATACTCATGCTTGTTATTAAGGTGAAAGGTACATTATCATGACCAAAGTATATTTAACTATATGGATAATGATAGAGAGAACTTGTTGATTCCCAAAATGGCATCCAAGTGCCAACACAAAAGAAAACTTTGAAAAGTTAATCCAGAGGAATTGTAAACATTGTCTTGATATTTATATCCCCTTGGTCACTCCTAGACTTATGTTTCCTCACAAAAAATAATTTCACGATTGAATTTAAACGAATTTGGATAGTTTTTTATTTTATTTTTTTAACTAAAACAATTATTTTTTTAGATTAAAAAAGTGATACAAACAACAAGATTTACAATTTTATCATTTGACAAAAAACCTCTTGTTCCAGTAGGATTATTCCACAAAAGTTTTCATTTGACTAATATACTATACTTCCTATGATATTTCTAACATAACACTATGTACTAAAGATATTAAAAAGCTGTCCCAACAAAAAATTACAAAAAAAGTGCGTAAGAAAACTAGAATTGGCTTGACCAACTAATATTTTCTTGTATAATCATAAGTCTGTTTTCTTGTATGGGGGAAATTGATATGTCAATAGGGACCATATCAAGCTATTGCATCGAATCTTCCTCCATGGTCTTAGAATTTTCACAAGGAGCATTTTGTGACTATCCAACCATTAAAAGTTCTTAATGCAACTCTGAAGTTGCGAAGAGATTCTGTATCTAACCCCTCTGCTCCCGAACCTCGCTTTCCAGGTCATTGAACCTGCCATCCATATAGAAATATCAATAGAAATTTGTTTAACAAATACAATTACCCCCTCGAGTTGGGAATTGAGTCGATTCATCACAATGTGAAGGTCCCTGATGGATCCTTGAATCTCACCAAGCCCATAGTTCTAACCCAAATTGTCTATAGCACTCAAAAAACCCAAAATTTTTATCTAGGACACGACACCCATAACGTGATGTTCGAAAACTACAAATCCTTCAACTATGCTACAAATTTGTAATGTTGATAGGAAAAATTTGAACTTCAAAGAAATTCTTGCTAACCAAGGTCGAGATTCCTTACTAGTCAACTTCCTCCCATTCCTTTCTAATTGCAAATTTCCAAAGTGTTCACAGTCTATTACTCTGTGGGAGCCTCTGCAACAAGAGATCCCACTAGCATCTATTACCTTGATAATAATATACCATACACCACATATCCATAGCTAGAAGAGTGGTTGTGAAGATTGCTCGAGACACTTCTCCCATACAGGCGTCAAATATTGTAGTGCAATACTAATGTCTATACACTAGTATTGCACTAAAATATTTGGTGGTTTCTTCCTTTTACCTAGAATAATATGTCCATACTTAGATCTCTTTTACATATACAAAGTTGTTTAGATATGAACAAACTCATTATACAATGTTGTTTAGATATAAATAGACTTATTTAATAAACATATTATTATTTTAGTAAAATGAAAAAAATAAGAAAATTAATTTTAATCAAATATTATAGTGCAATACTGATGTCTAAGCATTAATATTACACTAATATATTTGATGGATTGTTTTTTTACATATTTGGCTTGGATTCCTTCTCTATATACAATGTTGCTTAGGGATGAACAAACTCACTTGTTTAGGGATGAATATACTTACTATATACAATGTTGTTTAGATATGAGCATACTCATTTTTTAATAAACATATTATTATTTTAATAAAATAACAAAAATAAGGAAATAGTTATTCTTATTTTTACGCTGAAGGCATTTTCCCTATGGAGATGCAGTCTCAAAAGATTCCTCGTCTCCCTGGCCATTAATAATTTGACAAGTGTGGCATTGGATTAGCGAATGGAGCCTAGACATGTGTTATTGTCCTTACATTTTTTTCATCCAAGTATGCTGATCATTTATTTTTACTGCATTTTAGTTGGGTCCCCGATTCTGCAATCTCGATTGGGGAACTTCTGTCTTATAGACCACATGTTTCCTCTATGTTACGGCTGCTGCTACATGTGGATGGATTGATGGAATTGATGGATTGATTTCCAGTTGCGAGTCGTTCTTTGCAGTTGGTGTTTAGCGTGTTTTTCTGACAGGTGGCTTGTGTGTTTTCACTACACTTCTATTTGTTGTCCTAAACCACCGGTCCTGGCATTTTTTTGTACAGGATTTTACTATCCTTCCCTGCAGTTCATTTCTCTCGATTTAGCAGAGTCCTTGCCAAGACCTTAGGACGAGGATTTTGCAGAAGTTTTGGTCCAACAGTTTTTGTGGGTTTAGCCTAAGATATTCTCGACGGGTTTTCTGGATTTAGGCTCACAATTTGGTCGAGGTTTCGTTTCACTGGTGCTTCACTCAATTGAATACACTTTTCCCATGTCCCTTCATCCAGTGGCATTAATGTTTCATCAATGCATTATTGCTCAATTAATGCAAGAAATATTGTCATGTGATTCAGACATGGATCAATATCTTCATCTTTGCTCATCTTATGACGATCTTCAAAATCTTGTTACAACACCACATTTGTTGTTGCACCGCCTTTGCTTTGCACATATAAACAGACCTTCAGGCAACCACATATTGATTTTGCTGTGCTTCATTTACACTTTACAATTTCCAACAAATGTTTTCACACCTTCTTTAATTTTGCAGGTATTCCTTTAGTCTGCTTAAATGCTTTGAATATTCATTTAGTCTGATTATGAGATGGTCAAACACCCTTGCTTTGTTTTACTATTATTGCTGCTGTGTTGCGGAAATAGGAACTTTGAGGTTTTTCTTTTTTCTCTTTCATATTTCTGAGGTAAGAAAGGAAGAAAAGTTATTTATGTAAATAGAACTTGGCCACGTTTTGGCATTCTGATTTCCGCAGTGTAGAGTGAGGGAGTCAATTTTCTCTAAATAAAAACCAACGAAAAAACAATTTCGCAGTGCGGAATGAGGCATTCAGGTTTTTTCAACTGATAAGAAAAATGTATTCCTGAATTCCGCCTTTGGTCTATGGAATGAAAGAACAAATAAAAAAATAAGATAAAAAATTATGTGAAAGCCTATTTCGATTTCCAAATTCCGCCTTGCGGAAACGGGAGGTCCAAAATACAGTATTCCCTGAGATTTTTTTTTCCCGACAATAAAAATTTCGATACATTTTTACCTGAAATAATTTTCTTTCCATCTTCCGCTTTCCATTGTGTATATTTTGAAAGTCGCAAACGCCAAATCCCAACTTTCACAAACTATGCATTGCGAAAATCCAAAGTTACATATTTGCAATGAAATGCCAGCAGAAATTGGTAAATACTTAGAGTTTCACGGTTTCCGCATTCCGCACTATGAAAACCAGAGGTCGGAAATACACAATTTTATTATGAACTTGTAAATTCTAATTTCCATATAACTATGTTGCATAATCATTTATTTCTCTTTTTTTTAAGAAACCAAAGTTGATTGAAGAAAAAAACATCTTAAATAACAAAAAGTATTTATGAAAATAGAATTTGTGTAGCGCTTCCCATTCCGTTTTCCGCAGTGCGGAACGACGAAATCGATTTTTTCAATCTCGTCGGGAAAATATTTTCCTGTTTTCTGCCTTCTGCTTATGTGGATTCCATATTTTAATTTCGTTCTTTACCAAGTTCCACTTTTTGCTTTGGAGAATGCAGAAAACGAAATTTGCTGCTTCGTATTTCCCTTCGTGCTTTCCAAATTCCACCTTCTGCATTGAGAAAAGTAGAAGTCAGAAAAATGAGAAAAGCGAAGATTGAGTATTTGACATTTCTCCTTCGCAATTTTTTTTGCTTCCACTTGCGAAACTACAATGTGCCGACTCCAAAATTTTGACACGTTTTTAGTTTAAATAAATTTCTTTCCGACTTCCACTTTCCGTATAGAGGAAAGCGGAAACTGGAAATGCCAAATCCAAGTTTTAACGTTAATATTTATACTAGATAATGAATAATAGTCCATTTTTATTATTTATAATATACACATCATGAATAACAATAACCAGAATCATGAAAGATGGGACATTTTGGAATTAAGAATCGAGACTTTGACATTTCAGAATAAGGAAATACCTTTTTGAAGCACAATTACAGGAATACAACTTATTTCCTATTGACACTATATGTTCTCATTTCCGTTTCTGTGAATTCCTATTTTTGATTAATATTTCCATTACATTATAATATCACATTGGATTATTTCATTTCAAAACTTCAGTGCTAAACTGTCATTATATATAAATCTCTGAAGAACAACATTTATCTATCTGACGACACTGTTGGAAAAAATGGTTTAAAATGAATAAAAATGGAATTTTTCTCATTGATGTTAGACAAAAGTGTTTTATACACAATGAATAAGCTTAAAAAGAACAAAATGTGCCAATAATCATTATTTTCATATTACAAAAAAGGTAGTAAACACCAAATCGTAATGGTACAAAGTGATGTGTTGGACATTCATCTATGCTGCAATCCTCACCCATTTCCATACGTTTTGCTAGCTAAATTTCTGTATGTTTGCTAGCTAAATTTCCATATGTTTTGCTAGCTAAAGTGCAACCATTTCGATATTTTTTGCACTTCCTTTCTTCTATAGCCCCTTCTTTGAAAGTAGAACTCCCAACTTATCTTCCTGTCTCTTGCCATTCCGGCCTTTGGTATCGCCATGTTGGAAATTTTTTCTTCAGCAGTCATGAGAGGGAAAGTAATGACGCTTAGGAGTCTAGTTTTTGTGCATATAAAAAACCATAAATGAGCTCCAAATGATATTTTCCTCAGTAGGAGGCTCTATTTATTCACTAAATCTTACAAATGCTATCATGAGTTCAGGATTTTCATGATGTAGTATATATCTATAACTTGGGAATAATGTGATTTGTATATAATTCTGTTATCTCTTGGAATACGCAAAAGGTCACTTAAACAATGATATGAAAGCCCACAATGGGAGAAGAATCCAATATGTGAAATATGTTGCATTTGAAAGATTTGGTATTTGGAGCACCTGATATTGATGATGATTTAATGATTAAGTAAGATATTTCATATATTTAATGATTAAGCAATAAGGATATATTTATACCATCATAAGAAGGCATCGATAAGGTGACAAATGTCAATTTTACACACTATGGGATAACTTAAGTATGACAACAGGTGAGGGTAACAGTCACTTCTACGATTAATACGATGACATGATAATATTTCAGTACGTTCAAGTGACCTTTCGAATCGTCTAAGAGATAAGGGAATTATATACAAATGACATTAAGCATAGAAATTCATTATAGATATATACTACATCATGAAAATCCCAATCTCATAATAGCATTTTGTAATATTTAGTCAATAAATATCATCATAGGACATTTTTGAATTCAGAAATTTGTCCTATGTTTTGCAATAAGGAATACCAATTCTTTCGATTTTCCACATTTAGGATGTGGATCATTGATTTTTGACATTTCGGAATTCAAAAATGCTAAGTGTTCAAATATAAAAGCACATATTATGTAAAGGGAGTGTGTATGCCTAAAGGAGAGGAATTTTGCCATGCCAAAGTCATAAAATAGACTTTTAAAAGAACGTTCCAAACAGTTCAATCCTGTGGAAGTCAAAGACAGAGATTTTGTTCCGTGTTTCTGCAATACGCAACCCACAATTTGCGGGATTACAAATTGTGGAAAGGGACAAATAAAATTTCTCTATTTTGTAATCCCGCATCACGCATCCCACAATTGCGGAATGCGGGTTGCGGGATGGTGAATAAAAAAGAAAAATTTATTCAACTAAAAAAACATCTTAAATAGGAAAGTATAACAAAAAGTATTTATGCAAATAGAATTTGTGTAGCACTTCTCATTCCATTTTTGCAGTGCGGAACACCGAAATCGATTTTTTTCAACTCGTTTGGAAGATATATTCCTGTTTTTTGCCTTCCGCCTATGCGGATTCCGGATTTTAATTTCTTTATTTCCGACTTCCGCTTTTCGCTTTGGAGAATGCAAAAATCAAAATTTACATGTTCCTATTTCCCTTTTTGTGTTTTCCGACATCTGCCTTCCGCATTGAAAAAAACGTAAGTTAGAAAAATGAAAAAAGCGAAAAATGAGTATTTGACATTTTTCCTTCGCAATTTTTTTCCCTTCCACTTTCGAAACTACAAATTGCAGAATCCAAAATTTGGACACGTTTTTAGTTTAAATAAATTTATTTTCGACTTTTTCTTTTAGCACTGCGGAAAGCGTAAGCCGAAAATGCCAAATCCAAGTTTTAGCATTAATATTTATAACAGATAATGAATAATAGTCCATATTTAATATTTATAATAGATAATGAATAACAATAACCGGAATCATGACATATGTTCATGTGAAAAAAATTTGTTGTCATATATGCATTTCTTTTTTGTCATTCGATCACATGAATATGTTACATTGCAATTTTTTTTGTTCATGCCGTGTTTCATTTCAAAGGAAAATATAACTGTCACTCTATGGAGAGTATGCTAACTGAAGATTCTATTTCACTCTTGCTACATGGTGTTTTCAACCTTTGCCCGCTGGTACAGGTCTCCTCATTAAGCCAAGTGAACTCTCTCAACTCATCGTCTATTCTATTGCGAATTTCTATCTCAGATGACCTTCACAAACATGAGCTATTGCTTCCAACTATATATAGTATTCTTGTAGAAACTGGACAGCTAAAAGAAGGATCTATAATCAATGTTACCAAGTGTACATGCAACATTGTAAATAGTGTAACGTAGGTTTAATTTCCTTGTTGTCCTTCTCCACTTAATCAATTTCACACTGTTCATGCATCCAAGGTTTTTCTATCCCATTGAACTCTAACATACTTCTTCTCACAGGACTATCGCATTGCTTTCACTCGAAGTTGTCACAGTGGATGCAACAATTATTGGAGATCTTGCACCTTACCACTTACCTGTACCTTCTCCCTCACAGAATTGTTCCTCTGTTCCAGTGAATCCTAGCTCAGTAGATGAAAACCCTACCTTGGATGCATCAACTATTCCGTTCACATCACTCTCCTCTTCTAGAAAATTTTGGAACATTCAAGGTCGAGTTATTTCCGAGACAAATCTACATGAATATGGCAACCAATGAGGGTCTGGAAAAATATTTGGATTTGA
Organism: Pseudotsuga menziesii; assembly: GCA_001517045.1. NCBI lineage: Eukaryota > Viridiplantae > Streptophyta > Pinopsida > Pinales > Pinaceae > Pseudotsuga > Pseudotsuga menziesii. The sequence goes on from LPNX011188413.1 coordinate 29,445, forward strand.
CATTGTTAATGATTCACATGATGAAATACATATATCTGCATTCAATGAATTGGCACTCTCTTTGTATGACCAAATACATATAGGAATAGTGTACATAGTATCAAATGGCACAGTGAAAGCATCCAATCCAATTTTCAACCATTTGAAAAGCCATAATGAGATTTTCCTAGGTTTATCCTCAACCATCCAACCATGCTTAAATGAATACCCCTTAATAGATTTTTATTGATTTAACTTTAAAACTATTCAAGAGATACAAAGTATACCTGTCAATTCCATGGTGGACCTTGTTGGCCTTGTCATTTCAGTTTCTCCTACATCCACAATACGAAAATGAGATGGTTTTGAGACTGTTAGGCGCACTATTGGACTCCATGACATGTCAGGCTATAGTATTGACATAAAAATTTGGGGAGAGCATTGCCAAATTGAAGGAGCTGAGCTTTCCAACCTGCGTGGTTTACCTACGCCTCTAGTTGTAGCAATCAAAGGTGCCCGTGTTACAGATTTTAATGGAAAAACTATTGGAACTATTTCCAACACTACTTTTTTTATAAACCCAAAAATTGAAGACACTTCAGTTCTCCAAAAATGTTTTCATGACAATGGTTTTTGTTCAACATCATCGTCATTGAGCCAAAAGTTCAATGCCTCTCATTGTGCTTCTCGTAAAGTCATTACCATCAATGACCTACAAAGTCTTCAATCATCTGAAAAACCTGTTTGGTACTCTCTTGTAGCAACCATCACAAATGTTAATATGGATGACTTTTATTTCCTTGCATTCCCTCTTTTTGTTGACAGAATACAATGCGTGAAAAAGATTGCCCACAAAGTTGGAGACATTTGGCATTGTGCTAAATGTGATGGAGAGTTTCTTGAATGTGACCACCAATATATACTAAAGGTTGACTTGGAAGATTTCACTGGATACCTTCATGGTGTGATAGCATTTGATGATGCTGTAAACCAACTCATGGGAATTTTTGCAAAATATCTGTGTCTTCTATCAACTGAAACAACATCACCTGATGAAATAGTGCAGAGGATCTTCACCAAAAAAATACTTCTTACTCTTTCAGTTCGAACAAAGAACTTCGACTGAGTTGCACACCTAAAATTTGTAATTGTCATGGTTGAAAACACATACGCGACAATTTCAGATGGACACATAAATATATACGTTTTTTCAACTTGATACTTAATCATTCTTTGTTGTTTATAATGAATGCTTTCAATTCTCAATTTTAACTCCTTGTTTCATTGTTCAACATAGAAGGCTATTTTTTTAACTCTCTTATAGCGCCACTTTCTTGCAGTCTCATACTTCCAATGTACAAGCTATCACTTACCATTTCTTATGCAATTTTTTGATAAAACCTATATGGTAGTTTTTAAATACAATACTATTTTGCTATTTTGTTTTTTATAAAATGCACAACTTTGTTCTCTTGTTTATGAGCACAACTTTTCATTACTCTATACATAACAATAATTACAGTTACTATTTTTTTTCATATATACTTTCTCACACTACACTTTGTTCTTCTATATTGTTGTTTTCTTACAATTATCAAGCTACAACTTGAAAAACAAAATTTACTCCGGTTATATTACTTTAAGCTACATTATTACTTCCACATATGCAATGAATTAATATTTGTTTTTTATCTTTTTCTTTATATCCATATAGTTTGTAGTTAATACATATACAAAATGTGTTGCTGCCAACAATCAAAGCTTCTAAGTGTTTAACAAGTTTACGATTTTCTTGTAGGCATTATGCGAAATCATGACAATGAACAAGCCAATGCATGAAGAAGATTTTTATATGCACAAAACAGAGATTAAAACAACAAGAAACAACATCTTCTTTACAGGGATGCTCGTTTTCCTGTGGATATGTCTTCTTCAATTTCTCTTATGGAGCCTATCGAATCAGCTTCACTTCCATCTCCTGTGCCAAATCCATTGAACAACCACGTCAATGATGCACATCAACGATTTTGTAAAAAAATGGACCAACTAGCTGATATGCATGTCTGCTCAATTTGCAAAGAATGTAACCCTGGTATTGTAACAAAAAAATTCCATGGTGCATACACTTGTTCTCGTTGTATTCTAGAACAAAAAGGCCACTGCTTTTCATTGGAAAACAATATGGATCCGGGAAACCAACCAGTTGTCCTTGCAATACTTACACGGGTTGAAGAAATGATCATTAGTCGTGCTAACCCAATCTTGCAAGTGACACATGCTCATGGTGTTCAATATAAATACTTTTGCCATACTATTTGCTTCCCCCAAGACATTTCCAATATTTCCATTTACCTACCACATTTAGTATCAGAACTCGACATCCTCGTTGTTCGGAAATGAAATTCTACAAACAATCCATATGAACTGTTTGTTAGTTGAACACATTTTCTTGCTTCCCTTCAATTGAAAATGGAAAACGACCCATACTACAAGGATTTACAAGTCAACCCAATTACATTAGCTTCTTTGCCTCTTATTTCAGTAGACATTTCACCTTTGATTCCGCATCTTAATAACAATGCTTCATTATCTCATTTGGAAAGGTTGTCCTGTACAAATCAACCATCAAATTCATTTGAACCCTATGAATTGGAATTCTCATCATTTATTTCAACACAAACTAATGCTAGAATTGAGGTTGAAGAAATTAGACAGTTGTTACACATACCAAATATCCCACTACCACCTTCCATTGATTGCCCCCCTATAGAAATGTCCCCTATCAATGAGTACAACACAGAAGGCCTTCTTTCCATGGCTTTTACAACTTTGTTTCCCACAAATACAACAATGTTATTACAACCACACATTCATGAAGTTGATATGCATGAATATGCATTTCACCTTATTCGCTATCATGACAACAGATTTGGCCAACATCCTCGATTTCGATACTGCATATGCAATCTAATTATGCGTCATTGAAGTAATGCTACCGCCTCTATTTTTTTCAAAAAAAATATTGAAGATACACTACCTCCCACAGTACTTGATCTTGTCAACCAATTGCAAGACACGCCTAATGAGAAAATTGGTGAGCAGGTTGCAATATTTGGGCCTTCATTACGTGGAACACGTTCGTATTGGAACAAAAGTAGAGATGAATTTACAAATATGATCAATCAACAAGGTACACCAACGTTCTTCTTCACGCTTAGTGCAGCTGACACAAAATGGCCATATTTGCATGCTCTGATGCCTGCTAAACGTCCTAGTGGTTTAGCTAAACTCTATTAATGGAAGGTTCACAGCATAATATCAAATCCACATATTACATCACAATACATGCAAAATATATTCAAAACATTTCTTGAAGAGGTGCTTCAAAAAGGTTTTCATATAACGGATTATTGGTGCAGGTATTATACCATCTATTCCTTCCTATTTTTCTCTTCGTATTTTTCACTTTATAAAATTTATTTATAATATATGCTTTTCCCTCCCATGTGGATATGAATGGCAGCATAGAGTATCCACATGCATTCATGGTTTTATTTGGTTGCAAATGCACCAAATATGGAGACGTTAGATTGGGAAGATGATGTTGCAGTTGAAGCTACAAATAAATTTTTTGACACACGTGACATCTTGGAATCCTCATAATTCCTAGTTGTCCACATCTAGGTCACACCATTCTACTAAAAATGATCCATGTAGTATTGCATCACCATCGATATTTGCATCAAACTACTCAGTTGACTATGAAGAACTTGTCAATTTTGTTCAAAGGCACACCAAATGTTCAGAGTCAACTTTCCTTCACAAAAAAGGAACATCTGTTCAATTTTGCTATGGTTTTCCATATGAGCTACAAGCTACTTCTTCGTTATTCATTGATCCAAATGGATGGAAAACCTACAATCCTGCAACAAATGATCCCCTTCTAAATATTCACAACCCTACCATGCTTTCAATATGGAGGGCTAATGTTGATTTCCAACCTGTTCTTTGTAAACATGTTGTTCACAAATACATTTTAAATTATGCATCAAAAGTAGAGCTAAAATTAGAAACCTACCATGCAATTCTCTCTCGCCTTACACATGCTGCACTAAGTGACCGCCCCATTGTTCAGCCAATCAAACAATTTCTTGCACAAACAATTGCAGAAAGATACATTAGTGCACAAGAGACATGTCACATGCTATAAAAAATTCCTCTTGTGCTTTTTAGCCATCACTTATTTTCCCTAAACGTGAGCCAAACTGTCTTCCTCCATGTTTCTAATGACGCTAATAACACCCCTGCAATGCCCCCCTTCATTTTTGCTTACATGCAAAGACCTATTTCTCTTGAACATCTAACTCTGCTTGAAGTTGCTCGTTGTTGGTCTTTCTCGCGTAATAGGGAAAAAATCCATGGAAACAAAACTTGCGTGACAATATTGTTAGAGTCTATCCACATTTCAGTTCCATTCCTGCCTTTGATTCTTCATCTTTTGAACTGTTTTGTTGGAGTGAACTTCTCCTATACAAACCTTTTCGGTCCATCCCTCACGATATTGGAACCACAAATTCTGAAATTATTTCTCATTGGCATCACATTAAAGGCACATATGTTGTGTGGCATATTGAACATGCAGAACAAGAACCCTCTACACCTCTATCCGATGATTCAAACTCTGATGCTATTACCTTTTCGTTGCCCCATACCATGGATGAATGGGAACTTCTCTCTCAAATGAGACCAGGAAATAACATCAAAGTTAATGACTTTGAAATTCTCGGCCATCGTGAATTTGAAAAAAATCACAATTGGTCACCTAACAATATACTGACCCATATGCATGAGACAACAACATCATTCGTTGACCTCAATCACTTGTCCATCGAACTACATGAAGACATCCCATCCTTCTCCAATTCTCCTAATTCCTTGTCTCCCACACAACGCATAGCATTTGATGTTGTCATGTCCCATTTCAGAAACACTAGATATGCTCAACCGCTAAAATTGGTGATTCAAGGTACTGCAGGCACTAGAAAATCTTACCTTATATCTTGCCTCAAATTTGCACTTCAAACCACATCTGAACAAAATTCCTCCCCACTTCTTCTCCTTGCTCCAACTGGTGTTGCTACTTTTAACATACATGCATCTACAATACATTCTGCTCTTCGAATACCCATTGGTGAAATGCACCCTCTTGAAGGCCAATCCCTTTCAAAACTTCAAGAAGAACTTCGCCATATTCACTATATTCTCATATATGAAATGAGCTTTATTGGCCCAAAAATGTTAACTCAAATTGATGCACGCTTACGTCAAGCTTTCCCCTCATACAATCCCATTTGGTGGTTTCTCCATAATTCTTCTTGGTGACTTTGGACAATTGCCTCCTGTAAAATTCATCCCCATGTATTTAGGCTCATCCGTTGGAATTGCTCTTTGGCGTACATTTGATACTTTATCACATTCGACACAATTTTTCGACAACAAGGAAATAGTCCTTCTCAAACTGCCTTTCGACAACTCTTTTTAAACCTTTGAAATGCAACACCAACTGTTAAAGACTGGGCACTCCTAATGACAAGAACAACCTCATTCCTTTCACATGTCGAAAATTCTTCATTTGAACAATCTATCCATTTGTATCCCACAAATAGCTCTATTGCACTGGAAAACAAACACATGCTGAAACAACTTAATATGCCAATTGAACATTGATTTGTAGAACAAAGGAACCAAAATTCCCATCAATTCATTGATGACGAACAATTGGCATTAAAGGTCCTTCTTGCTGTTGGTCAACAAGTGATGTTAACTGCTAATTTATGAGTTCAAGTAGGACTTGTTAACAACTCACTTGAAAAATTCATTCATATTGTCTACAACTCAAATGAGAAACCTCCTACCTTGCCATCGTTTGTTGTTGTCGAATTCCTGCATTACAAATGACCCTTATGGGATGCTTCTAATCCTACTTATGTTCCAATATCTGCAATAACAAGAGGATCTCGTAGACAAATACCACTTCGAATGGCATGGGGTTTAACAATTCATAAAGCCCAAGGTATGACCCTGCAAAATGTAACAATATATATTGGAAGCATTGATAGACAAGGGATTACATTCACTGCAATATCAAGAGTTACATCGCTTTTAGGCCTACGCATTTCTCCACCTTTCTCTTTTCTCTAGATACTCTCGAATGCAAGGCAATCGATATGTCAAACGTAGGAAACAAGAGGAAAGCTTACTTGCTTCAAAGTATTTAAAACCAAATTGTGGTTGAATCTTCTCATTGTTTGTTGTATAAATGTATTGTTTTTCTTTGGTCACTTGTTGATGTAAAATATATACTTTTGTTTCAATAAAGATCCAAGAAAATTTGAAATATTTGGCTTCTATACTAAACTGTCTCAACAAACTCAAATAGTAACTTTGAAAGCTTTTAAGTAGCCCAATTGTGATATAGAATTGATAGCTAGGAAATAATTACTCATTGCACATTTGATATGTCAAGATTGTAATGCAAACTCAATACATAAATCAACACATTTAATACATCCGCAGCCTATAATCAATATACTGCAAATACTGAAGAATAACTCAAAATTGATAAAACAAATTTAATAAAAAACCATAACACATTACATAACTAATAGTGTTATCTTATTCAATTGCAAAGCATTAAAATGTTTCAAAAACTATAAAGCTTTCATGATATATCTTTCATTGTCGTTCTTCAATACTAGTCTTTGGAAAACTGTTTTTAGGGTTTCAATGATTGACTCCCCACTTGACTAAATCGATATACAGCATGAAACCAGGTTTCGATAATTGAAAAATATAAAGATACAAGTGATTTATTTTCTTACCACACAACTATTCAAGTTAGCATCAGTCTCTACAACCAAGTTGAAATAAATCTCAAAGAAAATATTGTATAAGGTTTATGAATAGGCTTAAAAACATTCAATACAACCAAAAATTGATACTAATTAAAGACAAGAACATAATAAATGACATAAGTTAAACAAAAACATTCATTTACGATATATGAAATAGAAGAAAACAAATTTATATATACCAGGTAGCATTGCTTTAACATACTAGTGATAATCAACAAGACAATAAAAATAGAACAATAACTATAATTTGTTAACAAAAATTTTACAAACAACAATGAAACAAAGCATGAATAACTGCAATTTCATTAACATGTAGGACATTCACACATTCCTATGCTTAGTCTCCAAACAATTGTTCTCCCCTACTTGGAAATTTTTTCCCTTTAAGTAACATTATCAAGTATTAAAACAAAAAATATTCCCAACATGTAGGGTTACAAGATTAAGAAATCAATGTCCTGGGATTTAACCTGTTCCAGATGTATTTATGCCCTCAAAACCTTAGACGCAAGGTTATGATTAGAATCAAATATGATTTTGAAGGTTTTTTGTAGGTACAACAGATCCCATGTTATCCAAAACACGAGAGCCCCAATTACACATACAAAGGTAACTGTTTTTGAATTTCTTAAGTTGTTTTGGGATCCCCATAACATTTGTCATGGTTTCTTTGATCTAACTTAGTTGAATTTTTGGAATTTATGCATGATTTGTTTGTTTTTGGGCGAGTTGCGGAAGAATATCTTTGTAAATATTATTTCATTCCGCATCCCGAATCTTGCATCTCGCAATGCGGGTTGCAGGAACTTGAAATTTATTATTTGCAAGTTTTCTATCCTGCAACCCGCATCCTGAAATTTTGGAATGCGGGAGGCAGGAGCATTTTTGTAAGTATTGTGTGTCATCCCGCAACCTGCATCCCGGTATTTCGGAATGCGGGATACATGTGTAGTTTGATTAATTTATTTTGTTGTGTGGTCCCGCAACCCGCAACCCGCAAATTGCAGGATGCGGGTTTTGGGAAATATTGAATAAAACTTCGTTTCTTTTGTCTTCCAATATCCCTCATCCCAAAATTTGGGAATACGGGGTGCAGGATCGTTAATAAAATTTAAATCTCGCATTATGATCCCGCATCCTGCCAGCTTTACTCTCGTTCGTCCATTTGTTTTAATTCTACGGTCCAAATTTGACCCACGGAAAATATATATAGGCTGTTCTTTTACAAAATTTTCACCATTTTTTTACTGTTGCAAATTACTGCACTGCGTGAATTTTCTCTACGTTTTTACCAGGCAACATCGTCACAGTCTAGTTCAATTACAGGTTAGTGTCTTGGCGATTCCTTCATTCAATTTATTAATGTGGTCAAGCCTAAATTATTTTTGATTTCTTTCTTCCTGTTATTTTTGGTTTTAAACAGACTTTTTGGCAAGAATTACCCGCTGCAAAAACCTCCAAAACGATATGTTAACCAAGGACCCGAACTTTGGTATTTTCTCAGATACTAGTGGCAGAATCATTGATACCTACCAGATTGAATGGCCTAGGGTTTATGCATTTTTTGACAATGGCGATTTTTTGATATCCAAGACAACTAGTTGGCTTACCAAAGAATCAGGGATTCTAGACTTCACTCTATTGCTGCTAGACCTACTATCCTCACCTACAATGACATGGTCAAATGGATTGTAGAACATGTGAACCCCAAATACTGTTCTTTTAATGATAGTGGAGGGTCACAGCTAGCCAATTTCCACCCTGAGGTATTTATCAGGGCTTATGGCCTTAAAACAGTAAGACAACCCCTCACCGCAGAATTTGCAAATGCCTCCAAAACTAGGTTCAATTTCGATGAAATGTTAAAATCTTGGATGCACAAACCTAGTAAATTATCGCAGAGGTCTGATGACCTTTACCCTGTTACCTGGTTCAAAGAACGCTACTGCTTATTGGAATCTATGTTATGTAGACTTTATGGCCTTCCTAATTGTTCTATGTTCAAGGTTGAATGGGCTCCAGTAGCTCATCATATTTTAGCAACCGATGATTCTTTCCTGTGGGCATCCATCTTGTCGCTAGAACTCAAAAACTCCATCCAAGACTACCAGAAGGCCACTGCTAGAAAGAAACCCAATTTCTGCTTTTCAGGCTTCATTTATGGTATATTTTGCACCAATTTCCAATATCCCAATTTAGGATGGAACTGGACTTTACAGGCTCCCCCGATGCCCATTTATTATTCAGAATTGTGGGATAGTAACTATGCAGCCAGGTTCTATGATATATGTGAACACTTCCTTGGGAGCATCTATTTTTCATTCTTTAAGAAGGAAGCTCCTGCATTTTCAGCTGAAGCTAGAGATTTGATTGCTACAATGGGTGACTGGTATGTTGGTGACTCTTTTTCATACATCAATATTCGGGGTAGCAACACTGTTCATATGCTACCCAGAATTATCCTTGACAACTTGGTCCTAGAAGAAGTGGCTTTCCAGACTTTCAATGAAGGGGTTTACAGGAGGCTCATTGGCCCTAAGAAAAAATATTGTCCCAAATTCCCTTTGAACCTTGGATCGTTGGTTATCCCAACTTCAACCTGGGCTGCAGTACTAGGTGAACAAATAGATTCCTTGAAGGTCGATTTTTCCAGCAAGAGGAAACATGATCCCAAGGGATTCCTTGATTCCCACTTTAAGCAGTACCATATCAAAATTGCTTATGTGCAGGAGGAACTTCCTGACGATTCCATTTACTAGGGTGTTAATACATTTTCTAAAGTCTTGGCTAGAGCCAAAAGCAAGGATGAGCAAGCCCACATCTTGCAGCATAAAAAGAAACTGAAAGATAGGATTTAAAGTTACAGGGCACTACAAGTTGGCCTCTTGAAGAAAGTAAGAAAGGACAGAGAATAAAAGGAGGCCCAAGCAACAAAAAATCCACCAGTGGCAACTCATCTGGATGGATACAAGGGAAAAGGTCTAATGGAAGACCTTCCATAGGTAACAGTTGCCCAGTAGGTCAAAGCCTTAATACATACCTCAAAACAGTCAAGACAGAAGCTGGAAATGATGACCTTTGTGCTGGATACTCAGGAAGCTACAACTACTCAGACTGTTACTGATATCTCGGTGATTGTTGCAGTCACTCAACCAACTGATAATAAAGAAATGTCTGAACAAAAGCCATTCAAAAAATCCATTCAAAATATTGAAGGTGAAGGTTTCTTCCTCTACAACTCCTACTATCAATTTGGATGATTCATACTTAGAAGAAGATGTGATAGCCTCTGCACCTGTCACTGAAGAGGTGGTTCAACATTTGCAATCATTCATAGATCTGCACAATGGTGATGGTAAGAAATATTTTATCCCTGTCTCTACAATTTCACAATCTTCTTCTGTTTCTAGCTCCTTGTCTTCAACATTGCTCCTCTCATCCATTTAGACTTTGTCTACCTTACCTATTGGAGCACACATTTCACTTGCACTGTCTCAATTGTATGAGGCTCTAACCTCCACATATGTATCTATCACATCTCCTCTTGTGCAAACCTCCATGTCACTACCTACCATTTCAAAAGCACCAATTTTCAATATTCTCCTATACCTACCCTCAGTTACTCTGTCAACATCATCCGGTACTGAAAAGGTTTTAATGTCTTCCTCACCACTTCCAGCTGTCAATCTCCACTTCCCATATTCCGAATCTTCAACCCCACTCTTCTCTTCAATCTCTGAAGTAGCCCTTGTTCAAAACATTTCTCCTTTCACCGTTCACATTACCATGACCATGCCCTCTCCTATCATTACCTAGACATCCTCTTTGGTGTCTACAGTGATTGAGACTTCTACATCCACTGATCCAAGAGATGAGTTTGATGAAGACATTGTCATCTCTCTTGGAGATTATTATTATAGCAAGTCTGATAAAGTAGTGGTAAAAAAGAGAAAAAAGAGGACTAGGGATCAAAGTGGGATGGATGTATCTATTTCAGAAAAAAATAGTTTGGACTCGGTAGTCTGGTGACCCACGAATAGATGCAGCAGATACAGCTGCTGCTTTGGGTGCATTCATAGGTGCCAACCTCCATGCTGTTAACACTTTAAACAGGGAGTTTTATAGGAGGAAAGAAGAGATAACCCAAGTGAAGGAAGAACTTGAGAAGACTAAAAGGGAACATGAGGCTCATGTTGCTAATATTATGAAGACACATGAGGATAAGTATAATGAACTATAGGTCAAAAGTGCTTCTCTTCAGGTTGAGCTGCAAAATGAGAAGACTACAAATGTTTCCTTTACACAGAGGATAGCCTCACTTGAAAAGCAATGTGAAGATGCAACTTCAAGTGCAAATTCCTCTTCATTCTCCAGGTTTTCACAAGAATATTTTAAGGAGTTGGCTATCAGGACAAACCAAGATCATTATGAGTTAATAACTGACTTTTTGCACACTTTAAATGATATTTATGAAACCCGTATTGATTTTGGTCAGATGGTTGTTGTACTTGAATATCGGGTGGAAAAGAGGGAGAAAGATTCCAAGGATTATGATGACATTTTGGATTGGCAAAGGTATAGGAAGGACAAGTCAGAAAACATCGTCATCCTCAGCAGCTTTTAGCTAAATAAAGTTAGAACACTATTGCGTTCTTGGCTTGATCTTAATGAGATGGTTGAAGAGAATATTAAAAGGGCACAAGACATGTATGGAAGAAGATGGTATGTTGTTGATAGTATCATGGAGACTTTGCTTTTTCCTAGAGAAGATCTTATTGAAAACGCTCGTCCTCCAAGATTGATGATCGAGCAGATTGAATGCCGACGAGATGAAGCAAGGAAGAAAATCCAAGGGATCGATCATATTACCATTGAATATGTGGATCAATTAATCAGACAACCATTGGCTATTGAGGGCAAGATCCACATTTACATCTGCATCTGGCATAAGTTAGCTAAAACTGAAACGAAGAATTATAAATGTGATTCTCAACTTGGTTTCAAATCAGCTAACTATCCCAACATTGAGGATTTTCTAGGGATTTGGAATAGTGGCGAGATTTCCTTGGATATTAGTTTTATTTAGACTTTTTGATCCCAATTTGATGGAAATCTACTCTTTGTAATAATTATTTAAAGGGTGGGTTTCACATGTAATAGGGACTTTTTGGAAGGGAAAAATCTGGACAAGAGACTAGAGATACCTCTGATTAATTGAGGTTTTGTAATTTTTTGCAAATCTATTCAATATAGTTATGATATTCTTTCATATCTCTTGTTGTTTATTTGATTAAGTTTCCTTAACGAATTAGTATTTTTCCTATTTCAGATGGATCAATATTATTGTTAGTCTTTTGTGATCAATCAGTGCATTTATTCACAGCCTTGATTTTTCTCTGCTAGTGACTCATGTACTGACAAAGTTTTAATAGAGTTTATTTTATTAAAATATTTATCTATTTCTTCAAATGATTATACAGTAAATTCAATAATACATATGTTAATTTTCTAGATAGAATAATCATTGCATGTTGACCTTGAATGTGTTAATTTTAGGTTGTTGTCACTTAAATTTTATTAATTGATTGTAGGCTAAAATGATAAGTAAATGATCTTGTTTACATTTCTGTTAATTGGATTAAATGCTTGTCTGTCTTACATCTTAGTTAAGTTGTGTTTTGCTTTTATTTTTGCCCCAACAATCCTGTTTTCCTTCATTGGAAAAGTGATCCTGAAAGGATCAAATTTCACTGACTCACAGAGTGTCGACAGAGGCCAAATATTCATGGGTGTTAACCACACCAAACAGCTCGAGGATAGGGTAATAATTGCATAGGATTTTTTGAATCCTTTCATTGGGTTTTCATCCTCTATTGTAAGCCTAGGAACCCTTTTCAGCCACATACCCAAACGAGGCTTCAACAAGGTTATATTTTCATGACTCCATTTCAAAGGAGAAGTCAGTGGTTAATATAAGCAGTTAACTTTTAAATATTTTTTAAATAATCATAAAAAAGTAAACTGTTAATTTTTATATAAATTTA
>LPNX011188413.1:43147-55969 GCA_001517045.1 Pseudotsuga menziesii
TACGTTGATCCTCTGATAGGGGATGTCATTGATGTATTTAGTCATCAATTTCTTGAGGTAAAACCTTACTTGTAAGTCGGGTCAGTAGTACCCACAAAAGTGTTATTAAAATGTAATTTCCAATCTCCCAAGGTAAGTCAGAAAGGTTTAGTTGCGGAAAGAATCAATATTTCTACCCTCTTGGCGTTTCTTTGCACCTCTTGGTGCAAATGCTAGTATTTATATGATGTTGTTGATATCTAAGAAAATCATTATACAATGTTGTTCAGATACGAACAAACTCTTTAATGAACATATTATTTTTTCTTTAATGAACATATTATTATTTCAATAAAATGAAAAAATAAAAGATAGTTTTTATTATTTTATTTATAAACAATGATAAGGAATTGAATGAAAGCTATGGCATTCCCCATCGAAGCCCATTGTGAATGTGACCCCATCAAGGCCCATTGTGCATACTTACATGGTGAGACCCTTTTAAGTTTTACCCTACCTTTCATTCTTGGTATCTTTATGTAATATTTTAATGCTCTTACCTTTCCAAGCAAATGTATAACTGGATTCTTTTATTGTAAAAATTCTATTATTCAACATCAATTGTAACTTTTGGAAGAGAGAGAATGAAATTGGAGGTTTACTAGATCTTTCTTTCAGTTTTCTATTGAATATGCCTTAAATTATTTCACTTTCTTGTAATTTTTTTAAATTTCAAAAATTTCAAATTCAATATGGTGCGTTTTTATTTTACACCAATCAAGTTCGTTTTGTGTTGTACTAACATGAGTTTTCAGGAAAAGGTGACGATGACGCATGAATTTTTAGAGAAAGGTGATAATGATGCAAATGAACATTTATTCTTGTTTGAATCTATTTGAAACATCAAGAACATCAACACTATTAAGATTGAGTTGGTAGAATTTTATATGACTTTGAGAATTCGTTATAACCTTATATTAGTATATGAAGTATGTCCGAAGTACCATTAGGGTATTGTGAGAACACTAGATGAAGTTAGACAAACCTTCATCATGGAATTCAATAAAAAAAACTAAAAAAACAAAGTTATGATGTAATGAGGTGAATGATATCAAACAAATCATGAGAAAAACAAACTAGTAGTATAATCAAAGGTTTCAAGACCTAATGAGCATAATAAAGTACCATATTCATGATACCCTACACAAAGAATGGTTCATAGGGGTCACTTACCTCTAATCCACATTCCTTTTATGCAACTAATATAATCCTCTTAAATACAAGCTTTAGAGTAGGTCATGAGAATTGAATCAATGACTAGGTACCCAAGGACTTCTCACAATCATGCAATATCTTTTTCCACTTCCATTGCAACCCTAAAAATTAATGCAATTCTAGAGTTACTTATTTACTTTTATGGAGTTGATATAGGAGTTGACTAGAGCTAATATGGGAGGTGAGAAATTATGCTACATAGTATGCAATATAGAGGGTCACATGGCCAAAGAGCATCATGCACTTCTATGGGGAGTGTGCTTAATCCCACCCAAGAGCCATTTTTAGGAATACCCTCTACCAAGTATTATGAAATTATATGTAGGAATTATGGCAGCTTACACAACGATTCCCTATTCTACAGAAATAATCATCAACACATGTGACCTCATTTGAATATTTGTGTCGATCCAATAATCACAACACTCAAATTGTAGAGATTTAAAACTCCAATTTAATTATTTGATAAAAATTCCTTTAGAGTGGAGGAAAGCAACATCAACCACATGGATAGTGGTCACATCCAAGGAGGAGGAGATCAAGGTGACCAAAATGGAGGACAAATGAGAGTAGTACAATGTTATAAATCTAATGAGATGGAATGCATTTTAAGAAATGTTCCACATCAAGTAAGCTAGATATGTGGCCACTACAAAGCCACTAACCTTTCAACATAAGATTAACCCGGTTATTTTAAAAAGTACGAAGCTCATAATACGTAAATAAATACTAGCATGATTATCCAAGAGCCATGACTTGTCAGGGAAATGGGATCCCAAAGTTGAATGTGGTGACAAAAGGAGAATATCTCATAAGTGTTAACCATTGGTCTAGCATAACATTCTAGATTTGGAAGAGCCCCCTCCTCCCCCCCCAACATGATACACTGATGCAACACAACAAAAGAAAACTTATATGGAGGCATTTGGCATCCTATGAGAAGAATATATTGGCACAAAAAAGGGCACTAACACTTTTGATAAAAAACCCATTACCAAGTTTAGTTCTAACGACAGAGTTGTAGACTAGAGCTCACTTAGACCCAAGAATAGTAATTAAATTTAGTATATCAATGCCTTATTCAATGTTTTTTGTCGAGATATTGGATAATGAACACTTATCCTAGAGGTTGTGAACCAATTTACAAGTAGCTAATTGAGGTGGGACAATAAAATTAGTGACTAATTCCCTCCAACCTAAAAGACATGCTTGTAAGGTGGGAAATAATAAAAGAGAAAGGACTAATGGGGTGTTTATACTAAACACTAGCATGTTACATTACTCAAGGTAAGGGATGCCATGCTAGATCTAGGATATGATGTGAACATCATGTCAAACAAATACTTGGAGATGATGGGAAGCTCCGTATTATTTTTCTCCTTATATAGTTGCACCTTAATAATCAATACAAAAATATACCCTATCATGAGATTGGAAATGTTGAAGTTAACCTTATAGGGGTTAAGATAATAGAAAGTTTCAAAGTCATTGGAATTACAGATAAGAAATATCCCAATATAAAAAATTTGGGAATTCGATGGGAATATGAAAATGATGCCATCATCAACTTAACGACGAGAAATATGTTATTCAAATAGTATGGGATGGGAGTTATGCAACCCATTGGTTCATATGAGGGACCCTAGTACACTAAAACTATAAAATAAATAATGGATGATCCATGGTAGTAAACATCTACAATTTAATTGTAGGAATGAGGAAAGAGTAAGTCAATCAAACAACATATGGTGTTGTCAATTGGAAAATATTTTATCTTTTGATATTGATTCAAAGGATGTACTACAAAACTAACAATAGCACAACCATGATTTGTCCTCTAGACATTCTGCATCATTAAGATTGTTAGATGATATTGGATAGAAGAAAGGGATCCACCTATGTACGATGGAAGAAGTAATATGGTACAAGAAATCAATAAGGAGAAACATGTTTTGGCTTTGGACATGGCAATTAAAGCTACTCCATCCCTCTGTTGGTCTAATGCATAAGGAAATCTTATAGAGGTGGGATGAAGTTCAACCCACCATGTAATATTGATTCTTTCGAATACCTAACTTTGAATTGTACGATACCAAAGAAAATGACGAATTCAAGTTAATTATCTCATATCTCTACTAAGGAAGGACTAACCCTAATATTCATGTACAAAATTGCATTAAGCAATAGACACAAGAGGGACACCATGAAAAGTTTTGCGTATATATTTTCCTATATATTCTTGGGCCAATCCCTATAGCTTAGTGCATACATGAAGAAATCAAGCAAAAGATGAGACCTAAGACACAATACATAAATTTATCATACACTAGTAAAACTCCCAACATCATTTATTTTCTTACTCAGAAGTATCAAAAGTTCATACATGAAGAAATCAAGAGAAAGATGAGACCTAAGACACAATACATAAATTTGTCATACACAAAACTCCCAACATGATTTATTTCCTAAGAAGTATCAAAATAATTCCTTTTAAACACAAGACATGACAATTGTCATCTCAAGTACTCTTGAAGCATCAATAGTCTATCATAGAAAAACAAAATGAGGAAAATTTGTAGAAACTTAGGTGTTGTTACGAAGTAATGACAATGATGATGACCTAGATTAGTTATGTCATCTCATATTCAAAGAGATGGAAAGAAAAATTATAGTAAAAGACACAACCGATAGTTCATAAGGAAAAGTATATGGGAATCACTAAGGTTAAAAAAGTCAAATATTGACCTAGAAAACAAACTAAGGATCTAATCATCTTTTCATTATTGGGATTATTAGAAGGTACAAGAGGTCAAGGCACTAGCATTAGAGTATATTGATATGTTCCCCAAAAGTTGAAAAAAAATATAATGAATTAAGGGATAATTGGGTGGAACAAAAAGTTTAAGAAAACTATAATGAATTAAGTGAGAATTGGGTGAAACAAACTAAGGATCTCCTCAACTTGTCATTATTGGTATTATTAGAAGGTACACGAGGTCAAGGCACTAGTAAGAGAGTATATCGATATGTTCCCAATTTTTTTAACAAAACTATAACGAATTAAAGGATAATTGGGAGAAACAAAAAATAAACAAGTTGAAACTATTCGCTAAACCCATCAAAAGAAGAATCTACACGTTGAATCCCAAATTCAAGCAAAGAGTAAAATAAGAGACTGGAAAAATGTTGGTAGTTAGATTGATATTCCTAGTGGATGAATCATACTAGATCAATGTAGTTGTTATTTGAGACAAAAAGACCAGTCAAGGATAAATTAGCATATGCGTGGATTTCAAGGCATTGAAAGTATCTTGCATGCATGAATAATTCCCGACACCTTCCATTGAAAAACTAGTTGATCACATTGCAAACAAAGAGGTATACTCATACACTAATGTAATTCTCAATATACCCATGCCTAAATTTCTGAGGAGGATAAGAATAACATGACCTTTGCAACCAAGTGGGGTTTAGATGCCCACATATTCATGCCATTTGTGTCAAAGAATGCAACTGATGCCATCTCCAAGATATACATTCTATCATTCAAAGACTAAATCCATAAATTTCTATAAGTGTACCTAGATCATTGGAGAAGTATGGTATATTGCAAGACCATGTTGTAATTTTTAAACTAATTTTTGATAGATGCCACAAATTGCATATTTCTATGAACCTAAAGAAGTACATTTTTTCACTCTACTTGGAGTATTTCTTGGTCATGTGGTTTGTTGAGATGGTATATTAGTTTACTAGGCCAAGATTAAAGGGATTGATATCTTAACATCTCCTAATAATGTGCATACTTTATGTTCAACATTGGGGCAATCCTACTACTAATAGACAATTCATTAGGAATTACGCTACAATCTTATAATGAAGGGAAACATTCTTAAAGTTTGAAAATTTCAAGTGAACACCAAAATGTGAAGCTTCTTTCAACACGCTATAACAAAAAATGGTAAGTGTGATGATCCTAGTCTTTCCCAATTGGTTACTAGAATTAATGTACATGTAGATTCTTTGGGAACTACACTAGGGGCATTGTTGGTGTGACCAGGAGAAGGGAACATGGCCTATCCAATTTTCTTTGCTAGTTGCAAGCTTTTCAAAACCGAATAAAACGAAACAATGATAGAACCTAAGTGCCTTGCTATAGTATATGCATGGAAATTTTGATATTAATTATTAGGTGGTCATTTTAAATTTTTTGTAGACCACTCCACACTAAAATATATGTTCAAATACAAACTATGCTATAAGGACACATTTGCATATGACTACTTCTAATCTATGATTTTAGTATTGGGATAGTGATAAAGCTAGGAAATCACTATGTTAATCTGGATCACCTAACTTGTATCAAGCTCAGAGAGTTAAGGTGCACTATCAATGTCGATTTACATGATTTGTATTATTTAGAGTTGAAACTGCCCCAAACTATTTTGAATAAATAACCTTATTTATGTCTACAAGCATTGTACTACAAGAATCCACTATTATATAGAAGAAAATGTGGTCACTAAATCAAAATATTACCAATCTATTGAGATAAAATATATAAACTTGGCACACATTGCATAATCGAACATTTTTACCTAGAAGACGAGAGGACAAACACTATTTGGGAGTTTCATTGTAATGGTGTCATAGGAGGACATTGCAATAGTAAAGCTATTTCCAACAAGGTGTTGTGGGTAGGACTATGGTGGCATATCATGTTCAAGGATGGCATAGAATATAAAGTCTTATGACTTATGGTAAAAATTCAGAAGTCTTTACTTAGCGAATAATTAACCCTGCACTCAATACACTCTAACCCTTTGAGAAATGGGCACTTGATTTTATGCTGAAAATACTCGTGCTCGCTATTCAAGTGCAAGATACATTATCATGACTAAAGAGTATTTAACTAGATGGATAAGGATAGATCCAACTCGTTGATGCCCAAAATGACATCCAAGTACCAACAACACAATTTTTTTTGGAAAGTTATTCCAGAGGAATTGGAAACGTTATCTTGATATTTATATCCCCTTGGTCACTTCTAAACTTGTGTTTCCCCACAAAGAATACTTTCATGATTGAAGTTAAGGAAGATAGATAGGGTTTTTTTTGAACTGAAACAATTATTTTTTACATTAAAAATTTTGATAAAAAAAACCAGATCTACAATTTTATCATTTGACAAAAAACCTCTTGTTCTAGTAGGGATATTCCACAAAATTTCCATCTGATTGATAGAATATACTTCCTATGATATTTCTAACATAACACTATGTATTAAACACCTTAATAAACAGTCCCAACAAAATCTACAAAAAAAGTGCATTATAAAACTAGAATTGGCTTGACCCACTAATAGTTTTTGGAATAATCACAACTTCTTCTTCCTGTATGGGAGAATCGGATATGTCAATAGGGTCCATATCAAGTCACTGCATCAAATATTCCTTCATGGTCTTAGAATTTTCACAAGGAGCGTTTTGCGAGTGTACACCCATTAAAAGTTCTTGAAGCAGTTTTAAAGTAGCAAAGAGCTTCTCTATTTACCCCCTTTGTTCTTGAACCTCGCTTTCTATGTCAATGAACATACCATATATCTAAGCAATATGATTGATAAGTTGTTAAACAACAACTATAAGCCACTCAAGTTGGGAGTTGAGTCTGTTCATCACAATGCGAAGGTCCCTGATGGCTCCATGAATCTCACCAAGCCCAAAGTTCTAACCCAAATTTTCTATAGCGCTAAAAAAACCCAGAAACTTCATTGCTGACACAACGCCTAGAATTTGATGTCCCAAAACCCCAACTTCTCCAACTATGCTACATAATGGTAATATAGACATGGTAGGTTTGAATTTTGAAGAAATTCTTGCAAGCCAAAACCGAGATTCTTTACTAGTCAACTTTTTCCCATTCCTTTCTGACTACAAACTGTTAAGTGTTCACAATCAACTACTTTGTAGGAGCCTCCGTAACTAAAAATCTCATGAACATTTGTTACCTTGATAATAATAGACCATATGCCACTAAAAGAGCAATCTCAAGGATTACTCGAGACGCTTCTCCCATGCAAGCATCAAATATTATAACGCAATACTAATATTTGTACATTGATTGTTTTTTTAACCTAAAATAATATATCAAACTTGAACAAACTCATTATACAATGTTGTTAACATAGGAACAGCCTCATTTATTTAATGAACATATTATTATTTTAATAAAATGACAAAAATATTAATATTTGAATAAAATAACAAAAATAAGAAGATAGTTTTTATTATTTGATTTATAAGCCATGATAAGGAATTTAATGAAAGTTATTGGAATTCACACCCCATTGAGTCTCATTGTGCATACTTACATGGTGAGACCCTTTTAAGTTTTACCTACCTTTCATTCATTCTTGGTATCTTTATGTGATATTTTAATATTTTAATACTTTTAGCTTTCTAAGCAATTATATAACTGTATTATTATGTACCCGCCTGAGGGGATATATATGAATCGCTCAAGGCGATTATCTGAAACAATTTGTTGCAATTTTAAAAAATCATCGAATTTTTCCTATAGTTTGTATTAAATATTTTTTGGGAATTATTGAAATATTAATTTATCTTGCTTTTTATTGGTTTATACAGGTGACGTAGGCATGGGACTTTGTGCCCCAAGACCAGGCGGCAGGCTAACATCAGCAGCATTAACTCAGGTGGATTAGTTGAGAGTTTGGCATAAATTTTTGTGTGTTTTGTAAAGTTTATCGAAGTGATGGGTGAGATATGTTCATTGCTTATCATGACCCCAAGCACGTTCCCCGCGCCGACGTAACGTCAATCAAACCCTCCAGACCCATCTTTTCCTATCCCTTGTTTTTACTGTTCCGCGTTTTATTTTATTTTCACTTTCCTGACACGACGATGGTAATGGTAATTTATACTCAATCGATCCAAACTAACATTTATCAAAAAAAATTTTAATGCGACCCCAAAGGTACCTTCACATGCACTCCATATGGCAGTTTTTTTTGGGTGAAACCTATCTAACCGACGATATGCACCGATCGGATGACCGGCCGCGTCGGACGTGACCGGTCACGCGCGGCCGGTCGTCCGATCGATGCATATCGTCGGTTCGAAAGCCGCCTCATTTTTTTTGTAGTAGAAAAGTTCGATTCATAATTACATATTTATTTTGAAATAATGTAGGAAGCGAAGGCAGCGCGGAAGTTAATCGTCAGGCAACCTGGGCATGAACGGGTTCGAACACGTACATTTGTGAATAAATAAATTAGAAGGATGGATCCAGAGGCTTCATCTCGCAAAGGTGAAGGCACACTAACTGAATTTTGGTATTTTTTTAACCTGGTTAGCATTTGCGTTTGCGTAAATCACCGAAACGCTGAAATGTGTTTCAGTTGTAGTGCTGCTCAGAGCAACAGGAGATGCCCCAATTCTCGAAGGAATCGATTGTTTATTCTTTTGATCTTTGCATTTATGACTCGTAATTACTCTTTTGATCCTTGCATTTATGATTCTCAGTCTGCGTATGAAACAAGCAATCAAGTTCAATGTCTGCCAAAGCAAACTGACATAGTCTTAGCTTTAGTTCTACTGCACACCACCTTGGTTGTTACGAGATTTATTGTTACGTTGGGCTGGCAGTGAGGTTTTCTGCAACACAGAATGAGTATGAGTCTAGATAACATTGGAGAAGAAATGGATCCAACTTTACATGAACTGCCCGATTTTCCTCCGCCCCCTGAAACTCCATTAGAATCCATGGAATTCTTGGTTCGTTCATGGAGTATTTCTGCTCTGGAAGTTTGTAGAGCTCTGGCGCCATTGAAGTTACAATGCGAAGAGGATGTCGAAGCAGGAGAATTAACGAATTCTAAGGTCGAAGAATGGCGTCCTTTTACTGTGGGTTCTTCAGAACAGACTTCACAGTTGGTTATGGACAACATTCTTTCACAGTCTGTAAGTATTTATGCAATATTCGTTCATTTTGTTTTAAACAAAACTTGGGCCAATGAATATTCAATTTATGTTGAGATCCCTTGAAACCAGTTCGCAGATTCTTCCAATCTTGAAAGATTCCAGCGGTTATGTGAGGGTTTCAAATTGATTCTAGTAATGCATTGTTTGGATGGGCATGCCACTACCATATGCTTGACAATTCTGCCAACATTCTCTATGAGAATACGTTTTATGTATTATTGTACAATTCATCATTCCTTCATGGAATGGCATCAACTGTTAAGTGTGTGTTTCTGTTTGTTGTTTATATATGTGAATCAATTATACAACCAATCAGCTCAATATGTCTGTCAATTAATTGTTCAAATGATGAGATTTAACTATTTCTGAAATTTATTGATGTGTAAAAATTTGAGTTTTTTTGAACTGATGCACAAGTTATTTTTGCTCCACGAAAGTTTGTGGCATGGTATATTTCTGGTATTCTGCTCCCTCATCTGGTTTCGATGTTGTTCTTCATGAACAGGATAAGTGAATAGTATATGTACTGTACTGTGAAGTGCCGTAAATATTTTCACATTTGTGGTTTAAAATTTAAATGTGTTTGTATTTGTTTCTAGGCAAGTGCAGAGGATGTGTTTTGAAACAATCCAACTCCTAATTTTATTGAAGGACAAACGGTGACTTTTGAAAACTGGTGTACTTCCTAAGCCCTAATTAAGACTTACTGTTTTTAATTGATTCAGTGATTTTCATGTTTTTCCTAAAATGTACAGTCCTTCAATAGTGTATATTAACTCGTATTGAAAATATCATCAACCATTGATTGCAAATGACTTCATTGGGGTTTTGTATTTTGTGTTTTAAAGGGCAATATGTCCCCGATGTTCCTGTGAATAAGTATTTCACCTGTATCTCCGGCTACCTATGCTTAATTTTTGTACATTGTACCGTTTATCTTCATATACAAGTAGTTTTCCCCTTGGAACGTTGATAGGTGTAAACGCAAACGACGTTTCCACAATTAAAGTTTGGTTGGGAGTATGGTTATGCGCGAGGGTGTGAAAACCCTTCGAAGGATTCGTGTGGTGATTGTGCTGTTGTTATCAAATTAACGAGTTAAGGCATTTTCTGATAATATCATGTCATAGATGATAGTTGTTTAATTCAAGACTATTTAGAATTCTCCACGATATTTTATGATTTCAGAAGAAGACAATGTATGTTTTTCCATGTTTGTGTATTTATTTCTTTTCATATTTGTGAATTGTTGTGTTGGAACTTCCCAGTAAATCTAATGGATACTTCTGCATATTATAGGTATAAACCCTAGAATCCAGTGAATATCTAGTTGAACTAAGTAGATTTGGTGAAAACTTGAACTAATCCTGGGCTTCCAAGTAGCAATGGTGCTATAGTTTTAATATTATACTTGTTTCTAAAAAAGATTGATACAACTATACAATTTATCTGTAATTTGCAGGGTATATCTGTAACTTGCAGGACTATATAGTATAAACACATACTCTAGTTCTATCTTGTTTACTATTCCATGTTTAGTGTTTATATTCTTTGCATTTTGTTTTAAGCCAAAACATAAAAAAAAAAAATTTAAAATCATTTTAAAAATATTTTTAAAAGCTTTATATTTTGTTTTAGGTGAAACAAAGAGTACATGAATTTTATATTTTGTTTTAGGTGAAACAAAGAGTACATAAATTTTGTATGTATGGAGTAGAAAGATCACTTAAACAATAAAAGACAATATCACTTTAAAATATAGCTAAAGAAAACCTTTTGCAGGGTAAACGAAGTTAAAGACTTGAAATGACCTGAAAATAATAATTTGTAAAAGCAAAAAAAAATGAATGAGCAAGGTTGGTGTAATGTTAATGAAAGGATAAAAGTATCTAAGGATAATCACAAGGGGTCACGAGGCTGAAAGATTTGACATAAAGAGAACTAACCTAAAATTGTTTTAACAAGGAAAAATGGCATAAAGAGAACTAACCTGAAATTGTTTTAACAAGGAAAAATGCCGGGAAAGATAGCTCACATACAAAACACTTGGAATTTCATTATGGAGTTGTCTAACTAGGGGACCATTTGGATTTTCAGCCGGAATCCGCCAGAGATATGGAAAAAATCGTCTGCTGGTTAGACAACTCTTTTCATTATGTTAAATCAATACAACCTATTTTAGATTAATTTATTTTATAAAGCAAAATAATAATCATTGTAAATCTCAAGAAGATCTTAATTTTATAAAGAAAGATAATAATGATTGTAAATCTCAAAAAGATCTTATGTTTAATGTAATTAAATGTAATACTTATGAATTCCAGTGACTTGGGTTTGCTTTTCTGTGTCAAATAAATGAGTGAAAAGATGGGAGCATACTTCGATGTATGCACACCATAAGGGTCAAATTTACTTTTTAAACTTAACCCCTATGCTTTGGTCATAGGATAGCTTCGCCGACATCTAGGTGCAAGAGCTGCAATACTTCACAATTCTTTGAAAATATATTTTCTCCCTATTTTATGATCGTAACCAGTAGAGAATGATCGTAACCAGTAGAGAATGACTCCACAGATGAAGAGGGGAGACGAGATTAAAAAAATTGGAAATAATTGAGGTTGCATTTCTAAGGAATTGGAGTTTTGTTCCCGGGGAAGAACCATCATCATACAATGGAAATCGTGTGATCTTGTCATGGACTTCCGACGGATCGTGGTTATGGTTCACCTTTTGATTCTGGTGAATTTTATATTAACTTTTGTTGTCATCCCAATGTTGGTTTGTTATACTTTGGTTTAGTTATTAGATAATATAGTAGTGATTGCATGTTGACCTTATTTCTAAACAAGTTTAAAAGTCATCCTTATTCACAATATTTTTTATTGAACATATCTTTTTATTATCAAGTATAAATAACTACTTCAATGTTTTTTAACTAGTTACATATAAGATAATACCCCTACAAGAATAAGTGACTCACAACACCAACTCGTTGAATTTTTTTTTTTACAATAAGTTGTGTGAGAACTAGATGCGTTTTGGTTCATGTATTGGAGATACAAGGAATTATATATATATATATATATTAAAAGAATTTGTTGCAATTATAGCATAAGATATATGGTATTTGAAAAAGTCAAAGTATCATGATATCTTGAAAAGTAAGAATACTTTTTATAATAGAAATAGTGATTGTATACTTACTAAACTAATATGGTTTAGAAATTAGTTTAGAAATTGATTTATAAAAAATTTAAGAAAAAAGGAATTTTAAAAAGATATATTTTTATTGAAGGTTTCTTACTTGATAGTGGTTGAGAATTGAAATAGCGTTTCCAAATTTCCTTGAAATTGATGCATAATTTTTCATCCCTAATTACAATAGCTATTAACATTTGCGGGGACATTACCACCTCGTGGCTCTTGTTTTATTGTGCATCACTTCAGTGGAAAATTTCTATTATTCAACATCATTTGTAACTTTGGGAAGAGATAATGAAATTGTAGGTATAATAAAGCTTTGTTCAGTTTTCTATTGATTAAGTATTAAATTATTTCCCAATAA
>LPNX011188422.1:7137-33926 GCA_001517045.1 Pseudotsuga menziesii
AGTGAAAGGTAGAAAATAATAAAGGGCTTCTAAAAGGGGGATGATAGACCATTTTCTCATATGTTGATGAATTATTTTCAAAAAATGATTTTGGAGAGATATTGTGGCTTCTTTCTCTTGGGATGAAAACCTTAAGGGAGAAAAACAGCTTCGTGGTGAGACAAATCCACCCCAGTTATTTTAGAGGAGGAATCACTCATATTTCTCACAAACTTTCATAGTGGAGGAAGGGATCGCATCAGTTGCAAACATTGTGGGAGACTTTAAGAGGCTATGGCATTCAGTGGTACTAATCGAGGGTTTAAAGGACATCACCATCAAATTTATAGATGGATCCAGCTGAGTAGAGACCAAGATATCCTTTGCAAATTCATGGGGGTTGTGGAAGGAGGTTGTATTACCTATTTGTAGACCATACATATTTGTTTGTGGGATGCATACTCATCAAGGCAGGTTGTTTTCCTTGTTACTATTGATTAGGAGGGCCATACCCCTCATTAGCAAGTCGTGGGGACTACCAAGTGGTTTGTACCTTTTATTACTGGCAATCTCGGCCTATAAAAGCATTGTATGCCAAATCTGTTCACAAGTACCCAATCCTAGTCAAACCATGGCCTAAACTAGCGAGTTGTACATTACAAAAAGGGGTTGTCAACCCATTGTCATTAATAGGGTGCATTTGTTGTAGTTGGTTAAAGGTGTCTCCCATACAAATCGAGTTCATTTCCAACTTGTGTAGTGCCTTGGAGAGGAAGATCAGGACACTACCATAGAAGAAATATGCCAATAGACAGTCATCCCAACCAATAGGGTGAGTTGCAAACACCTACAACAGTTAGATTTTCAAGAAAGAAGTTTATTGTAACCACATATAGGTCAGATCATAAATAAACTAATTGTATTTGTGTGGGTTTAGTTACTGTTATAACAGCTAGAAGAGTTCTTGGTTAAATATTTGTACTATAATATTTGCTTTTGGTAGCAAGAACAATAAAATATCATTTTAATGCTAAACCACTTGAACATGAGAAGTGTTCAATGAATTCTTCCAACCAAGAGAGAGATAAATAATCCAACGGTAAGAGGGAAATCCAATCAGTAGTTAAGAGGAGGTTGGAGGATAAGTGTTTGACAAAAGTCCTAGGGTACGAATACACCAACAGTTATCTCAAAATTTAGAATTTGATGGAAATGAAAACCTACAACACTCTAATACATTATTCTCAAAGTGTTTGATGACAAACATAAGTCAAAGTATACCAACAGTAAAGCTTAAAATAAGTATTGAATTGGTTGGGGACATTACACTTCTCCAAATATACAACAAATCCTAAGAAAAACAAGAGAGATCTATATAGCTATTATAACTTATATGATACTTGTTAAGATATGATTCAACCATTCTAAGATAATAATAATAAAGACAAACGCAATAGTGGGACATAGCAATGCCACTTCTAATCCTCACCCTTCATTGCCAAATCCATAATCCATATAGATGTAGAATGCTAGAGTGGTTGTACCGTCTTCGACATTGGATATTATTACTGATACCTCTGTTGTTGGTGTTTTATTGTCTATCTCCGCAATCACAACTTCAATTCCCCATATGTTTTTAATTAGAGCTTCATATTTTCAATCAATGGAATTTCCAATTTATCCAAAATCTACCTATTGATGGAATTCATTATCTTGCATGACATTGATAATGAAAGACTTGTTGTGTTAATAGAGCTCTACCAAATTTAGGTATTTGGTGTCCCTACTTTTGGTGAATTCTATATACAAGATACAATTAAGTAATTACAAATCTATTTGCTCAAAAGAAGAATGTCCATTCTTCTCAATTCTTTCAAATTTCTCCTTTATCAAACCTAAAAATCCCTAGTGGTATCTATTTGTTGTTGGCGTATCCTTTTCTTAAGCTTGGGTCATTTTCTACTCTCTCATAAGTCTGGTTGGATTCCCATAGACAAATAGTTTGGCCCACCTTACCCCATTCCCCCTTCCTTCTCTTTAAATTCTCACTCCTTCCTTCTTGCCCTCATTTGTCATACTGCTTAGACGGATACTACCCACCAGTAAATTGGCGGACAACTATAATTAGAGGACAAACAACAATCAATAAATCCAAACTACAAACCACTCAGAACCCACCACCAAATTGATAAGCAAACCCAAAGCCATGGAAAAATAAGCTAGAGATTATAACCAAGCTACACCTAAGAAAAACAGAGGTCACACACCAAGCTAACCAAAGAATCATTCTCCATAACCTACCATGAGAGTCACCCTCTACATCATTCTCAGTCTTTCCTATAACATGCCACCATAATCCACACGTCTATTTCAAGCCAAAGACCAATGGTTTCCATAATTCTCCACTATTAATGTGGAGGTGAGGTGAAATTTTAAGCTTGGGATGGTTTCCATAATTCTCCACTATTAATGTGTATGTGAGGTGAAATTTTAAGCTTGGGATGGTTTCCATAATTCTCCACTATTAATGTGGATGTTTTGTGAAATTTTATGCTTGGGATGGGGGAGCTAAGCTATAAAAGATTTAGGGTTCCTCTTTGTTCTCCCTTGTTTCCTTGCTTGCCTTGACATGATTAGATGACATCGACATATTCCTTTATGTAAAAATAATTAGATGACATCGACATGATTAGATGACATCGACATCGACATGATTAGATGACATCGACATATTCCTTTAAATTATTATAAAACATGCTAATAAAATAATTATGTAAAAATTTATATTCATTTCTAAATTTCTACATAGTAGAAATCTGTAATCTTACACACAATAATTCAACACTATAAAAACATTCATGTTTAAAATAATTATGATCCATAATTTCAAAGCATAAATTGATCCATAATGTGGTTGAGAAAATGGAGTCTTTCAAGGAGACACGCTACAACATTCACGTGTCAATGTTGACGTGGCATTTAAAAAAACGCGAAAAGCGAATTATCGATTCAACTTTCCAACTCGTGGTGATCGTTACGGCTTGATATTTCCCGAAGATATTTTGCCCCACAAATCTTCAAAAATCTCCACCATAAATAAATAAACAAATAATTGCAATAAGGAAATACAAAATGCATAAATAAATAAACAAATAATTGCAATAGGTAATAATACAAAATGTATATTTAAATATACAAAATGTATATTTAAAATACGGTTATGCCACTTCTATGCTTTTTCTCGTTTTTTATGATTGCAGGCCACATAAATTGGAGGTTACGAGTTCTAATTCTACTTGGATTTTTCTGTGTTCCATATCTTGCGATGGGATGGGGCACCTAGGGGTATAGTAGTAGCAAGAATGGATCCCTAGACCTTGTGTCACGTGAGTACCAACCCAACTCCAGTTAGTTTAAAAAGTAGAAAATATTTTGATTATTATTCTCAATTTTGATAGGTGTAAATGATTCGATTTTTGGGTTAAGTTGTATAGAGATATTTTTGTTGTAAAAATTAATTTTAAGATATTGAAGTATTTTTGTTTTGAGAGAGAAAGCGAAAGTAAGATTGAGCATCAAGTATATTTACATCAATACTAACATCACAACTAATTAACCATTTTATTAGTAGAAGGTATATTTCTTTCCAATTGCTCCATTACCATAAGGGTCATAATATATTGGAGCTTATATGATGTTGTAATAGAAAAAAGTCCATAAATATTCAATGTTATCCAAAAAAAATTATCTATTCAATAATGAAAGTGGAGATGAGTGGAGAGAATGTGCATTTTATGTTCGAATGTATATTGTCTCCTTCCACTTCCACTTCCACCCCTACCCCTACCCACATTATGAGAGTTATATGCACATTGTCTCTCCCCACCCACACTTTCACTTACACCCATATATGAGAGTTAAAAAGACACAATCTCTCTACCTCACCCACACCTATATTATAAAATAGGATATGGAAACATAATACACATGTCATCCTTTTGGAAAATTGAAAAACATTAATATTAAATAATTGTATTATTGTTCATGGCTAATCCACAATTCAATAATTTAAAAACGATAGGAGATCTGCGGTAAGAGTTTTTTCAGTCAACAAGTTTTGAACTTGTTAAGCAGGTTCATCCTCAGGAGAAATAGACTCTCGCTCTTTTATGCACCCGGGCGCTAAGAATAAAAGAGCGAGAGTCTATTTCTCTTAAGGATGAACCTGCTTAACAAGTTCGAAACTTGTTCACTGAAAAAACTCTTACCGTGGATCTCTTATCGTTTTTAAATTATATTAATCTTTTTTTCCTTGGAAATAAACAACGAATCATTGTATTATAATAAAACCATAATCACCCAAGCTTTACATCAAAGTTGTAGCATATAGCCACCAATTCCAAATAACATATATACCCCCAAAATTAACATAAGACGATCTCATAAACTTACTGCAAAGACTAACAACAAAGCATCATTATCTTCAGTATCCATAATAGAACTATTACAAGGGAATCCACAAATCATTACGTCGAAGAGGTGCATTCTACAGCGCAGTAGGGGAAGATGTGTAACTTCTATTGTGCTCATCCTAGAGATGACATGCGTCATTTTTACAAAATAATAAAATATTATAAAAAGTAACATGTCCGCCCAAATTAGATTTAGAACATTTACAAAGGCATGTGTATATAACCACACAAATTAGATAAATCAAAATGCTTCCTCAACGTTTACACTCTAAAAAGGGGTTTACACCTCAAGAGAATTGATCCCTCACAACGCTTAGTAGATCCCGTTTTAAGATGGATCTATGCTGGTCATAACAAAATTCCACATACATCCACAGGGGATAAATCCCCTGCAACCTAGAAGAGGGCAGGAGTAGGAGATCAACTCCATGCCCCATCGATCAGTGATCAAGAGGGTAGATCACTTAATGGGGCAAAGCACCGAGCACGAAGGGACCCCTTTATAGTCTTATGGAGTCCAACAAAAACATCATGCACCACCTGTTCTCGAGCTAGAGATAAAGCAAAGATACGACCCCTTAAATGTTGATTACATTTGGGGGAGTGGCTAAATAGGCCTACCTTGACACGAGTAAGAGAGGATCTGAAATGCTTATGAGGCCTAAAGAAATAACATTGTCGGTCAATAACAAAACCAATTGACATTCCTAGATATAAAACCAAATAAGACTTGGAAGGTAAAATAGAAGATGGAGGGGTCAGCTATGCAAAGAGGACCCATGACCAAGCATCCCTAGATCTGGGTCATCACTGATCCGTTCAGGAGGTAAAGGAAGCACATCTATATCCAGTGGAATAGATGCCATAGGGGAAGAAACCATGGCCCAAACATCGCCATCCCTTACAACATCCTCGGGGAAGCCAGAGGAAACCTTAGAGAGCACCAACACAAACAGAGAAGGTGCCAAAACCCCAACCACATTCGACATCAGCATAGAATACCTCATATGCTCGACTGCATCCCACTGAAGAGGAAGATCTGGCGCTACTTGAGGACTAACAAAGAAATGACGAAAATGATGGAGACAGGTTTCACAAGGTGACCATACTAGTCACCCTTGATGCAGTGAAAGGGAACCCCAGCGTAATCCAATTTTTCGATGTAGGATAACTCCCCTTTTTGAATGGTAACCTCAGCAGCCAAACCGTCCCTTAGGTCGATGGAAACTAGGATATAGGCCAAAGTCATAATGAAAAATACCAAGAAGCTCGTATAAGCTTTAATGAAAGACCCAGTTACTTACCTAGAAGAGTAAAAATTTTCTATCTCTGGAAGGAGAACCCATATGGGTGTGGTATAGGTCTTCTCGCTCCTGACATCAAACAAAGGAGACCAACACTTAATGTTCATCCCCACCGAGCCTCAAGACCAAATCCCTACCAAAATAGTAGAAAAAGATTTAATAAGTAGGAAAAGTTAAATCGTTTCATATTTATAGAATTCGGTGAATAGAAAAATATTAATATGGTAATTTGCATTTTTTATATTGCAATTTTAAGTATTTGGGCAGATTTAAGCATGGCAATTACTTTAGGATTGTAATTTGCAAGGGTTAGATTGTAGTTTTATATCAAACTAGGATTTTTAACCAGATTTTAATTAAAATAAAGGTAAAAAACTATGAAAGTAATGGTTTTTTTTCAAGTTTATTTCTTTATGTGGATTAAATATATATCAGACTTATTATAATTGATAACTTTTATTTTTTTACGCATAAAAACTTCTAACTTGTTATTCAAAGATGAGTCAAAGTTACAAAGTCTCAGCGGTCAATGTCAATATGTTGCCATAATACATATCAAAAGATGTTAAATCAAAAGTAGCAATGGTATTCTAGCTAGCTGCTCTAAAATTTCATAACTTTTAGAGCTGCTCATAAAAGTTCATAAGTTCATCGCTGCTCTAAATTGATGACTTTGTTTACTTGAACATGTGTAGCTTTATAAATATACATATAAGAGAATATTCAATAAAAGAACATATAATATACTATTAAAAATTGTAAATTTTTGTCAAATTTTAGCAATTTAATCATATCTTATGTAAAAATAGGTGATTTTTTAAGCTAACTAGTGATTATATATTTTTAAATGGCCAAAAACTAGCCAATTGGTGAAATTTCACCCTCAGAAAATAGTGTGCTACTCGCCTAATCTTCATGCTAGCAAGGCCATTGCAAATATGAGGACACTATGAGTTTTAGGGCTTTCACCACCCCGTGCTTACAATGTTTAACACTATGCCACATTTCCTCTTATGAGCACTCATGCACCCATCACCTTCGCGACACACCATGCCAAGCTTGAAGTGGATTGGAACTGAATTGAAATTGAACCATGATTAATAAACAAAGTTGCCTCAAAATACCTAAACCAAGCCTCCAAGAAATATCAGATCACACCATTATCACTTGCAACAAAACTTGTTTGTCCCAAGTAAAGGTCAATGGAGGAGGGAGACACCTGCTATCATGGTCACCCAAATCAATAAAAAAACATGCGAAAAAAGGACACTCCACGGATCTTTTAGTGAACATGCATACCAATAGGAGAGATAAAAATTTGGAAGAAGCTAAGAACCTTAAATTCTTAACATGAATATATGTGTGATAAGACATTGAGACCATTATATTAAAACCGTATATTTATGGTGGATGGGGTTGATAAAATGTGATACTCCTTTTATTTTCAAAATGCCTTCATTCATACACATGCTAAGATTGGCCAAGAAAATAACATTTTGGTTGTGGGCACTTACTACTTGATAGAATATAATCACTTCAAAATCCTTAGATAAACACAAATAGAATTAAACAAGGTGAGATAGCAAAAAGGTTCTAAGGATTTGTTTGGAGAAGAAGGGGGCTAATTATTGTTGTCAATTCCCCAACCCCTTGTGATTTGATCCTTTCCAAACCATGAAATATCACTAATGCCTCCGCCTTAATGTTATAGGAAAATCCTAGACAAATCCTAGATCCCATGCAAAGTTTGATTCCTCTTTTCTCGTGGGATTTGAAATTGTATCCCTTTCACCTACCACCTTTCATATCGTTGTTGCATATGTGCATGTGCTTTCTTACCTTTTTTCATATGGAAATATGCACAGGAAACCCAGCAATACTTCCCCACATTAGTGGATGGTAGAGGTGGTAAACCGCCGGCCATCCTCGCAGAAGGCCTAACCCCAAAGGACTCAAGGTTCGAACCCATGACCTCTCCCCAAATCGAGAGAGTGCACGCACATCTTACTAATTGATCTTTCTTACCTTAGCAAACTTGCTTTAGTGCTACTTTTACCTTGCATGTGATGTTTGCTTTAACACTTTCATGCACACAAGCAAATATGCTTGCTTAGACTCTTTTTTCTTTCTTACTTTAAGGAGAGATTCATGGCATGATATAGCATGGATTTCTTTTTTGAATCTCTCTACCAGGAGCTTGTATTCCTTAGACATAAATTGTTTGGTATATCAGTCAATTAATGAGTGTAAGAGTACTCTTTTACAATAGTCTAGTTTTACTTATTTGATATATGTTATTTTCTTTAGAATCTTGATCTTGGGTGGTTTCATAGCCACTATATAGGAGATTTGTAGACAAAAGAAATAGTGTTTATGTAGTTTGGTTACTCAAGCTAATATCGCATGGTATCATAGCCAAATATCATGGCTCAATTTATTGGTTCAAACTATGTGCATATCAATGAAAATCTTGCTTCCTTTCTTGGGAAATTCATCATCGTGCTAGAAAATTTTGCATGCACAATTCAAAGATAATTTCATGGTGTGGGAGCTCTCCTCTATTGCACTCCAAAAGTCATTGTTACATAGTCAATTCATGGTGTTGAAAGTGCTTCTTCTTTAAGATACCAAAGTTTTTGCTATACAACATATTTCATAGCTTTGAAGGTAGTCCTTTATTACACTACAAGAGCCTATGTTCTATAGTCACTTCATGGTATTGTAAGTACTCTTCTATTAAAATAAAGAAGGCTATATCCAATATATTTTTCACATTCTTACGGCAACTCGATTTATGCTACAAATATCACAATTTTATAGCAAGGTCATTGTTTTGAAGTTGTCTTCCTTCTGCTACAGAAGTATGTTCCATAGAAACACAAATCCTACAATAGTAAAACAAGTCAAGTTCCCCTTCTTATCCCATTCAAATACTATGAATGGATATCAAAGATGCTAATTTAAAATCCATTTTTCTAAGGATCAAAATCTTATATAGAATTACAATGGCAACTGAAGTTGAACCCACACTAGATCTTGAAAAGACAGAGTGATTTTATAGATGTGATGAGGCATGTGATTTATTGTCTCTATTTGTATATCCTAATATTCCATTTCACATTGATTATGCATGTTCACATAACGAGATCTATACCACTTTGGAATTATCGTTTGGAAATAAATATGTGTTAAGAGGTCAACAACTAGAGAATGAGTGCATTAGCTTGAGATTTGGCATCTTTGATACGATTCATAACTTTCCCACAAAGTTAAATTTTATGAGGTTGCAGTTAAAGCTACGTTATATTGACAAGGAAGATAAGCGGCTAGTTATATCCATTCTTGCCAAACTTGGACTCGAGTACTCTATTTTTTCTACCTTCCATGCTAGCAAGAATGCACTCAAAAATGCTTAGAAGATGCCATCTCTTGATTATTTTGATATTGTGTTGATCAATGAATAAGGAAAGCTTTCCCAAATGGTTCCTTTGAAGTCTTTTAAGGCACATTCCCTTGCTGCAAATCAGGGTACAAAAGACTCAAAAGCCTCAAACATCAACAAACATAAATAATACTAATAAAATAGAGACAAGAAGAACAATGAGAAAAGAAAGAAGAAAAACTCTAAATCTTCCTCTAATACCTCTAATTAGAAAGTTGACAAGACTAAGACTAAGAAGGTAAAGTGTGCCTATTGCAATGACCTTGAGCATGGTGAACACAAGTGCATGAAGAAGTAACTTGATCATCTAACTCATCTTCTTAAGTAGAATAACATTGAGGTGCCTAATTCTATCAAGAAAAGTTCATCATCTTAGCAATATTTTAGGGCATAAGATAAAGGGAAAGGAAAGGATTCATCTCCATCACTTGTAGTCAATTCATCTAAACCTTTATTTTGGGTACGTGATTCAGTGCTTCACACCACGTGGATTCATTTTAAGACGACTTTTCATTTTTAGAACCTTATGCTACATCAATTATCTTTGTGGGGGATACAACTCCTATTAAGGTGTGTGGGTTTATATATGCCATATTTTTTATGGTGTCTATAATGGTTTCATTCTTGGAAAGCATCCAGAGAATAAATTTAGGAAGAGCAAATCATGGAGGGCTACATAAGTTCTAGAGTTGGTTCATAGTGAACTAATGAGTCCATTTCCTCTTCCTTCAATCCACAAGGAAATCAAGTATTACTTTACCTTAATTGATGATCATTAGAGGTATACATGGGTTTACTTTCTCAAACAACACTCAGAAGTCTTTGAGCACCTTTAGGACTTTAAACTCCTTGCTGATAAATAATATGAGAAGGCCAATGAAATGATGTGTATACACAACAAGGGGAGTGTGTAAATAATAACTTTGAGTATTTTTATTCTTTTGTAGACATAGGATTGGAACATATTATATCATACGCTCCTTAGAATAGTGTTGTGCTTGAAGAGAAGAATGGATCTCTGAAAGAAATGACAAATTGTATGTTGTAGTCTTGATCACTTGCTCTAAATTAATTACGGGAGTCCCCACAAAGCCTCGAAGGGGTTCACTCCTTTCAAACCTTAAATACGTGGTTGGAATCCCATAGTAAATAATTGCAAAGTGTTTAGTTCGCAAGTGTGGTTTCAGATCATTTATATGAGAAAAATGCAAGGCATTAGAACCATATACAAGTCAATCTTGCATTTTTGTGGGATATACTAATGGAGTTTAAGGCTATAGGATTCTCAAACTCATCACCAATCATATGTTATTTGTAGAAGTGTTCATTTTGAAGATAACTCTTCAAGTTTCCCTGATGATGATTCTCAATCTACAACCAATCCAATTTTCACAGTAAATTATGTTGATAGTGATGTTGATGATCCACCTAGGTTTATTTCTAGTGATGAGGATGTTTATTTGTCTTCCTCAGATGATGGCGGTGATGATAAAGGTAATTCTATAGTCACAGAGGTTGTATATCCTCCTTAAATACCTCTTATCACAATGGCCTGCTAGGTATGTCAGACGCTACATGCATCAAGGGGTTTGGTTGGAAATCTAACAAACACTAGATCTACGCACTCTCAGTTCAATTAAGATACACATATGCTCTCTACTACATAGCCATTGATATTGGTCCACTAATATATTGCTACTACTAAAATTCCATATACCTTGGAATAAGTTGTTGGAATTCTTAAGTGGGACTTAGTTATGTGGGAGGAGTACAACTTGTTAACTAGGAACTAGACCTGGGATCTAGTTCCTCTCCCCGCATGAAGAAAAATTGCTTCATGCAACTGGATGCACTAGAATGTTTTTTCAATGGATGAGTTGGTGAACAAGGAAAAAGATCAGATAGTGGCAAAGGGATTCTCCTAAGTACCTAGCATTGACTACAATGGGACATTTGCACATCTTGTGAAGATGGGCTCAACTTGGATTGAACTAGCCATTGCTACAACTCATCACTGGTAACATCATTTTATGGACATGATGATATCATTTCTTCACAGGGTTCTTAAGGAGGATATTTACATGGATAAATATCAGGGTTTCTCACGGGAATTGTCTATGGATAAGTTCCTCAAGCTTGGTATGTAAAGATGGACACATTCCTTCTTTCCCTTATATTTTCCCAATACTATATTTATCCAAATGTTTGCATTATATAATAGGATGAATCACTTTTTTTCATGGTATTATATATAGATGATCTATTGATCATCGACAGTTCCTCAACATTAATTTTTTCTATTAAAACTACTTTGCATGACAAAACTTTGATGAGTGACTTGGGGTTGTTGCACTATTTTCTTGGGATTGAGGTCTCTTAATATGATTTTGAGATCACAATGATGTAGTCCCAATATGCTTTGGATATGCTCTCATGATTTTAGATGGATAGTTTCAAACCTAATGTGACTCAATTATTATATGGTATCAAACTTGAGGTTGAATGTTTCGTTGACATCACTTGATATACATGACAATTGGTTGGGAGTCTCATTTCCCTTATTCACAACAAGACTACATCAATTATTGTGTTGGTATGGTTTTGATATTTATATGCATAAACATACAACAAAAGTATTGGTATGGTTTCGATATGTATCTCAATAATTGAGGGGTAGGAGGGGCCCCCAAGTGTTAGAATATTGAGAATATGCATAAAAATACAACAAAAATATTTGCTAAACATGCAAAGCTAAAATCTACTAGTCTAGCCTTCTATCCATACAAGCAACAATAATCATGTAAGAAACAATAGACAAGATAAAAGATTTATACACCAAATATACGTGATAAAAACCCAAATGGGGAAACATCCACGAGAAGGTATTGTCTTATTATTCTTCATAAATCTCCATCTGACAATACATGGCATCCTCACATATGCATCACATCACTCTCCATATTCACATCATGTCACAATCATGTGTGTACAAATTACATACACAGCATGTGATGTGTGATTTCACAATCTATCACAACATACTCAAAAGGGTCTCCTTCACCTCTATTATATAGTTAGAGAGGTATGGAATATTTACATCCCATAACACATGTGGTATAAATAGCTTTCCACTTATCTTATATAAAGAATTGTTATAAGAGATTTTATTACAAGATGCATGTGGGATAACTCTATTTTATTATATTAGAGTTATTTATGCATTTTAATGATGTTTCAACAAAAATACCACACAATTCATCATCACATATCCCAACACTCCCCATTAATAATGATTGGGAGAAAGAATACAAATGGAGGAAGGTGGCAACACCTTAACATCCCTCTTAATTAAAACTTCAAGAGTTCCCCATAAGTTGTAAATAAGTACACACTTCACCTCATGGATATGATGAAGATAACAACTGCCTATCACTGAATAATGAAATTGTACCCAAACCAAGTTGTATGATGAACTCTTGCAAAACACCACAATACTATACATCCACCTCAAATGGCCAATAAAAAAAAATGTGGAAAGCATATAGTCATCAAAACTGTAACCCAGCTGATACCTAAAAGAACTCTGCAACAGACCTCATCATGAATACAAGAACCCCATATATGTACATTGAAATGTTTCTAGCATGTCATCTTCATAAACAAAGAACAAGACCCCAATGGCCTACCCATTGAAAATGATCCAAGTAGCCATCCTTTACAACTGTCACGGATAACAAAAGGTTTCAACTTTGTTATTGTCAAGGATAAGTTCAAAATAGGAACAATGTTGAAGAACTAGAGATAACCACAACAATATGCTAAATATATGAAGGAATAACAAGATCAAGTTGTCGTGCAATTCTTCACAAATAACCATGTGGTGAAAGTGAATTAAATATAGAGATGATATGCACAAAAGAACTTCAAGAGTAAAGCATATAATAAACATGATAATCCCATAAAGGAAAGGAAAATGCATGACATGATATATGAAATATACAGAAGGATATGAAATTGCTTTTACAAAAACAAGTGTTAGCAAGATCATACACATTTATAGTGAGGAAAATATGATATCAAGATAGAATATTGAGCAAAATATGATCAAATAAAAAATGATATCACTTATAGATATGAAATGTAGTCGTTAATCAAATAATCTTTAAGCATAGGTCCACTTCTTATGGTCAACGTGATAACGTACTAGAGATACATGCCCCTAAAAATGTCAAAACATCTTCCAAACAAAGAAGGTGAGAGACAAGTAAAACATGAACAAAACAACCTCTAGAAATATGATAATTAAACTAAAAACAGAAACCCTAATGCAAAAAGACAAGAAGATAACGACAAGAATTTCAAGATAAGAGTGAATAAACCAAAGATTTCTCACCAATGTCAAAACCTTACCGTACCTAACCGATAAATGTGCTTCCCGAAACAACAAAAATAAATCACTTAAAAGCCAAATTTTCACTGAAAACTAAGAAGACGTGCCCTTGCTAAAGGTAGAGTGTGTCTGTAACTGAGGAGACATGACATGGTTGAAGGTAGTGTGCTTCTCTGTCTATCAAATCCCAGAACTGTAGAAAAATTCAATGTTGAATCCATTTGGATAGGAACCTGCAAAAACCTAAACGAGAAACAAGAAAATAATTAGATCTACAAACCAAGAGATAGATCCTTGATGCTAGATTCGTCTACATTAGATTTTAATTCAGAGGAAACTTGCAACAAATTTCTATATGGAGGATCTTGATATCCAGTGACCTTGTGACATAGATGGATGCAAAAAATATTGGTGACAGAGGAGGCTACCTGTCACTCCAATGTCCTAATGTAGAGAATACAAGATGCAGAGGGAGGATGGTGCTCCACCTCAGAGGGAGTGACTACGGTAGATCTTAAAGTTTGAGAATCTTGACATGATTCTTGGGGATATTTTCCTTATCCAAGTAAATATGCAAAGAAAATGGTGTGGTACCTAATTTGTACAATTGAGTATGGTCTCATATATGTGAGACACCAGAGAATATGCCTGTAGAGATATGATGACTTTGATTGGGTTGGCAATGCTACAAATAGAAATATCACTCCAACATGTTATAGAAAGCAGAATATTGTTTCTCTCAGTGCAAGCAAGGATGAATATATTGCAACTGAGAAGAAAGCAAGGGAAGATTCCTCAAGTGATGAGAAATATGATCCATAAGAATTCTACCGATGAAGATGAATATCATACTCTTATCCATTTCAACAATGGATAAGAAGGGATGCATTGGTAGGAAACACATATTCAACACTAATACACAGTTATATGTGATTTGTGGTGTAAGAAGACTTGCTCAGTATTTCTGATCATGAGCAAGATAGGAACAGGTCCTCAGAATCACACGATGAAGTTGAACACATTGGCATAGACTCCAGTAATTCAAGAAGATAGAGATGGAGATGGAGTCTACCAAACAAACAAAGATAAGTATTTTAATTGTCATTTCCTATACATCTAGTTGTTCAGTTGAGTACATAGATACATTTCTAGATTTAGGAAATGTATTATGCATATTAGATTATTTGTAGTTTACTACTAATATGCAAGTGATAGGTAAATGGCTTATGTTGTTGTACAACATTCCATTGCTACTTATCTAGAATGAAATCTCCTTGCTGGCATAATGTCTTAGCAAGATGGAAGGCATATAGAAAGTTACCGTATGTATACAGGATATGGATGATTGTCGTATTAGTGGAAATAGTTACATGATTATATGGCATATACCTTTTTGCATAAGAATTTGTCATTATATGTTATGAAATGTTTCTAGTCATACAATTGTATTTGACTTGTAGGAAGGATTGTATGCAATCACCTACAAGAGAATATATAATGAAGTTGCAGATGTACGACAAAGTTGCGGATGTACAAGAGAAGAGTGATGCAGTTGCATATGTACAAAGGAAGAATGATGCAAGTTGTGGATGTACGATGCAGTTATGGATGTACAATATAAGAATAAAGAACAAGTTGCAGAAGGGAGCTATAAAGTTCAAGTATGTTCCTACAAAGGAACAAGTGGCATATGTGTTGACTAAGCTGCTCTCTTGTGTAAAGTTTGAATACTTTTGAGACAAGCTTAGTGTAGTCCGAAAGGACCTCTCTCAAAAAAGGGAGTAGAAGGAGGAGAAGGATCTATGTTGTAGTGGTGTGGTAGCTCAGTCTAGGGTAGGGTATGTCAAGATAAGCTTGTTGGCCCGAGAGGGTTAGTAAGTCAGACGAGGCCTGTTGATCTTAGGGGGATTAGTATGTCTGGATAGGCTTATTTGGCCCGAAAGGGTTAGTAAGCCAGACAAGGCTTGTTTGTTCCCCACGGAGATCCATCTGTCTGACTAAGCTTGTTGGATTGAAAGGGTTGGTAAGTCAGAAAAAATTCCCAGGTGGATCTACTAGATAACATGTCACATTCCCTCCCACCTGAGAGGATGCGGCCAAGGCATTGCTGCTATCGTTTAGACGGGGAAACTAGGCCCCATGAACATAATAACAAATGCAATGGAAATAAAAATATACATATGCATAATGCAATCTATAGTGGAAGCAAAATTCATTCATTCAAATAATTCAACATGTTCATATAATTCATTAAAACAATTACAGTTGCAGAGATTTAAACATAAGACACACTTATCTTAAGAAGAAGCTTATCCTGCAACTAGTTATGTCGCTGCAACATTCCACCCAGCCGTAGGCCAGTGTGCTCGTTAATCTCTCAGCACCACTACCACCCCTGAGTTGGGCATGATTCCCATAAGGAATAAGGGAACACTAGCAGGCTCAAACATAGTCGAAGATATATGCAAATTCAGCCAAGCCAAAACTGCAATTGGGTTTATCAGGATGCCAAGGAGGTGGGAAGCTTGAACTGCTAAGATAGTGACCTCAACCATAGATCTATTGACACCTGCACTAGATCGAGTTTGGATCCTAAAACATCTACACACCCAACACAAGGAAGCTTCCCCTTCTCTGCTACATAGTCCCTCAAGCTATGCCTTCCATTCCAGTGTTATTCAGGGTGTGCAAAGAAGAAAACCAGCCCCTCTAGATCTGTCTATGAGGTTCCTTCCTACACTAGGTTTATCAAGCTAGTTCAGACCCAATTCCACTCCAAACTA
This sequence comes from Pseudotsuga menziesii, assembly GCA_001517045.1. Classification (NCBI taxonomy): domain Eukaryota; kingdom Viridiplantae; phylum Streptophyta; class Pinopsida; order Pinales; family Pinaceae; genus Pseudotsuga; species Pseudotsuga menziesii. Next base: position 23,508 of record LPNX011188422.1, read on the forward strand.
GTTCAGACCAAAATGAAAGATGCATACACAACAAAATACAAGTTCTGGGATTGATGAAAAACGTCATGGGAGCCAAAAACAAAAATGGAAATTGGGGAAAAACAACCCTGCATGAGCAATTTGTTTCAAAAACGTTCTATTGTTTCAGGTGGGAAAAAACGACTCCCTTAGTCCCTAAATTCATGGATCTATCCCCCATTGGTTGTGCAACACTGAAAACATTAAATTCCCAATCGTGGGAATGTGGAAAGAACATAAAAACGCCTAGGAGAGACCCCAACCATTGTACATTAACAAAACTACTTCCCAGCCCTAGGAAAAATGAAGAACACTGCAAAAATGTGAATGGAGAATGCCTTGTAGCTCCAAAAATGTAAGCAAGAGAAAAACGTGGATGCTTGGTAGGATGGGCATACATTTTTGGGTTTTTACTTGACTGGGAAGTCAAAACACGTTTTTCCAAAATGGGTGCTCTGCCCAATTCGAATTTTTCCCATACTCTTCCCATTCCCATGCAATAACTACCTCAACCAATTTCTAGTAGAAATAAATGATTGGAGAAAAAGACAAGAAATGGATAGTTGACAGTTTTGATGGGTTCTCCCTTTGACATTTGGTTTTTTCCCATTGGCTCAAAGGTTTGAATACCCCCCCCCCCTTATCCTAAGGAAATCATGCCCCCATCTCTTTAATGTTGCATTGACACAGTTGGTTGTGGGTATTTNTGTTGCATTGACACAGTTGGTTGTGGGTATTTTAATTAAATTGCATATTTACATGATGTCCAAAATTATAATGTGTCTGGCTAGCATGAAATACCATCTGCAATGATTTTTAATCGTCGAAACATAAAATGCTAAATCGATGGTGGGGGTTTTTCCTTTAGCTCCACACCACGATTAAATACAATAGTTACGTCATAAACATTTTTAATACAAACGTGGTCAAAACTAGGGTGTTACAGAACCCAGCGTGATGTCGCTTCAGAAGTCCAAAGGGTAAGAGGTGGTTTCAGTATTCCTATACTGATGAGGCAGGTTCAATATTCTTGTACTGATGTTCAAGAGGTGGTTTTGGTATTCCTATACTAATGAGGCATATTCAGTATTCTCATACTGATGTTCATGAGGTAGCTTCAATATTCTCATACTGATGTTGATGAGGCAGATTCAATATTATCATACTGATGATGATGGGGTAGTTTCAGTATTTTCATATTGATGATTGATGCGGTAGATTCAGTATTCTCATACTAATGATGATGAGGTAGTTTCATTATTTTCATACTAATGTTGATGAGGCAGGTTCGGTGTTTTCATACTGATGTTAATGAGGCAGATTCAGTATTCCCATACCGATGATGATGTGGTAGTTCAGTATTCCCATACTAATGATGATGAGGTAGTTTCATTATTTCTATACTTCTGTTGATGAGGTTTGCTTTAGTATTTCTTTATTGATTTTACAAATAATGATTTAGCATTTATTTGTTGATGATGAGGTTTTGGCACTAACATGCTATTGTTGTTGTTGTTGTCACTTTAGTATTCATGTAGTGATGTTGCAGGTAGATGCTTCAGTATTCACATACTGATATGGCATAAGATGATTTAGTATTCACATACCGATATGGAAGAAGATGATTCAGTACTCACATACTCATATGGCAGAATATGCTTTAGTATTCACATACTGATATGGCATAAGATGATTTAGTATCCACATAGTGATATTGCAGAAGAAGACTCAATATCCACATACTGATATTGCAGAAGAAGACTCAATATCTACATATTGATATTGCAGAAGAAGACTCAGTAGCCACATACTGACATTGCAGAAGAAAGACTCAATATCTGCATACCGATATTGCAGAAGAAGATTCAGTATCCACATACTAATGTTGAAGAATATGATTCAGTATCCACATACTAATGTTGTAGAAGATGATCCAGTATTCACACACTCATGTTGCAAAAGATGATCCAGTATTCACACACTAATGTTGCAAATGATGATGATGTTTCAGTTGAAGAAGAAGATTCAGTAATCACATACTGATGTGGCAAAAGAAGATTTAGTATTCGCATACTGATGTTACAAAAGAAGGTTCAGTATTCACATACGGATGTTGCATAAGAAGATTCAGTATTCACATACTGATATTGCAGAAGAAAATTCAGTATTCACATACTAAAGCTACGGAAGATGATCCAGTGTTCTCATACTGAGATTGATGATGAAGATACATGATGTTGTTCCAAAACTTCCTATGACATACAAAGATTCACCAGTCAGATGTATAGTTGTGGTGGTGGTTGTTGTCGATATAGAATACCTTCCTAGTTAAGAGGGAGTGTTAAAGTATTGTAACTTCAGAAGATATTCTATTGTACTTTTAGTTTATTCCTCTGTTCGGAGATGTCCTTGATGTAATTGGTCATGTAAAATTCATGAGGTAAAACATATGTTGTAAGTCTGGGCAATAGTACCCACAAAAGTATTTTATAAATGATATTTTGAGTCTTCCTAGGTAGGTCGACCCTAATTAGAGAACCTGGCTGACCTAGTTAGTTATTTGAGTCACTCATCCGATGAATATAAATATGTGAGGCACCTCTCTCATTCAAACACACTTTATACTCAAGCACTGAGAGAGAGAGAGAGAGAGAGAGAGAGAGAGAGAATAGTGTGGAAGAGGAGAAGTTATTCTTGTTCCTGGGGTTTTACACTATACTTGGTTGAATTCTATATAGAGGAAGTTTTGTTGGGTTTTCTCTCCCATGAGGGTTTCTCGAGATAAATCTTTGTGTTCTATTGTGTTGTTGTGCTTGTCTTTCTTTTAGTGATATTTTACTTATGGTTATGATGTTATGATGCTAAATGTTTTAGATCTTGTATAACCATTAAAAGTCTAACATTTTCTCTCTTGGCTCCGATCTTATTTGTTGGTTAAGCAAGAAGCAATCAACTAATGTTTTATGTACCAAAGAGGAAGGATATCAAGGAGTTGTCAATGCAACCATAGAAGACATATGGCTTCAACGCATTCTCACTGACTGATTTTGGTATTTGGTACTGCAAACCATCTATCATTTTTGTGATAATAGAGTATCATTTATGTCTTATGGGACTATTTCACCACCAAGAGACCAAGCACATTGAGATTCATATGCATTTCATTTGGGAGTTTATTCATGGATAAATAATTTGACATCGTAAACATAATTGCCTAGTAACTATTGGTAAGCATGTTCCTTGAGGGTAGGTTTTTTTCTTTGTTAATAAAAGGTTCGATTTCTAGCTTTAAAAAACATTTGTTGTGGACATTTTTTTATTGGTACTTTTGTTGATGTGATGTAGATTTGAATTATTATAAATATGATATAGATAAAAATATATATATTAATAATATTAATCTTATAATAAAAAAAAATAAAAATAAAAAAGTATATGTTAAAATAATAATTTAATTGATAAAAGAAATTAAAAACAATAACTTTGATTATTTTAATATCTTATTTAATTTATATATTTAGAGACATTTATCGTGAACATTTTTATTAAGGTGAAATGTAACTCTTTGAAATTTTTTGATACCGTTTTATGAATATGTTGAGGGAGAAACAATAGTTTTGTTCTTGTTATATGAGGATACCATGTATAAGGTATGAGTTGTAAAGTTTATGTTGATTTTGGAAAGATATATGATAAATCAAAGTATGAACTATGGCTCTGAAGTCACTTTTGGATATATAAATTATTATTATTAAAGTATTTGATCAATGTACATTTAAAAAATAAGTTATGATTTTTTTATGGAAAAAAAGGTTAATATAGATTCAAATTATATAATATTTAAATATAAAATTAATTTATTATAAATATTAAAAGAAGTTAAATATATAATATAAATGTAAAAATATTTATATCTTAAATACTAAATTTTTAATATAAATATAAAATAATTATTTTTAAATATGAAATATTAAATTTATATTATAAATGTAAAATATTTATATTTATATCTTTAAGTAATTAAATGAAGGAAAAAAAATTGTTTCAATATTTCAATATTTCTATATCTTTATAGAGATCATGATTATTTTATTGATCATTTTTATGACAATGTTGTTGAATGCAACAATTAGACATTGTTCTTTATGGAATAGTTTAAAATATAATTGTATTTATATTTATTATAAATATTGATAAATTATATATATATAATTTTATCAAAATTATTACTAATATTAATTTTATAATAATTTTTTTTTATGTATGAAAGTGTTGTTGAATGTAACATGATATATAAAATTTTATCAAAATTATTATTAATATTAATTTTATAATAAAAATATTTTTTTAATGTATGACATTGTTGTTGAATGTAACAATTTGACAAATGTTATTGTGAAATAGTTTAAAATATGATTAGATTAATATTTATTATAAATATTAATTAAATTTAATGTATAAAATACCTTATCAAAATTATTATTAATAAAAAAATTATAATAAAAATAGATTATATTAAATTAAAATTTTATTTTCAAATCTCAACAATGGCTGAATATTTTAATATACCTTAGAAAATACCATGATCTTCTAGATGTTATTGATTACATAGGCCTTTTCGGGACACCTGTCACATAAATTGTGTTTTCTTTATCCTTAAAGCATATAAAAGGAATAAAAAAAAAGTTGTATATTATAATAATTATTATGAGTAATATAAAAATGGATAAATAAAGATATGGATAAAAAGATATTAAATCATTCACAAGATCGAATGATTCTCGGTGAAGTTCGCGTAATCCCAGCCGCCTTTACCAAAAAGAAACGCCCACGTGTACAACGAGACCAATTCCTCGGGCAGCCGTCACCGTCACAGTTGACATGGCAGCGAAGAAAAGCAAAAAAGCGAAGATTACGTGGCATTGGCGGAGATTCATCTACTCAACTTTACAGCCTTCTAGAGTCAACTTGTGGCTCTTGTTGCTTGTGGGCTTATCCTAAAAATTTGGCTTACAAATCTTAAAAATTCTCCATCGTCTTAAATAAAGAATGGCGGTGGCCATGAGGTGTGAGGTCTGATGGTTGACTTGATAGAAGTTTGGTTTCGATTTCTGTAAAGAGGTGTTAGTAGAACAGTGCTACACTTACGATCGCGATGAAGGTCGTACTCTTGGTGGAAACCTTGTTCAACATTTAGCTTGGCGTATAGATTGCTTAAAAAGATTCTCGCCATTACCAAAATATATACATATATAATTAAAAAATCTGGGCCCCCTGACATGTTTTTTCCATGGGTCATAATGGAAATTATCAATAATTTCAAACAAATAAAATATATTAGGCATCCTAATAATGTTTCCATCTTGTATTTTTTAATTACATAATAGTTCTCAAATAAATGATTTGTTTATTTCATTTATATGACTCCTCAACACAAGTTCACCACATAAAAGTGTTAGCTACTAAATGAATTATGTTTGATGGTGATATTTACCAACTAATACACGTTACTTAAAATGTGTTTGGATAGATTTGTGGCTTAATTAAGAGAATATTTCACATCTTAATCGTTATTTTTTTAATGAAATGTATGATGTTATTTAAGAGATTATGTAAAATAATTTTAAAAAAATATGAAATGTTAAGACTCGATTTAAAAGTAAAAAATATGTAATTTTTTCACATTGGCATATGACACTTTTATTAAAAGAGTATACACTTTTTTTCTCCATAGAGTGGCTCTGACCAAGTATTGTACTCTTTGTTCTTTATAATTATAAATCCTTCTATGGTTTTTTCATCGTATCAATTGTAATTTATAAGAATTTTTATATAAATGTGATTCTAAAATGTTTCATGCTATTGATTCTACTCGGACTTACTACATTTCTTTTCACAACATATGTTTATCAGTGTGGTAAAGTTGTGCTACGAGAAGTATTTAACCATTATCAAATAAGATCATTTTAATTGTAATTATATTAAAAACATTAATACGAAAATCACTCATTAATTTTTTTTTCTTTTTTTCTTCGAAAAAAAATTACATCTGAACTATTTTTATTAAAAAACTTTGAACCATGTTGTTTATTTGGCATAAATGCCTTACACAATTTTCAAGAGATATTAGCTTCCTGCTTACATAGGATTATCATCAATCTATCCCAAAAATTTACATAATTGTCCTTAAACCCCTATTACAGGGTAACCAGATAATGCATTAAGCCCAATTCAAAAAACATATATAAAAAAAAAAAGAAAAAACAGAAAGTAGCGAAAGTATAAGCCATCTAATAAAAGATAAATTGGTTTTCCATTAGCATAAAACTGATCCAAACAACGAAATTCCAAACTAGGTCGTTGATGTGTATGTAAGCCCTAACTAGTGTCAATCATTAATACCATTGAAGGGTTGATTCCTGGCCAAACTCCACTGTCTTTGGGACTTATCATAGAACATGAACCAACTGAAAACAAATGTTGCTCGAAATGTACCCACACACAGGATTTGGGCCATCGACTTAAGAAAAAAACCGACACCTTCATCAACTAGTAAAACTTTCATGGGATCAAATCAAATCCTATGGTATTTATAATCACACCAACATAAAACGGATGCACTTCGTTGCTCCGAAGAGGCCCATGAGGCATGCTCCTCTGTGGCTCCTCCACATAAATCTAGTCCAAGTCAAGATTGGATCAAGAAAGTGAGCCACTAGTTATACCTTATAATAAGATGCAGATACATGTTTTTTATGGGGTTGTCTCTAAATTGATGCTCTTACTCTTTCCATATTATTTGAATTGTGGAGCATAAGAAGCCGACTTGCCCACATAGGTAAAGGTTGTTTCACCATAACTAATTTTTCCTTGAATGTATCAAAATCCTTTTGGTAGTGTGGTATCCAATAAACGTGAAGAAATAATGGAATGCAACTTTCTCACCTATTATCCCCTCAATCTCCTTTGTTTATGTCTACTCACTATCACATAAGCCTTATTTTCACAATAACAATTATATTTGTATTATATTAATACTGTGGTCATGCCATATAGCATTGTAATACAAAATAGGAAAAGGAGGGTGAGCAAACTTTATTTCCTTTGTTCTATAGGCTCGACTTGATTACTAACTAACCAAACCAAATTCTTATTTTTGAAAATAGGTGTAAGCTATACGATCAACGATTTTTCTAGCCAAAATCCGACAAAAATGGTTGAATTGTTGTTTTAGGTTGTTGGAATTGCATACTTAGGGTGTCCTAGGGATAATCGAGGGCATTAAATCCAATTCTACAATAAAAATTACTATTTAAACAATGAAATTGTGATTCCAACAAAAATTACATTGTCAGATTCCAAAAAAAATCGTCGAAAAAATGCAAATCGTCTATCATTTAGCTTACTCCCTTGAAAATATGGTCAGTATGTTGATTGATGAACTAAACCCAAAGAAACATGACTTGACAATACATAACTTAAAATAGTAGTAATTAAAGAGCAGGCCCATGTGGAGCACCTTTAGGCACCTACAACTTATGCCTAGGTTCCTCCTAATGCAAGCTTGCTTTGGTTGAGAAATGTTCGTAACAATAATCCTCTCCACTAGTTACCACATCTAACTTTGAGAAATGATGACTACATCCACTTTCTTCAGAAGGCAGAGGCTTAGTCAAAGGAAATCAAATCACCTTTTTAGGAATATTAAGAAATTCAACAATTCAAGTAACAAAAAAATATTATAGAAGTTAGCTTAAAGTCTATTCCAAAAATTTATTATGCTAGATTTACATGATAGCCTACATCTCTCTCCAGATTGTGAAGTTGTCTTAGTTGAACAATTATTCCTATGGTGAAACAGTTCCTTTCTTCAAACTTCATTGCAAGCTTTCCCTCCCCATCTTCATGCCCATGACACCATTACAAATCTGAGGACATGGACACCTTGTTTTGTTGGAGCAAAGGTCGGGGACAAGAAAGAAGGAGACAATCGATATCATTTACTTACCACCCAAGTCAACATTAGAAAAATCAAAATTTGGGGAAGCTAAAACCCATAAATTCTTAATGTGAAAGTATTGTATGATATTACCTTACGAACATGATAAAATACTAACATGATTTGATGATATATTCTTTATAAATAATTTTTTTAGACTTTGCTGATTAATTTAGATGGTTTAAAATTTAGATGGATTAAGTTATATGATTTATAACTATTTATTTAAAAATTATTCTAATAAGAAAATTCATTCTAATTTAATCAATAACAATAATAACAAAGTTAATAAATTTCTCTTTTTTTTCTCTTTTATAATGTTGAAGGTGTTTTTTTATAAGATTGCACTATCTAACATCTATTAATGACCTATTATACGCTATCATGTCTTATTTATATATATATTAAATAAATCGTAAATTGTCATGTAATTTCCCTCAACTTATTGATAACTGGTATTTTCACATGTTGACTTTAATCTACTTAGATTCGTTATCCTTACCACTAGTATTACAAACCCACTTTGCCATTCTACATTGTTGGTCTTACAAACTCATTTTGTCGGTTGTGGTCCTTAGCTTTCTGTGTTTGGATTTTTTTTTTGCAAACTTACATTTGTATGATGGTTGCTCTTATGATCTTGGTGTACATAGAAGGTGGTTCAACATGAGTTGACTAGCTCACAAATTTCATTAGTGAATCTCACAAGCACAATTTATGGCATTAACTCACTCTCAAGCACCTAAAGAACTAAATAGAACTTCATCCTTGCCTTGTAGCGTCAAAGACTTCTCTAATGATGGGATATTTATCTCCAAATACCTCTAACACCAAGTAAGAAAATGAGAGATAAACGAAAAAGGAGGGACTTTGAAGATAAAAAATAGCATAGCAAATGAAAATGTATTTTTCTTATTTATTTTCATGCACAAGACACATAAATCTCATGATGTAGGTGGCATTGAAACTTGCCAAGGACAAATTCCTTATTAGTTTTATCAACATAGACAACAACCACTCTCACATAACACATGCTAGCCAGAACAAACTAAGTAAATAATATGATTTGCTCTACGATCATCCTTGATGGGCTTCCTCCTTAAATACAATGTCACAAATAAAATAGAGAGTAACACCGAGAATGACACTAGGAGCATGGACATGACGAGGAATAAGAGATACCATTCATTATATTCCATGATAAGATATGACAACCATTTCAAATTATTCACCGAGCAAATCAAAACCACACCACATGCCATCAAATACTATTTGATGGATTTGAACAATATTGAATTATGTCATTCTTGTTGTGAAGGAGGAACAACTCATGGTAATAGAAGCCAATCCACAACTCATGGATTATAGCAGAGCCAAGTTTGAGTCCTAGTGCTTGTCTACCATGGGATGCTATAAATTCTATGCAAACACTCTCTTTGACAAGCTATGCAAATTGGAAAAAACTCTCATATTGTAACACCCCGTTTTAACATTTCTACCTGAACTACTATTATATGTTGTATTTGTTAGATTGTGAGACCTCGTCGGTTTGACGACACTGTGGACATATGGTTCTATTATTTTGCTGATATATATATGTGTGTGTGTGATGATAGTATTATGGTCGTTAGTCATGTTTAGATATGTATCATGTGTTAATTATGTCAAATGTATGGAAATTACTGAATGATGGGTACGTGGATACCGTTACAGATATATGTTGAAATAATGAATGTTATGCCAGGTGCATGGCGAATGAATGAGTTTATTGTTGTCATGTTATGATGAGATATATGTGTACATATCGAGGATTATGCACGATATCCTATATTGTATGTCGAGGACTAACTTACAGGTTGAAGCGGCTAAGTGATAGCTGGATCCTACGAGGTGGGAGGACCTCGGGGACATGGACTTCTAAAGATAAAATGGTATGCGAATGATGCATTATTTACTTTCGTATGGTTATTATGCTGTTTATTATGATGTATGTTATGACATGGGTGGGGTAGAGTTCCAGGAAACTCAACCGCCTAGATCGGTTATACGATGACAGACCGAGTACAAGTGCAACGCTGTTGTTATGTCGAGTAGACATAGTCCCTTGTTCCATTAAGGGGCGTGGAGGCTTTACCCACCGTTTATCCCCGAAACCCAGAGTCATGGGAGGGCTGTGCTACGGCGTGCTCCCCAAGGTGTGTGATGATGACTGATGGTTGCCTGCTGGGGAAGCTTGGTCGATGTGGTCGACACTTCCACTTACGGGTTCTAGCTGGAACCGGTCATGACTTGACATTCCAGGTTAGTCCAGCAGAGGACAGGATAGGATGTGGAAGTTAGTAATGATGTAGGTAGATAGATGTAGCGTGAAGTAGGGGTGAAAACAAGATCTAACTGTAGGT
>LPNX011188434.1:0-24130 GCA_001517045.1 Pseudotsuga menziesii
CTCCCACCTCCGACCATGATACAACATCCATCCACATTCACCCATCCCTCCACCCCAGGGTCAAACCTCACCCCCCTCCCCCATATTCCCCCACCACCCTCATTTTTTCTTCTAGGGTGCCCCATTCCATTCTACATCCAGTTGGTGTTTATCATCGTACATCAACATTTCTCCCACTCCAGTCCACGCCCTCTCCCACCGTTCCCCCTAGTGTTGTATCCAACGTCGATGTGGATACATCCTCCACCATGCCATTCACCCAAGAATTAGAGCAGGTTTTTTAGTCCACTACTCCACCTGCCACCCCTGAGGATCAGCCGACTACTCGACCTGCCACCCTTTAGGAACCAGTCGATTGCTCCACCTACCAGCCCCTAGGACCAGCCTGCTGTGTTCACGGTGATATTGATTATTTTATGAAAATCTCGTGCAATATTAACGAAAATTAACATAGCCAGTAAATTGTATGAGTTATCTTATTGTTTACATGTTGCAGGGTGGCATTGCCGAGAGACTTGGATCATGCAGGAGGGTAGCCCGCTCACCACTTATGGTCTCGTCTCAGGTGAGCTATTTAAAATTTGAAAACGTAATTTTGATTTTTAAATTATGTTTTATACTTGTATAATTGCCTGTGGAAGTTGACATTTGATTGTTGTCATTCCATATGGCAAGGAAAGGTGGTTCAAGTGGCCAGAGAAACCGAGCTTCCTCTAGCTCGCAGAAGAGGAAGATCGATTTTGGAGGTGCACCTAGGAGCTCCGAGGGTGGACAGGAGGATTGAGAGACCCTCCTATTTACACTAGCCATGATGTGGCATTTTGGCATGAGTTGCCATATTTTGTATAGGGCACGAGTTGCCATATTTTGTATGCGGCATGAGTTGCCATGGTATAGACATTGGGAACAATGTTCCATTTTCCACTACTACTATATATGATTGGAAATTTGTGTATATTAATATATCATTTTTCACTTCTTTATATTACTTTTTCTTTTATTACATATTTGCATACATTATGTCGAATGCAACAATAGTTTACAGTTGATGCACTTGCAATACTTATTGTTGACGAAGCAATAAAGTCTGTATGTTCACAATAAAATGCATAAAAAATTTAACACTGTAGCTTAGTTAACAAAAAAACACTTGATTGACTGAAAATTTCATACCATTTGATTGACTGGAAATTTCATAGTATTGATGAACTGAGAATCATATTGAACATGACTGTGGTTGGCTTGTATTTGTTACATCTACTTGGAAAACATTGATTTTGATAAATTTGGCAATTCATATCATTTGAAGACGAAGTTGACATTGCTTACTCTCATTGAATACATACATATTTTTTATGCTATTGTTGAGCACTTGCAATGTTAATGATCTATTGTACTTGTTGCAATTTTAACAATTTAAGGGTTACATGCATAACCTAGGGTTTAGAATCAATGAGGAAACCCCAAACCTAACTGAAGTTTAAAGGTTAGCATGCATAACCTAGGTTTTATAATCAATGAGGAAACCATGATCCAAACAGTGTTTTATCGTTAGCATGCATAACCTAGGGTTTATAATCAATGATGAAACCCTAAAACTAGGAGGGAAACCCTAACACCAACCCTACCTAACCATCTCTTTAGTACTCCTTTTATAAACCATAGTGAAATAAGTAAAAAGTAGCTCATCTTCATCTTACATGTGTTTTGGACTTTCCTTGTCCATATCAATAGGCCTTCTACTCTATTTTCTAACATTTACTAACCCTAGGACTATCTATCAAACTAGACTGTAATACTACCTATTAGGCAGCCAGAAGACACACCTAAACCATTATATTCTAGCCTAACCCTTGCTAAAACCCTTTCCCTAGACTCCTACCTTTCCCTCTCTCTAAAGTAAGGATTATTCCTTTCATTTCCACACTACTTAAACACCCACGACTCTCCCTATATCTCTGAATGTAATAGCCATTTTAGATACCCATAGAACACCACTAACTCATCCTAAGATACCCTAACTTCTTGATTGAAATATCCTATTTAGGGCATCCTTAATAGCATTCTTACCCACCTATCATAGCCTAAGGTCACTTCCTTGCCTTCCTAGCTTACCCACTCACTAACGCCTCACCTCAAATTTGTCCATAACCCAATTTAAAGTGGCACAAAGACACCCTAAAGGGATTGTATCTAAACAATCATTAACATCCATACTTAAACAATTTTGGCATTGGTATATAAACATCCATAACTTGGAAAAATACTAGAAAAGGCCTTGAATTGCTTGCAAGTCATTTTGTCATCAAAAGTTAGGTGAATATACTTCTTGTCATTCCTACTTGACTGGAAATTACATCTTGGACTGTCATAAGACATTTTACTTGAATGGAAATTACATCTTGGACTATGATAAGACATTTTACTTGATTGAAAATTTGATTTGGTTTAAAAATCCCATTGGCTTGGAAACTTGGCACTTATAAAATTGTTTATCACTGATGTTTACTTAAAAGATTGTACCTTTGTCTTGACAAGATTAAAAGTGAAATATAGGACTGTCATAATGCTAAATGCTTGGCTGGAAATACTTTTGTTTTGACAGTACCTTTCACTAATTCAAAGTGCCATTCCAACTCTTGTTTATCAATAGTACTTGCATTTGGGATTGTACACTCATTTTGGTAAGCTGAAAATTAGTGTTTTGGACTGTCATAATCATTTTGACTTGTCTAGAAATCATTCTTTGTTTGATAGTCCTATCTTCATGAAAAGTGGATTGATTGGGGTCTATGTCAATGTATGTTGGTTGCAAAAGAGGTTGACTTTGTACGATATGATGATAGCGTCCCATCAACACCACTAACATGCTTCAACCACATGCATAATTAAAAGGAAAATGTCCCGTAATGATAACGTCCCACAAAAATTGTTCTTCCTTCACAAATAAAAAATGAAACAAGTTCTTGAATATGTGTCTTCTATAAAAAGCACATCATCCCTATTGATCCTTCCTTTGGTAGCGACCTGTTCTCTTTGGGTTGAAAGTCACATGAAAATTTCAAAGTATTAATGAGCTGAGAATCATATTGAACGTCACTGTTGTTGGCTTGCATTTGTTACATCTACTTGGCAAACATTGATTGTTGCAATTTTAACGATTTAAGGGTTAGCATGCATAACCTAGGGTTTAGAATCAATGAGGAAACCCTAACCCTAACTGAAGTTAGCATGCAATGCTAGAATTTACCCAATCATAAAGATAGTATAAGTAAAATTCAAATCTCTAAGTACACAATATTTGGACAATTGAAACAGTTCTTATATATATATGTATATATATGATATGTATGCATATATATTTGGAAACCATAAGCGAAGCTAGCCCCAAACTATCTATTGTTGTCATTAAGGCATCCACGATATAATTGTTTTCCTCGTTAGGGTTTATAAACCCTGATCATCTTTCATCATAGAAGCACATGGGATTTTAGAGAAGTCTAGCACCAGTTTCGACGTCAACACGTCTATCCTAGGATGATTTATCAAACCCTAGGTCTTTTACTATTGCATCAACACAAGCACCAAGACCTCCATGGAAAATCAACTAAACTTAAAAAATTATTCCTATAAGCAAGGCATCAAAAGAAGCTCAAGAATTATCAAGTTAAGTTTTCCATGGTCTTTCCCTAACCTCCATGTATCACACAAGAATAGGACTACAATATCACCAAAGGCATTAGCTCTTTTATTTGTAACTTCTATAGGGTTGGAACCCTAATTCTACCTCCTTTGCCATCAAGATACGTGTTAAATCACTTAAAAAATTCAACCCAATTTTTTTCCAAATTAGAATTCATAACCAACGCTAGAATATACCCGATCAAGAAGATAATATAAGTTGAAATTCAAATCAGCAAGTACACAATATTTGGACAACAACAACAATTCACATATCACCAAACATTTTATGGTTGAAAATATGGTCAAACATTTTATGGTTAAAAAATCAAGAATTAGTAAGATTCACCATGGCTTCCACACTTTAAGAAATTATGATCCTTAAAATTTTCCATGCTTAGGCTTAAACAAGTGGTTTTAGTAGAATAGTTATATTTGATGATTGCAATGTCCAAATTGAAAACATAAGTGTGATTGGATGCACAATGAAGTCACTAGGCCATGAAAATGGGGTGGAGATAGCCCACTAAAGGTAATGAAATTCCAGGAGACCAATGGAGTCGATGACTCATCAATCCGACCTCCTATTTCCGAGTTATGTCGAGTTGAAATTCACATGAAAATGTCATTCAGGGACACTTAGTCACTCTCAGTCCAGGAGAAAAAAAACAAACGAAGCAGCAAGATTGCATACTGTTGGCTCTAACATGTGTGTATGGCCAATTATGATATGGGAACACTACTAAGACTCGCACGATGGATGGTTTTACAGAGTTGGCCCACCAATGCGAGAGTTGCATTGAAGGAAACTGAGAAAAACCCTAGTTTACAAAACCAATGTATAATGAAGTCACTGGGCCATCCAAACGCGGTGGAGAGGGCCCACAAGAGATAATGGCATGGCAAAGAGTCGGTGACTCATCGATCTAACCTCCGGTTGTAGAGTTATGTCGAGTTGAAAGTCGCATGAAAATTTCGTTTAGGGACACTTGGTTACTCTCGGTCTGAGAGCGAAAAACCAAACAGAGCAGCAAGATTGCATGCCATTGGCTCCGACGAGTGTGTATGGCCAATGAAGATATGGGAACACTACCAATACTGGCACGATGGAGGGTTTTACAGAGTTTACCCACCAATGCGAGAGTTTCACTGAAGGAAACTAAGAAAAAACCTAGTTTACGAAACCGATGCACAATGAAGTCACTGGGCCATGAAAATGCAGTGGAGAGGGAGCACTGGAGGTAATGGCATGTTGAGAGTCCAACGAAGTTGAAAGCTCATCGATCCGACCTCTGATTGCTGAGTTATGTCGATTTGAAAGTTGCATGAAAATATCGTTCAGGGACACTTGGTCACTCTCGGTCCGGGACCGAAAAGCCAAATGGAGCATGAAGATTGCATGTCATTGGATTTGAAAGGTGTGTATGGACAATTCCAATATGGGAACACTACCAATACTGGCACGGTGGAGGGTTTTACAAAGTTGACCCACCAATGTGAGAGTTGCATTGAAGGAAACTAAGCAAAACCCCAATTTACGAAATTGATGCACAATGAAGTCAATGGGCCATGCAAATGTGGTGGAGAGGGCCCACTAGAGGTAATGGCATGCCAAGAGACCAAAGAAGTCAACGGCTCATCGATCTGACCTTCGATTGCGGATTTATGTCGAGTTGAAAGTCGCATGAAAATGGGGTCCATGCAACCCTAGAAACGATGCACCAGCCCTGCAAAACCATGTGTCGAGCGGTCAGGGGTGGATTTCCCATGGAGGCCATTACAAACACAATAGTAGGAGCCGACAAAATCAAAAATTTCTGTCCAATTTAGTTTTTGGACCCCGACCTTGAATTTGCTAGGCGTCCCTTAATGACTTTTGCATGCCTACTACAACTCTCCAGAGAACGTTAACCAGGGATTTGATGGACAAACCGTCGGATCCGTTGGGCTTGTGTCATGGGATTATGGCTAGGATGGCCTCCCACCCGACTCTGCACGGCTCGGGCATGCCTCTAGGCCAGATTTTGAAAACTAGGGTTTTTCCCCAATGGGGTCCATGCAACCCAGGAAACAGTGCATCGACCTTGCAAAACCCTGTGTCGAGTGGCAGGGAGTGGCTTCCCCATGGCGGCCATTCCTAAACACACTTTTAGGAGCCAATGGATTTGGAAATCATCACCCGGTTTGGTATGGGGACCCAAACCTTGAATTGGCCCAAGCGTCCCTGAACGACTTTTGCAAGCCTATTGCAACTCGCCATAGAATGTTGATCGGGGATCCGATGGATGGATCGTTGGTTCTGTTGGGATCGTGGCATAGGATTATGGCCAGGGTGGCATCCCTCCCAACTTCACATGGCTTGGGCATGCCTCTAGGCTAGAATTTGAAAAATAGGGTTTCATCCAAGTGGAGTTTAAGCGCAATTACCCAATCTCATTCAATATAGCCATCTGGATCCTCTCTGTTGCTAATTTCCTCCATCAATATCTCATTCTCTGAAAGAGGCAAGAAGTAACATACCTTGGTTGAGTTCTTGTTTGGCATTGTCTGTATATGGATGTTCGTTCCAACAATCAAGTTTGTGAAGTGATAGACCATAGAACCTGGTCTATAATCCATGAATACATGCCCACTAGTTATTCTTGATTTCCCATCTAGTGTAAGATATTCACCCTCAACCACCATCGAGCCAATAGGAAATTCATTGCCTTCATCATCAATCAATGATCTATTTAGGATTTGCTTACCTCAAATGCATCACACCAACCAATAACCCATGCCCCATTCATTGTCTTTCGGGGCAACAACTGCATATATGTGTCTTGGTTGTACAATATCTGAGATATGGTCATAGTCTGTCAGAATCATTGACTGGCCCTCCTCTAAGTGGGTTGTTTCATAGACTACATGTGGGTCTACTGCAAGTGACACACGATCCCAATCATCAACCCAATCGATGCATTCACATTCATCCCATTCACCACTGCTACAATTGATGCAAAAACAAGAAGGTTTCTGCGTCCATATTTCAAATAGGGGGTTGTTTGAGCTTTGAACCAAGTGAAATCCATGTGTTCCTTGTACTGTGCCGCAACTATAGGAACGAGATCGATCAATGTCAACAACATGCCAAAAATTCATGACTGGACTTCCTACCCCCATTGATGTATGTTGCACTTTATTTCGGTATGACATTGTTGCAGAGAACCATTGAATTGTGGATTATGCATCTTTGATGTTGGAGTTTCTAGTAAACCTCATCTCCTCCCTTCGTAGTGTGGTCTTGATGCATGCACCGACCCCATCATTCTCACCTTTGTCGTGCCCAGTCTTAAAGTAGTTCCATATATGAGGCACATTATAATTCTTATGTAACATACTCATCCATTGGAAGAATCACGCATTTTTGAACTATCCCACACAACCATCTAACCATATCCAATGTTGATCCATCTGTATATCTCCCTCCTTTAGCTAATCATAGAAAATTCGAAAACAATGTTGCACAAAATGCAGATCATGGCATCTGCCATCACTTATGTAAAACTTTGTCTCCTTCTATATTATCCTGTTGTTGATGCTGCTCGTAGGGCCATGCCTATACGTAATATGTACCATGATGCTGACTTGGTTGGAATGGTAGTATTGACTCTGAATTTCATTTTGTGGATGAAGGGTGTAGTTTTCTACAAAATCCACTATTGACAATATGGTCCCAATGTGAAAGTTGTCCCAGCATTTTCTGTACTGCTCATCCTACCATCGTGCTACATGCACATGTTGAACATACTGTTCGGTTTTCTTGTAGAACTCCATAAAAAAATTACATACCCATACCCGTTGCCATCAAAATAAGGGTCATATTATAATGTGACCTTTAAAGAATGTATATGTAGAAACTGAAGATGTAAGAGGAAAAACATGCAATAATTATTTTCACCTGTGACTTCACCAATGCAATCTTTTTACTTTCCTTCATACTATCTGATTGATAGGTTATGCACTTGAAGATCTGAATCTCCATGCTCATATTTCCAAATTGATGCTCATCGCTTCCATGAATGCAATGGTTTAAAAGAGAAAACCCACTGCACCTAGAACAATTCCCATATAGACATGATTTCCCATAGTATTTTTGTCCTTCATGCCTTGGACACATGATGCTAATGATAAAATATCTCGATGCATTTGGTGGTATTACAGATTCATTGGAGCCCTGGTTAAGGTTAGTATGCAAATCACCAAATGTATGTTTCTACATGTCATAAAAATATTCATATTCTACATGGCATCTACAACAACATGTGTTTCAATCAATGGATATACGAATGTACCATGGTTTACATTACTCAAAGGAACTTTGGCCCAAGTTCAAGTGTGCGTGTTCATTCTTGAATCTCTCATAGATTTCAGCCTGTGATGTGTCAAGGAAGTGTTTGACGTGGGGTTCACGTTCAGTAGAACCTTTTCTCAGCTTTAACACATCTCTTTGGTTAGATGAAGGTCTGGTATCATCATGCTAGAACTTTTGTACTAAGTCCTTAACAACACCAATTAGCTTCATATCTCAACAAGGAAACGTGCGAACAAAATCCCAACAATCCTTTCCATTTGGAGTCTGAATATTTTATCTTATAATAGAGTACTTTTGAACATTTTTTCTATTTAATTTAAGTATGTGAGAAGTGTGTGAAAGGAGGCGATGTTGTCGTGTGGAATTTATTACAATTGATTCTGATAACACACGACGAGCCACACAAATATCTTTAGTACAAGACATCTTCCCAATCACATTAAAAGAAGATTGGATATTTCTAACAATATGGTTGTTATCCTCTAAACTTGTAACCATCTTTATGCCCAGAATTCTCCTAACAACAACTAAACAATTTGACTTTAAAAAACATAGTAATAATTGACATTTACCTGCATCGCCTTTGGATTCAAAATATTCCTTCATTAATTTTCTACATTGCCAATCGATAGTGTGTTTGGGAAACATAGCTTCAAGGCCTGATAGACAACTTTCATCCACATGGATACGTCTAGGAGTCCTTTTTCTTACAGTAGAAAGTCAAGGTAGGGAAGGTGGACATGAGCTACGAATCCCAGGGCTTCTTTGTTGTGGCGCTTCATTCACATTTCAGTCCATATTGGGAGTGTGCTCAACATGGTTGTGGTATTCTTGGAGAGATTGCAAATTAATCATTGCTCCTAGTTCCAACGCTTGATACTTGGTGTATCTCAATATACCCATGTCTTCAAGAGCTTCAACATGGCTCATTGATGGATTGGTTGTTGGAGACTGTGTTGATGTTGGAACTTGAGTTGGGTCAATTAGACGCAACCGCTTCACCCGTGGTTCTGAAGTAGAGGTTTTTATGTCATCAACTCTATTAGTATCGGTCGCAGTATCAGTGGAAATGTCTGAACCATGTCTCACTCTCTCCATTACCAACCTGGCCTTTTCTCTTACCTCATTTTCCTTTTCAATGGGCATATTCCTTCTAGTTTGTCTTGATCTGTTACGTGATTTTCCCATCTCCAAATGTTTCTTTATCAAAACTATGAGGTCTACCCTTGCATAAGAAGCAACAAACAAGGTATTAGTTCCATTATGCAAGAAACATGACACGTTCCAACATAATTAACTAAGTTACAGATATGTTAGTATGGTAATTATTGGCATTGATACATAAACTATGATTAAAGGTTTCTCTTTATGTTCGAACTGAAGTTTCATTTTTGTACTCTATTTGAGTCAAGTAAAGAGAGTCAAGTTTGCAGGTATTACAGCTATAGGATTATGACTTCCTTTGTGCTCAAAAAGTATTGGAAGTCAAAAGAATATGAGTGAAATATTATTCATTTCCAACACCTTTGGACGAGATGACATTGCACATAATATGCCACATTAGTTGTGAGGGAATACACAAGTTGGTGTTTGGATGTCTTGGGAATAAATTGAATAAATTACACTCATTAAATTACAAGTTAACCATTAAGAGAACAAATTGACTAATTACAAATTAAAGAGTCTCAATAGAGAACCTCATCTAGATGCCATTCTTGTGGGAAATCAAAATATATTCATGTGCAAATGATTATTGGTCTACATTGAATACTTCATCTTGTATAGAGAATATGGACAACTTGGTGAACTATTCAATATGGACCCTCTCCCATGATTACTTCAAAGGTTTTTTTCAATTGAAGAGTCTCAAGAGATAACTTCATCTATGCCATCATTTTGTGAAATGAAAATATATTCATGTGAAAATGTAAATTAGTTAACATTGCATACTTCATCTTGTATGGAGAATATGAGACTAGTTTAGATGTGAAGTTGGGAATTATTCTTGTGAAATTAAAATATTTTCTATGAGAGAGATATTGTTGTAGGCATATGATAAAACATAAATCGATGAAATGATCTGAAAGCTTGTGAATGAAAACAATTATTTACAATCCACCATACCTATTCAAAATGATCTCTTCTTGCAATAAAAACTTGTGTTTGAATGTATCCACTAACTTCCAAGACCACTGATTATGTTTGTTAGATTCCAAGAGTGATGTTCTATCCAATAGATCAAAGAGTGGTGATTGAGTGTGAGCCAAATTGTAGAGTTTAGGAGCACAAAATTTGTGAACAGTTGTAGAAAACCCGTGAAAATTGGTAGCAATCTGAGGAATACAGATCTCTATTTTTTTTAACTAATAACATGTGCCCGCAGATGTATTTGTGCACGCATGTAAAAGACCATGCACACGCACAACTAGACATGCGCACGCTCATGTCTAACATTTTCAACATTTACTCACTAACGTTTATCTCATTTAATGACTAACATTCTTCAACAACGTCTTTGTATTCACACATGTTTGAGTTTTTTTACAATATAGTCTTCACCACTACTTTCTTCTTAGGCCCATGGCTGCCATTATGAGGTCTTAGGCTCCTTACATATTGCTAGTGGAGGGTAATGGAGGCCTCCAACACTGACCATCATCACCATCATAATCATCATCATCATAATAATCATCATAATCATCATCATCATAGTCATCCTCCTCCTCCTCCTCATAGTCATCATCCTCATCATCGTCATCATTATCATCATCACCATCATCATTGTTCATCATCATTGTCATCATCATCATCCTCATCCTCATCATCATCATCATAATCACCATCATTTCTCATCATCATCATCATCGTCATCGTCATCATCCTCGTCTTCATCATCATAGTCATCCTCCTCCTCATCATCATCATCGTCATCCTCATCCTTATCATCATCATCATAGTCATCATCCTCATCATCGTCATTCCATTGTCATCATCCTCATCATCATAGTCATTGTCATCATCATTATTCCATTGAAAATAAAATCAAAGCAAATTTTCAACTAAACCTATCCTCCTCCTCCTCATCATCATCATCATTGTTGCTCAACATCATCATCATCATCATCATCATAACCATCATCACCATCATTGTTCATCATCATTGTTATCGTCGTCATCCTCATCCTCATCCTCATCCTCATCCTCATCATCATCATCATAGTCATCATCCTCATCATCGTCATTGTCATCCTCCTCATCATCATCATCATCATTGTTCATCATCATCGTCATGGTCATCATCATTATTCCTTTGAAAATGATTGAAAATAGAATCAAAGCAAAGTTTCAACTAAACCTATCATCATCATCATAATCATCATCATTCCTCATCATTTTGATCATCAGCATCATCCTCATCCTCATCATCATCATCATCATCATCATTACCATCGTCGTCGTCATCATCATCATCATCATCATCCTCATCCTCATCATAATTATCATAGTCATCATCCTCATCATCATCATTGTCATCATCCTCGTCATCATCATCACCAACATTGTTCATTATCATCGTCATCATCACCAACACGAACATTGTTCATCATCATAGTCATCATCATCATCATCATCATCATCATCATCCTCATCATCCTCATCCTCATCATCCTCCTCCTCCTCATCATCATATTCATCCTCCTCCTCCTCCTCCTCCTCCTCCTCATCATCATAGTCATCATCCTCATCATCATCATTGGCATCATCATCATTGATGTTATCATCCCCATCATATTCATCATCATCGTCATCATCGTAATCATCATCATAGTCATACTATTTGTGATCATCATCGTCATCATCATCGTCATCATCATAATCATCATCATCATCATCATCATCATCGTCATCATAGTCATAGTCATCATGATCACTATGATCATCGTCATCCTCATGATCATCACCATCATTGTTCAACATCATCATCCTCGCCATCATCATCATCATCATCAACATCATCATCATAGTCATCATCATTGTCATCATCCTCCTCCTCATCATCATCATTGTTCACCATCATTATTCCATTGTAAATGCTTGAAAATAAAATTAAAGAAACGTTTCAACTAAACCTATCATCATCATTGTTCCTCATCATCGTCGTCATCATCCTCATCCTCCTCCTCATCATCACCATCATTTTTCATCATCATTGTCATCGTCATCATCACAATCATAATCATCATCCTCATCCTCATCCTCATCCTCATCATCATAGTCATCATCCTCATCATCATCATTGTCATCATCCTTATCATCATCATTGCCATCATCATCATCATCATTGTTCCTCATCATTATCATCATCCTCATCATAGTCATCATCAACATCACCATCAAATTCATCATCATAGTCATCCTCCTCCTCCTCCTCCTCATCATCATCATCGTTGTCATCAACATCATCATCCTCATCATCGCAATCATCATCATTGTCATCATAGTCATAGTCATTGTGATCATCATCCTCATCATCATCACCATCATTGTTCATCATCATAGTCATCATCATCCTCCTCCTCCTCATCATCACCGTCATCAACATCATCATCCTCATCATCGTAATCATCATCATCATCATCATCATCATCATCACCATCATTGTTCATCATCATCATCATCATCATCATCATCATCATCATCATTGTCATCCTCATTGTCATCCTCATCATCATTGTCATCCTCCTCCTCCTCCTCATCATCATTCCATTGCAAATGCTTGAAAATAAAATCAAAGCAAAGTTTCAACTAAACCTATCCTCATCATCCTCATCATCATAGTCATAATCCTCATCATCCTCATTGTCATCATCCTCCTCAGCATCATCATCATTGTTCATCATCATCATCATCATCAAATCATCGTCATCATAGTCATCATCATCACCATCATTGTTCATCATCATCGTCATCATCATCATCACCCATCATATTCATCATCATCATCGCCATCGTCATCTTCATCCTCATCATCATAGTTATCATCCTCATCATCATCAGTGTCATCGTCATCATAGTCATCATCCTCATCATCATCACCACCATCACCATCATTGTTCTTCATCATCATCATCATCATCATCATCACCATCATTTTTCATCATCATCGTCATCGCCATCATCATCATCATCATCATCATCATCATAGTCATCATCCTCATCATCATCATCATAGTCATCATCCTCATCATCATCATCCTCCCCATCATTGTCATCATTGTTCATCATCATCATTCCATTGCAAATGCTTGAAAATAAAATCAAAACAAAGTTTTTACTTAACAATTGAGCGCACGCATATTTAACGCGTGCGTACTGAGCAACAAAAACGAGCTTTTAGTGCATGTGCGTTGTGTTCTAAACTACGTGCACGCATGATTTAAATCTAAAATTTTGGTGGGCACCTTTTTTCAAACCTACGTGGTCAATGACTTGCCTGCTTTAGTTTTAGGTTCGGGTTGCCAAACCAAGTGGTATGGATTGTCTTGTGACATAAAACATGTTTTGTACCACTTCTCCTATTTCGTGCATGATTTTGCATATGCCATGCTTGTCCACTGCTACTGAAAATTCACACACTTGTGTAACTCTGTCTGTAGATTCTGAATATGTAATTTTTATTTAAATCTATTATCTTTTTCTATTTTTTATTTAATTTTAAATGGACTAACGTCAATTTAACACAAAAGGTAGGCTATTTGCTTCGGCTATAACTCTTGATTGGCTCACCTATTTAGAAAACGGAAAAGAATCCGCACAAGAAGACACAAAGAATCCGCATGTTAAGACCAAGATGTGGTGGACCAACGCTCGACCTTGTCATTTTAGGGTGTCACTGACTTCCTTAATTTGAAAAAAATATATATGACATAAATAAATATGGAAAAATAACGCTGCACTAGACACACCTGTGATCTACAACTCTATATAATTTTTTTCACAAAATTCCTCCATTTGCATACCAAACAAGTGGACCAACGCAAACATACTCATTATTTTTTGGGAAAAAAAATAACATACCAACCTTAGAAGAACCTCAGTTTTTGGGATTTATACTTAGTTTCCATAAATAAAAGTTATATATTTCGGAAGGTAATCCGATTGTTCATGTTTCATATTCTTACGCCATATTCCAAAAAGTTGTGTAGGTACCTCTAATATTGACTTTCGACGTTCATATTTATGTTTTTTCAGAAGTCCATTGCAACAAACGCGTCATAAGTGACCAGCATTAGCTTGCACCAGCCCATAAACACAATTGTATTAATATACAACTCAAAAACATTAAGAAAACATAAATTTTGGGAATTAATCAACTGTCTTTTAAAATAGGAACATTGCAAATCCATTATTGAATATTATTGAATATATCATCAATATTCTTCATCATTTAACTCTACTTGCTCACTTACCATAAAAAAATTACTATAATCAATGTATTCAGTAAATCTACTAAAAATAGGTTAAAGTGGAGCATATCTGAATGTCTTCCCAAACTAGAAATTGAATAGGCACGCTCCTCCTGGCCTTAGGATCCTCAAAATTCTATTTCAATATGAAAGGTTTCCACCCCCTTGCCTAGAACCACAATTTGTGTTTTCACTTCTTTAGTTTTTTCAAGTTGCCACCAGGGAGCTAGTCAGAGTTAGTTACATATAGAACCCAACACTTTCCTAGGTGCTTCACTTGCGGTTCTTATTCTAGAGCACGGTACTCTTCAAGTGTTCTCTGGAAGCTCTGTGCTACTTTCAACAACCATAATTTGAGCCTACAGTCTCTTGTGTTTTTCTCCATTTTTCTGCATGCATTTTCCTTTTTTTTCCTAGGGCTTAATAACTAATAACTAACTCCTAAGACTAACCACTTGTCACAAAGTAAAACTTAAACAAAATTACTTTAAATATTACAAGGGGTATTAAGGTGATATGCATAGTGTCTTTTTAAAAGTGTGTTTGTGTATCATTTTGTAGGTTTAGTAGCAACTTTGTATTTTTTTGGCAATGAAGTCTATATAGCACTTATTAAGACTTTTCTCATAAACAACTGGTAAATCAATTTATATTGTAATGGAACTTTTCAATTGATTTAGATATTCTTAATAGACATAAGTCTAGTTTTAACACTTTTGAGCCTAGTTTTAAAATTCTTTATGGATTTTTTTGGTGATTGCTTCAATTTGTACAATTTATTTTATAATAATATATATAAGATTTTTTAAAGAAAAAAAACTAAAATTATAAAACATAACATATAAGTAATGTATGTTACATAGTTTTAAAATTCTTAATAGATTTTTAGTATAAGCTTTATATATAATAACATATATTATTATTATTATTATTCAAAATATAAATAAAAATCAATACATATTTATAACATACATCATTTATTGAAATAAAACAACATAATATATACAATATAAATTTTTCGTTATTTTTAATTAAGTCACATTGCAAATAAATCAAATAAAATAAGTTAATTATATTCCAATTGTAAATATATTAAAAAGAAACATATATTTGTAAATACCAAATATCATTCATTGAAATAACATGTAAATATTTTAAAAAAAACATATGTTTGTGACATATATACTATTCATTGAAATCAGACAGGACATTATTGATGTAATTTTTCATTATTATTTTTAATCAAAATCAATAAATAAATAAGATTAAATCTAAATAAATTTAAAATTTAAAAATAAAAATAGAAAAGAAATAAATATTTGTAACATATATATATATAATCAAAAATAAAGTATTTGGTTAATAAATTTATATTGTAATCAAATTTGAAACCTGTTTTATATTGTAGTCAAATTTGAGAATAGTTTTAAAATTTTTAATGAATATTTTTGGTGACATTTTGAATTTATAAAGTTAATTTTATTATAATATATAAAGTTTTTTTTTAAATTAATCAAATTGTAAAAATATAAATAAAAAAATACATATTTAATTTATATTATATTATTTTTTAAATAAAATAATAAAATATAATCAATTTAATTTTTTTATTATTTGCAATCACTACATTATAAATGAATTGTTTTATTATTTTTAATCACTACATTATAAATGAATTGTTTTATTATTTTTAATAACACATTTTAAATTAGTCAAATAAAACAGAAATTCATATTAAAATAAGATAATATATTAAGAATGAAAAATATTATAATATATTAAATTTAACTTTTTATTTTAAAAAAAAATACATATTTAAAATTAAATCATTTATAAAGAAAAAGAAAAAATACATATTTAAAATTAAATCATTTATTATAATAAAATAACAAAATATACTCAATTTACTTTACTTTTATTTTATTTTATTTTAATTGTCACATTATAAATGAATGAAATGAAAAGGTTAATTATATTCAAATTATAAAAATATTGGTAAAAAACAAAATATCTATAACATATCATTTTGAAAAATAAAATTTTTATTTTTATTTTATTTTATTTTAATTTTCACATTAAATAAATAAAATGAAAAAGCTAATTGTATTCAAATTGTAAAAATATTATAAAAATAAAATAAAATATTTATACCACATATTATTGTCATTTTGAAAAATAAAATTTTATAAATAAAAATAGAAAAATATATTTAATTTATTTTTTGTTATTTTTAATTACCACAATATAAATCAATAAAATGAAAAATTTAATTATATACAAATTGTAAAAATAAAAATAACAATATTTATAACATAAATGCATTTTTAATTACCACATTGTAAATGAATGAAATAAAAAAAGTTAAGAAATATGCAAATTGTAAAAAATAATAAAAAAATTATTTATTACATTTTGAAAAATAAAATCATATAAATCAAATATAATGTTATAAAAATAAAATCTTATAATATATTAAATTAAATTTTTCATTTTTATTTTAAAATAAAATAAATTAACAGCTAATTGTATTCTAACTATAAAAATATAGATATAAAAAAATACATGCCTAGCATACATTTATTGGAATAAATATGACACCATGAAAAATATATAGATATAAAAAAATACATTTATAGCATACATTTATTGGGAGAGGTAATGAGCCTTACCCAGTCTTTCAGGTCAAGTTTAAGCCTCTTTAATTTTGCTTCCCAGATGAAGGACAACGATCCTCTTATTTGGGTTTTCCAGGAGTTAGAAACTACTTGCAAAAAGTCCTTATGTTGGATCCAGAGAGGACTAAATCGGAAGGGAATCGGTCCAAGGTCTTGATCTAGAACCAACTCAAGAAGGATGGGCTTATGATCAGAGTTGCAATGAGGGAGGATTTTGGAGGAAGCTAAGAGGCCCAGGGAGAGAAAGGTAGAGTGAACTAGGAACCTGTCAAGCCGTGCAGCAACATGACCAGGTCCCATTCTCTTATTAGTCCAAGTAAACTTTCCTTTGGCAGGATTTATATCAATTAGATCCCATCCAAGGATGATATCTTCAACCCAATCCCTCGATGGATCTCTGACTGGCGTGCCTCCTTTTTTCTCATTTGTGGCAAGGGTGACATTCAAATCGCCTGCTACTATGATGTTTTCTAGACGCTGCAAGTTAAGAAAGGACTCTAACAAAGTCCAGCAATCTTTTTTTTCCGAATGCAAGACGGGGACATAGAGATTGAAAAGACTTACAATTCTTCCAGATAGTTTGTGGATGAGCTTAGTGAAGACCCAATGCAACGCATGTTCTTAAGCTTCTAGGTCATAAAGAGTGGAGTCCCAAAAGGTGGCAATGCCTCCAGAAGCACCTCTGAAGTTGTTGGCAATACCAGGTCCTTTTTTCCAGAACTTTTTCCCAACTTGGAGGATAGCAGCTTCCTCCATTTTTGTCTCCTGGACTAGCAGAATCTCAGGATTATGAATTCGGATTAGGTCTTTCATTGCTTCTTCCTTTAGAATAGAACCTAAGCCTCTACAATTCCGGGAGATGTAACGCATTAAGTACTATGGGAGGAGGGGTTAGCCCCTTTTGAGGCCGTTGCTGTTTCTTTTTTAGATCTGGTGTGCATAATGCCTTTTAGAGTTTTTTGCGATCCTTCAAGGACAGCTAGATATGATGCTTCCTCTCTTTTCTTCTTTTCTGACTTCCTTCCTCTTGGGTTTTTGATGGGAGCAGAATGCAAACTGCTTGATGAGGCACCCTCGTCCATCTCTTCACCTGGGTCCGTTTCTAATAGCAAGGAGTCCTCGTTTGTTTCTTTGGCGGATCCGGAGGGTTCAGCAGCCGTCGAGACATTTGGTTTAGGGTGGATTTCCCTAGGTTCCAGCGGATCTGCAATCTGGGACTCTGCCTCTTTACTACTAGGCTTATATCCAGTGTGATTTCCTTCAATGCTTATAGGATCTGGATCTTTTCCAGCTGGATCTCTGATCTTCTGCGGTTCTTCAGCGTCTTGAATAATGATTGGTGCGGCTATTGTGGATTCCTGGTTAGGTTTATTTGAGCTTGAAGGTTGGTTCTACATGTCCCCTGCTGCCTTTTTTTCCTGGTTTTTGGTATTCGTTTTGCCTTTCTTGACTTTTTGCCAGCCTTCTCCCTCTTCAGGGACCTGTATTTTGGGGCAGTTTCTTTGGAAATGTCCATGCTCGTGACACTGACGGCATTTGAATGGGAGCTGTTCATAATCCAGCTTTTGGTAATGATGCCAATCTCCAACTTTTAGTTTAACTACCTCGGGCAGCCCTGCTTCAAGATTGACTTCTACACAAATTCTGGCACAGGAGTGTTGTCCTTTGTTCTCTGCTTTGTCAATGTATCTCCCGAGGGCATTTCCAACTTTTTCTAGGGTTTGTATGTTCCAACAGTGAACTGGGAGATTTGGTAGTCTCACCCACACTGGAACTTCCTTCGGGACATCGACTTCAGCATTGAAATCCAGAGTCCATCTATTGCGATAAAGTCCTTGGGTACCCATTAAGTATGGGCCGCTTCTGAAGATAAGATCTCGGTCTTCTTTGGATATGAATTCAAAAATGAAGAACCCTCATCCAACCGGGTAGCAGGTAACACTATTTTTGAGCTGAGGCCTCCAATTCCTTTGGATCCAATCGTCTGTGGTTCTTGTTGATGGCCATAGCCCCATGAATTGGCCTACCAATCCTCGCTCAGCCAGAGCCAGAGTGATTTTGATGGGTTGTTCAATCGGGAGGTCAATTTTCAGGACAACATCAAGTTTCTTGATGAACTTCGGGATGGAAGGGGCCACCGGTTTGAGTCCAGGTGATGTTAATAACCTTCTGAAAGCTTCTTCGGTGGAGTAGGAGCAGACGGAGGGGAGAGCCCTCCCCCAGGCGCTGCCATGGAGGTAGCATGGAGTGGCTCGAGCACGAGCAAGGATCCCACCGATGGCAGACGACGCAACTAGGGCAGCGCGGCGTCAGGCAGCTCAAAAAACTTGATAAATAAAAATATATTACCAATAATATAAATACATATTTAAACTATCATACTCCTGAAGTGTGGAAATGAAATGCCGAAAAGAACTTCGATATGTTTAAAATGAGATAAAGTTGTCTGCATGTCGATAATGTAAGAGTGCGTGTTTATTGCAAGTATAGTGAATCTATGGAAATTATAGTGCAAATACTAATAAGCAATAAATAGAAACCAATGCAATCAATAAAAGATAAAATGAAATTTCCATTAATTTGTCATAAGAGAAAGTATACATATGTAATATAATTAGAGTTATTAAGTTTGACTCTAATTATATTAGCAAACAACATTGGTACTTTCATTTGGTATGAGTAGTGTAGGCATTGAGGGATGCAATTTTAAGTGTAAAAGGGGCATATAATGAAGGTGTGCCTCTTCCTTTTTGTGAAGTGTGACATATGAAGTGTCTTTCATCTTTACATAGTGGTCGAAGTAGAACGATGGATCAATATGCATTCCTTCTAATGTTGTTGTGAGTGACATTGTTGTGAAGGTCAAGCCTTGATGTTTAGTGTTACCAATGTCAATGATTGTCCTCGTTAATGCCAATACTTCAGATTTATAGATATTCAATTCCCAAGCCATCTTAAGGGGGGTTTGTTTCTTGTTACTTCGTTTTTTGGGTGGAATTGGTATGCGATTTGGTTGAGATCGGTCCCATGGATGGCCAATATATTTATCAAATTCCACGACAACGTAGGTTGTAAACTTATGAGGGATAGATCCATGTGTGTATACAATTGACATTGCCACTTCAAGTGCACCATTGACTAGTCCTGATTTGACCCATAAATTGCAAGATATCATTGCTTGTTTCCCCACACTTAGCAATATTTGTTTTCCTAGTTGATAGTGGTGCATTTGAACCATTGGTGAAAAATTCGACAAATCGTGCAATAGGCATAGTCAATGCTTGGATCATGTATTTTTTATAATTGTTTGCAATAATGTTCATTGAAAAGAGATGGATTGTTGTGTAAAAGTTTAAACGCTCCTCTGTTGACAATAATCTATTAGTTCTAGACTAGAGAAGGCTCCAGTATTCCAAGGCTGGTGTAGAATTATGGATGTTTGTCAATAGTTGACGGAAACCAAGTTGGGTGGCTTCAGTGCCCCTTTAATGGAATATTATTTCCAAAATTATGCCAGCGGTAAATTCTATCCACAAACACTTCCCCGAAGTTTCTCATGCATATATAGGTTTGTCCATCACAGGTGGCAGTTGGCCCAAATCACTAATAAAAATCATTAAACATGTGTCGAATGAGCAAGTTTTTTGCTCCAAAAAACACTTACGCAAGCGACTCTCAATTTGAACAAACAATTTAGGTCCTATGAATCTCATCTCATAAATGAAAATTTATTGAACATGTTTCATCTCTTCTTGGAACACCAATAGGGCTAATCCTTGCAAAGGCTTGATGTCCTTTATAGGAATCTAGAGCCTTGCATGTATAGTTGTTGCATGTATGTTAAACGATGCAACACAAGTAGGGGCGAGGGGAGTTAGTGGGATATTGCAAGAGGTTTCTTAAGAAGTTGGTTCTTTTTTAACGGTACTTATAAGTAGGATTTACCGGTTCCTACATTTCTTTGGATGATCATTCTCAATGTCTCTTTAGTTCCTTGAACTTGTGAATGTTGTAGGACTATGTCAAATTCATGTTGTTGATTGTGATATACTGTATTTAATGAAGTATATAAGGGAGTATTATCTTGTGTCACTTCCCCATTCCTTCGGTTTGGTGTAGTCTCCAATGTATATGTCGATGCTTCTGGATGATTCCATGTATGGTTGGTGTTCAAATATCGAAGGTCAAGCATGTCAAGCTCATTGATGTGGATATTACCTATAGGGACTAATCTTGACAAAAATTGCCATTCATTCAAGTCCATGTTGGGATGTATCTTATGATTGGAATGGATCCCCATCTCTAGATGTTGGCTCATTAGGAGTGGGTGAAGGGATGCGAGGCTACATGCCATGCATAGTAGGTATTTCGTATGTGCTCCTATTTTGACATAATGTCATGTTTTGTAAGGTCGATATGTTTAGTGAAGGTTTGGAAGGGCTTATATAAAATCATATCACTCCAGCAAAAATAAGGAAAGGAATTGGAATGTTTGGTTGGAACTGAAGTAAAGTGACGCTATACATGGACAATTACAAAGACAATTCTCTTCTTTTGTTTTTCAAATTTACATCCCTAGTTATATAACCATTGTTTTGCATGGTCTATAAGGTAGAAAGGGTCCAATGTTGGGGGGCGTTGCAAGTACACATATGAAACTAGAGCCAAATAATCAATTGTTCAAGTAAATAGATACACGACAGAATACTTGGCGATCAACATTTAGTTTGGTGAAGGCCTAACTCCATGTGATAAGGGGAAATTTTTCCAACATATGGCAAGTTTCTTTAGAAATGATGTCTCGATCAACAATTTATTCTGAGTGTAGGAGACGATAGGAATATGAGGGCTAGTCCCCCCATGGAGATGATATATTTGTGGTTATGTTCATCATATGATAGTAGGTATATAATTTTATTTTCACTTTGGAAGTATATTTGACTATGTATTTCAAGACAACATAGTGTGAGAGCACTGGTTGGAAATACACATTTGATCGCCATGTTTAAAGTATGCTAGGATTATGTATGTCCCGCTGAGCATCATTGCGTCTAGAGTGATATGTTTTTTTATTATCATTTTCATCAATGTAGAGTGATAATTCATGTTGTACATTCCACGGGAATTTATTTATGCATTCAAGTGTAGTCCATTTTCTAGATAGGAACGAATTTCCAATGCACTTTGTATGTCTTTGTACTCTATTTAAGAGTTGTTCATAGATATTAAGTGGGTTGGATGAAGTATATCCTTTGTATCTAACAAGCAAGGGTGATCCTCAATGGATTGATGCATATGAATTAGTGTCATGATTTTCTCTAGGGATCCATGTTGTAACATATTTAACGAATAAAGTCTTTGCAACATTGATTTGATCTAGGTTTTTTTGATTTAATGTCTCCATGTTAAGAGCTCCTTCAATGAAAAGGAAATCACATATATGTTCAAATCCACGATTTTTACATTCATACCTTGCATTGGACCCTATTGAAAAATGGTGTTGAATGATAACAAAAGGAGCACAACAAAATTCAAGACTAGTGCTCCATAGATACTCATGAACACATTCTTAGTGTGTATGAATGAGAGGAGTCACCATGGGCACTATTGATAGTGTTACAAGGTAAACAATTTGAGGTTCCTTTAAATGTTGCATTTATTTAACCACTATTGAAGTGCATAATGGCTCAAAAAAACGTTCTTCCAACATTTATGTCTTCTTCTATGAGTACTTTTATGTACTCTACATTTAATGGTCTACTTGGAATTTTATGGAACATGATGTCACAAATATACTTAATTAATTATGAAGTCTTAAGTGTACAAATAAACTACTAAACTTTATTAATTATGAAGTCCTAATTGCAAAAATAAATTAATAACATCTACTAGTAATTATGAAATTGCAAAATAACATTTACTATTAATTATGAAATTACAATTTCACAAATAGACTTTATTTATTATGAAGTCTCAAGGGTATAAATAGTGTATATGTATATGCACTTTCTAACCTTCATTAACTTTACTTTGTCGAGTTTTTACCTATAATACCCTAACCAAATAGTTTAAAACAAATATTACAAATATATCATAGTGTTTTTAAGCAAATAAAATATATCATAATCCAAATAGAACTTTAGTAATAAAAAGCTAAGCATATGGCTTTGAGAGTTTCCTTCCATTTTATAAATTTCCAATCTTACATTTCTATTTTGTAAAATTTTACAATACAAATAGTAACCATTATTGTGAAAGGCCACGTAGATCAATCCGAGGGTGATGCTAAAATCTCTTTGCAATCAATCTAAAATGAACAAGCTCGCAACAATTTTGGAAATCATGCTTGTATTGAACCGATTCTATTTTTTTTTCTTTTAATGTTGAAATGTGAGGAATGCCTAGTTGATTATGTGCAGGCATAAGTTTCCCATGTCCAAGCCATAGAAAAATCCTCGTAAAAAAACATGACTTGGTTGACAAACTCTTTGTTCATTAAGCTTCCATTGGCTTCAACATCTTCAAATTTCACACTGAAGTGAACAACCCAGGTGATATATGGGGTACCATCGGTTATATTAATCTTTCAAATTTGCATATGGGGTACCATTGTTGATATTGTTTGATCTTTCAAACTTGCATCTGCTATAGTAGCAGTCATAGATGCCCCATTCTTTCAACATCTGTGAAACCTGCAGTGATGGATACACATTGAATACATTTTTGTAATTTTTACCATAGTCCACTGAAAGACGTTCTAAGAGAAGCGAAATGAGTTTGGAACCATTTCCTCCACTGACTGCACCGAAGACAAGGAATCCTTGTAGATCCGTGCAATTGTCGCCCTGCTTCTGGATATGGTCGAGGTTGAGGTCCACAAATTCATTGCCAATTAAAATCAAGAGACATCAAGTCTAACTGATGATAAACTTTGCATAGAGAAAGACTCAAAA
>LPNX011188434.1:24235-119856 GCA_001517045.1 Pseudotsuga menziesii
TGTGTAGAGAGGCGCTTTCTACAGCCCAAATGGGAGAGATGTGTCCACTATGTAATGGTGATGTGGTACATGTGCCCAATAAAAATAATAATAATAAAACGTAAAAGATTAAAAAAAAGCTTATAACATGTGGACTTATAATTAAAAACCTAAAAGATAGGAAATGTTATACTCATATAAATATATAGCCATATTCAAGCAATACTCACAATCCTACAAGTTGAGTAGTAAAATATTAGTAGTAAAATTCAATTGACTTGAGTAGTAAAAAGAAAAATTATAAACCAAGAACATATAAAATTTAATTTTAAATTAGTTAAATTGTAAAACACATTTATGTAATTATATATCAAATTTTTCTCGTGCTCACTTTGGCACATTACCATGGATTATTACAATGATATTTAAAATGTTCTTTAAATGCAATACAACTAGCAAGAAACCAGGTGCCACTAAAACCATGTGCCTTAAACCACTTACATCATTGTTCATTCCCAAGTCAAGGTTAACCCTAACATGTAAATGCTCATTTTTAGTTATAGAGAAAACAAGTACTTTCTCAAAAACATTTGGATAAATGTATAAAATCTTAATTTGATCGTAAAATATTTTTCAAATTCCAATTTATTATGGAAATCTAGATTTTAAAATTTTATATGGATTATTTTACTCATTAACTACTCTTAATATTCATTATTAGTTTTAAAGAAAGACAAGTAAAACAATTTTTGGAAAACTATTTGATTATATGATTATTAATGTTATTCATCTCATTCTTTTAATATTTACCCTATTTACCATATTTTGAAATTACTTAAGCAAGTCGGTCATTTCCCTTCCAAATAGGAATACTTATTACACATTTTTGTAAATTAAAAAGGGTTTGCACCTCAAGAGAACTTGATCCCTATCAAGGCTTGATAGAACCATAATTAAGATGGATCTATGCTGATTTATTTATTTTAACTTAACACATTATAAATAAAAATGCTTTTATACCATAAAAATACATATTTAAATAATTTATTATAATATCATTATAAATAGAATAGAATAATGCGTTACTAATACATTAACACGTTATTAAAAATAATTAAAAAAAAACTCCTCTTTAACATACTATTAAAAAAGACTTTTTTAGTTGGTAAGAACGATTGATGCAAGGTGATATAATCAAAATGTTGGTGAAAACGATTGATGCAAGGTGATATAATCAAAATGTTTTTAAAGTATGTTTGTTCTTATCATTTATATTTTCTTTCTTATTTTAAGACATTATGAAAAAAAAATCATTTGTCAATTCAAAGGTTATTTAGTTTTTGAGAAATTATTATATTTCCGGAAGGTTGTTTAGTTATTAGAGAAATGATTGATAGTGTAACATACTTTAATAACCAAAAAAATGTTTACCTAGACTTCACCTTGGTAAAAGGTCACCTTAATGGAAGAAATATTTACATTTTCCTAGCTAGAATTTGATTTAATGGTATAATTTATTTCTATAATGCTTTACCTTTATTATTGTGAGGGAGAATTAAATTCACTGGCTTACTTTTTTTTCAAGAGGAAAAAATACTAGACCTTGATATTCATATTATGAATTAAAGGACATCATATACATACAACCTTCATGCCAAGCTTCTATCTTGTGTGACAAGCAGCATATTGGGAATCCCTCTAATCACTAGAATATACAAGTACAGCCATCAATCCTTGCTGCAAGAGCAAAGAAAAACACAAGAACCTTCATGCAAACCAAAACTTCAGATCAACAAGAAGAGAGGTGATCCTTTAAACCAGAGAGATCGGACCGATCTTTGAGGAGCAGTGATGACAATCACGCTTATCCATCCTGAGCACAATGAGAAGGCTAAAAGTCTCATAAAAAAAACGCTATCCAGTCCATCATAAAGAAAAAGAAGTATCAAGTGCCAAAAAAGAAGGGACTGAGTCTCGGCACCATGCTTTAATAAAGCTGAAAATTCCCATGATCAAGGATCATGCCATCAAGATACTCAGTGAAGAATCTGAATCCAGGATCTAAAACCAAAGCCTTCTTTGAAAGACAATCAACCTACTGATTGTGCTCACGATAGATATGCTTGATTGTCAATCAAGAGAAATTATACATAAGGGACCTTATGTCTTTGCACTAGTGGTCCAAGCTAGGAGAATCCAGAGATGCACTCCTATTTGCCGAGTTAATAATGACTAAGGAGTCTCCAAAAATAATGAGAAGAAGGATCCCCAAATGCTTTGAAACAACAAGATGATGAAAGTCAATGCGAGTGGAATGCACGATCCTCAACACATGTTCCTATAGGATTTCTTTCCTGCGTGCACAGGTTGGTATAGAGTGAGTTGTGGTTATTTCACAGTTGTGTTTATTCTTAAATAACAGTTTAAGATTGTCAAAATCACTGATTATCCATACTATGTT
Source organism: Pseudotsuga menziesii (assembly GCA_001517045.1). NCBI lineage: Eukaryota > Viridiplantae > Streptophyta > Pinopsida > Pinales > Pinaceae > Pseudotsuga > Pseudotsuga menziesii. The sequence goes on from LPNX011188434.1 coordinate 26,676, forward strand.
TTTTTTAAGTGTTCGTAGAATTGTTTTGGATCATTTTTCAACTCTTCATATGGCTATGATATAAATTTTATGGTTATTAGTTATTCCCGTCATTTTTCCCAGACTTTATGTGGTTTACTAAAAGCTCGTGGTGAACCTTGAATTTTACACATAGTTTTGTTGAAAAGTAAAGAGTAGGGTATGGAAGTTTGGGAAACTCTTGTGAATATTTTTTTATATTTTCAGTGTATAAAACTAATGGAATTGCTCGAGGGTTTATATTTATATATATAAATTCTATACTTTGATTTTTTTATATTTTTAGTGTATCAAGTTAATGGAATTGCTCGAGGGTTTATATTTATATATATAAATTCTATACTTTGATTATGTAGTGCAGTCTTGTTCCTAAAATCGTTTGCTTAGGGTTTCAATAATAATATCCCATATCTTATTTTTTGGGGGGATTTTGTGTTTAGTGTTAATATAAACCTGATTGTAAACAATATACTCAATAAATACTATTAGTTAGAGACGTCGGTTCCTAAAATCACTATTTCAGACGACCCTCTAACATTCATTATTTATTGCATCTCCATACATAGTTCCATTCTAAGTGTGTTTACTCAATGATAAATAATGAATTAATTGTAAACAGTGTCTTAGGCTTTTACTAGTGAAAATAATATAAGGGCGCCCGCAAGAAGCTGCTACCCATATATGATGCAATTGGGAGCACATGAGCGGAAAAAAACAAGAACGCGCTTGAACCCCTGGATGCATGCACGCGCTCCTGCTTCGGCAGTAGCGAACCTCCACGCCGGATTTCCAGTGTGGAGAATAGGAGCGCGCACACGCACCCAATGACGCGTGCACGTGTATGTGTGCGCACACGTACTTGGACACACGTGTGTGTTTCGTGCGATCGCACACAGGGACGTGCGTGCATCCTTGTGTTTAAAAAAAAACAATGAACCATTTTGTTTTGTTCATAACGCACCCATGAGCGCGCAAGGAGGTGAAAACAACCCTCAAGGAGCCGAAAACGACCCCCAAGGAGCCCAACCAAAGTGTCCAACCAAGCTAAAACGACACCCACGAAATTGGAGTAAGGTAGATGGAGTAGGAATGTCATTTTTTTGTTTATTTTAATGTTTTTTATTGTTTTTCAAATAAAATACAAAATTAAAAAAAAATTGAAAATGAATTGAAATGAGAAATATTTGATATGCAGGTACAAATTATCTAAACATAATGACAAATACCAATGAACCATCCCAAGAAAGGAATGAAACAAACCAATAAGAGGACCCAAACCCCGAATTAAACGAAGAAAACGCCAAAGATGAATTACATGGGGATTTAAACCAATTAAGAATTTTGAGTGATGAATTGAAGAACACCAGGGAACCCTCTCGGGTTTCCCTCGCCACATCACTAGAAAACATAATAGAATATATCAACATTGCCCACAGCGAGATAAACAGTTTGAGTGAATATAGGGCTCGAATAAGACAACGTTATGGGACTTGTATATCCAAAGAGGATATAAAAAAATTGAATATCACAAAAGCCCAACTATGGAGAAAATTTACAGATCCGAGAGCAGGACAACCTCCAGATGTGAGAAAGAGGCGAGTTTTCATGTACTGGTGTAATTACCAGCCATGAAGAGAAAACTGGAGGAAGAGATGGTTCATGGTTTTCGACAAGCCTCCATGCAACAATGTTGAGGTCCCACAGTATTTTCTCAAGAAACTATGGGTTGAGTTTGTGTTAGGGTTCCATGTGAACTACTTTGACATCACCAAGTTTTAGGGCGTCGATTTTGGTTCAACCTAAGATCGACCTCATGCCCACCAGAACCCACTCAGAGGACCTCCTGCACCTAGGAGAGATCCAAACCCGCTTCCTCAACCCCCTGGGTTAGGTAGTGGGTTAGATGAGATCCATGAGTCCGTTAGACATGCCACACAACACCTTCTCAGGCATACCACATTTGTGGCTATGTCCTCGCAGAGCAAGCAGGGCCACCTTGAGAGACACACTTCTGCACGGTCTACTGGTGGTGGGCGAGGGAGAGCAGCTACATGTGGTAGCCAGGATGGGACCAGTGCCACATCACTATTCTCATTGTGGGAATCCATGCCAGGTTTCCACGCAGGAGCATGCCACAGAGAGCTACCTACACTAGGTTAGTTATTGTTTTATTTAATGTTCAAGTATTGATTATATGTTATGCAGTCTCATAATTTATAATAAATTTAATTTAGAATTAGATGTTGATGACTTGATTTTTTTTAATGTACAACTATTCAGTGCTGAGTCTCTAACACCCGAGTGGGAGGACATTGGTTCCTTCAACCTAGATGGAGCCATGGAACCTGTAGAGGACATTGCGACACCATACACACAGGTATTTTTATTTCCGTAATTAAATTTAATGTTAGTAGTTAACAAGTGTTTTTCTTTCCGTAATTAAATTTAATGTTAGTAGTTAACAAGTGTTTTTCTTTCAGTAATTAAATTTAATGTTAGTAGTTAAATTTGGGCAAATGAATAGGTGTCCACAAGATTGAGTGACCAGCCATCCCCATTGAGGATCAACAGATCCCCTTGTGAGCAGGTATCTTGTAATAAATTATAAATTTAATTTCAGTTTTGATGGCTTAGATTTGTATAGTTATATTTTTTATGTACTAATATACGAGGCCATGAATATGTATGCAGGGCTGAGCACATTGGCACGTTGGTGTCACTATCTCTCCACCGACTACCTTTTTTCCACCACATATGCCAGGTGTAGCCCCTGGCATACATTTCCCTTTCACTGCATCCCTCCCCACCTCGCTCCATCCATCCCTTGCCTCCCATCCACACCCACACTTCCATCCAGCTCCCCCTTCTTCGTCACAACCTTCTATCACTCCCTTGCACCCCACCCATCCACCACCACACTTCCATCCAGCTCCCCTGTCTTCGTCACAGCCTTCGCTCACTCTCCCCCACCCCACACATCCACCACCACACTTCCATCCAGCTCCCCTGTCTTCATCACATCCTTCACTCACTCCCCCCCCCCCCCCCCCCCCCCCCCCCTCCCCCCCCCCCCCCCCCCCCCCGCCCCTCCCATCCACCCCCTCCCTTGCAGTTTCCCATGTTTCCACCCTCCCCCCTCTGACCATGATACAACATCCATCCACATTCACCCATCCCTCCACCCCAAGGTCAAACCTCATCCCCCTCCCCCATATTCCCCCACCACCCTCGTTTTTTCTTCCAGGGTGGCCCGTTCCATTCTACATCCAGTTGGTGTTTACCATCATGCATCACCACTTCTCCCACTCCAGTCCACGCCCTCTCCCACTGTTCACCCTAGTGTTGTATCCAAAGTCGATGTGGATACATCCTCCGCCATGCCATCCACCCAAGAATTAGAGCAGGTTTTCCAGTCCACTGGTCCACCTGCCACCCCTGAGGATCAGTCTACTACTCCACCTGCCACCCTTGAGGAACCAGTCGATTGCTCCACCTACCAGCCCCTAGGCCCAGCTTGTTGTGTTCACGGTGATATTGATTAGTTTATGAAAATATCGTGCAATATTAACGAAAATTAACATAGCCAGTAAATTGTATGAGTTATCTTATTGTTTACATGTTGCAGGGTGGCTTTGCCAAGATACTTGGATCATGGAGGAGGGTAGCCGGCTCACCACTTATGGTATTGTCTCAAGTGATCTATTTAAAATTTTAAAATGTAATTTTGATTTTTAAATTGTGTTTTATACTTGTATAATTGCCTGTAGGAGTTGACATTTGATTGTTGCCGTTCCAGAGCCCAAGGAGAGGTGGTTGAAGTGGCTAGAGGAACCGAGCTTCCTCTAGCTCGCAGAAGAGGAAGATCGATTTTGGAGGTGCACCTAGGAGCTCCGAGGGTGGGCAAGAGGATTGAGAGACCCTCCTATTTACACTAGCCATGATGTGGCATTTTGGCATGAGTTGCCATATTTTGTATAGGGCACGAGTTGCCATATTTTGTATGCAGCATGAGTTGCCATGGTATAGACATTGGGAACAATGTTCCATTTTTCACTACTACTGTATATGATTGGAAATTTGTGTATATTAATATATCATTTTTCACTTCTTTATATTACTTTGTATTTTATTACATATTTGCATACATTATGTTGAATGAAACAGTAGTTTACAGTTGATGCGCTTGCAATACTTATTGTTGACGAAGCAATAAAGTCTATATGTTCACAATAAAATGCATAAAAAATTTAACATTGTAGGTTAGTTAACAAAAAAACACTTGATTGACTAGAAATTTCATACCATTTGATTGACTGGAAATTTCATAGTATTAATGAACTGGGAATCATATTGAACATGACTGTGGTTGGCTTGCATTTGTTACATCTACTTGGCAAACATTGATTTTGATAAATTTGGCAATTCATATCATTTGAAGACGAAGTTGACATTGCTTACTCTCATTGAATACATACATATTTTTTATGCTATTGTTGAGCACTTGCAATGTTAACGATCTATTGTACTTTTTGCAATTTTAACAATTTAAGGGTTAGCATGCATAACCTAGGGTATAGAATCAACGAGGAAACCCCAACCCTAACTAAAGTTTAAAGGTTAGCATGCATAACCTAGGATTTATAATCAATGAGGAAACCATGACCCAAACAGTGTTTTAGGGTTAGCATGCATAACCTAGGGTTTATAATCAATGATTAAACCCTAAAACTAGGAGGGAAACCCTAACACCAACCCTACCTAACCATCTCTTTAGCACTCCTTTTATAAACCATAGTGAAATAAGTAAAAAGTAGCTCATCTTCATCTTACATGTGTTTTGGACTTTCCTTGTCCATATCAATAGGCCTTCTACTCTATTTTCTAACATTTACTAACCCTAGGACTATCTATCAAACTAGACTGTAATACTACCTATTAGGTAGCCATAAGACACACCTAAACCATTCTATTCTAGCCTAACCCTTGCTAAAACCCTTGCCCTAGACTCCTACCTTTCCCTCTCTCTAAAGTAAGGATTATTCCTTTCATTTCCACACTACTTAAACACCCACGGCTCTCACTATATCTCTGAATGTAATAGCCATTTTGGACACCCCTAGAACACCACTAACTCATCCTAAGATACCCTAACTTCTTAACTGTAATATCCTATTTAGGGCATTCCTAATAGCAGTCTTACCCACCTATCATAGCCTAAGGTCACTTCCTTGCCTTCCTAGCTTACTCACTCACTAACGCCTCACTTCAAATTTGTCCATAACCTAATTTAAAGTGGCGCAAAGACACCCTAAAGGGATTATATCTAAACAATCATTCACATCCATACTTAAACAATTTTGACAGTGGTATATAAACATCCATAACTTGGAAAAATACTAGAAAAGGCCTTGAATTGCTTGCAAGTCATTGTGTCATCAGAAGTCAAGCGAATATACTTCTTATCATTCCTACTTGACTAGAAATTACATCTTGGACTGTCATAAGACATTTTACTTGAATGGAAATTACATCTTGGACTATCATAAGACATTTTACTTGATTGAAAATTTGATTTGGTTTAAGAGTCCCATTGGCTTGGAAACTTGGCACTTATAAAATTGGTTATCACTGATGTTTACTTAAAAGATTGTACCTTTGTCTTGACAAGATAAACAGTGAAATATAGGACTGTCATAATGCTAAATGCTTGGATGGAAATACTTTTGTTTTGACGGTACCTTTCACTAATTCAGAGTGCCATTTCAACTCTTGTTTATCATTAGTACTTGCATTTGGGATTGTACACTCATTTTGGTAAGTTGAAAATTAGTGTTTTGCACTGCCATAATCATTTTGACTTGGCTAGAAATCATTCTTAGTTTGATAGTCCTATCTTCATGAAAAGTGGATTGATTGGGGTCTATGTCAATGTATGTCGATTGCAAAAGAGGTTGAATTTGTACGATATGATGATAACGTCCCATCAACACCACTAACATGCTTCAACCACATGCATAATTGAAAGGAAAATGTCCCATAATGATAACGTCCCACAAAAATTGTTCTTTCTTCACAAATAAAAAATGAAACAAGTTCTTGAATATGTGTCTTCTATAAAAAACACATCATCCCTATTGATCCTTCCTTTGGTAGCGACCTGTTCTCTTTGGGTTGAAAGTCGCATGAAAATTTCATAGTATTAATGAGCTGAGAATCATATTGAACGTGACTGTTGTTGGCTTGCATTTGTTACATCTACTTGGCAAACATTGATTGTTGCAATTTTAACGATTTAAGGGTTAGTATGCATAACCTAGGATTTAGAATCAATGAGGAAACCCTAACCCTAATTGAAGTTAGCATGCAATGCTGGAATCTACCCAATCATAAAGATAGTATAAGTAAAATTCAAATCTCCAAGTACACAATATTTGGACAATTGAAACAGTTCTTATATATATGTATATATATGATATGTATGCAAATATATTTGGAAACCATAAGCGACGCTAGCCCCAAACTATCTATTGTTGTCATTAAGGTATCCACAATATAATTGTTTTCGTCATTAGGGTTTATAAACCCTGATAATCTTTCATCATAGAAGCACACTAGCTTTTAGAGAAGTCTAGCACCAGTTTCGATGTCAACACGTCTATCCTAGGATGATTTGTCAAACCCTAGGTCTTTGACTATTGCATCAACACAAGCACGAAGACCTCCATGGAAAATCAACTAAACTTAAAAAAATCTTCTTGTAAGCAAGGCATCAAAAGAAGCTCAAGACTTATCAAGTTAAGTTTTCCATGGTCTTTCCCTAACCTCCATGTATCACATAAGAACAGGACTACAATATCACCAAAGGCATTAGCTCTTTTATTTGTAACTTCTATAGGGTTGGAACCCTAATTCTACCTCCTTTGCCATCAAGATACGTGTTAAATCACTTAACAAATTCAACCCAATTTTTTTCCAAATTAGAATTCATAACCAATGCTAGAATATACCCGATCAAGAAGATAATACAAGTTGAAATTCAAATCAACAAGTACACAATATTTGGACAACAACAACAATTCACATATCACCAAACATTTTATGGTTGAAAATATGGTCAAACATTTTATGGTTAAAAAATCAAGAATTAGTAAGATTCACCAAGGCTTCTACACTTTAAGAAATTATGATCCTTAAAATTTTCCATGCTTAGGCTTAAACAAGTGGTTTTAGTAGAATAGTCATATTTGATGATTGCAATGTCCAAATTGAATAACATAAGTGTGATTGGATGCACAATGAAGTCACTAGGCCATGAAAATGGGGTGGAGACATCCCACTAAAGGTAATGAAATTCCAGGAGACCAACGAATTTGATGACTCATCGATCTGACCTCCTATTGCCGAGTTATGTCGAGTTGAAATTCGCATGAAAATGTCGTTCAGGGACACTTAGTCACTCTCGGTCCGGGAGCAAAAAAACAAACGAAGTAGCAAGATTGCATACTGTTGGCTCTAACATGTGTGTATGGCCAATGCTGATATGGGAACACTACTAAGACTCACACGATGGAGGGTTTTACAGAGTTGACCCACCAATGCGAGAGTTGCATTGAAGGAAACTGAGAAAAACCCTAGTTTACAAAACCAATGCATAATCAAGTCACCAGGTCATCCAAACGCAGTGGAGAGGGCCCACGAGAGATAATGGCATTCTAGGGAGTCGATGGCTCATCGATCTAACCTCCGGTTGCGGAGTTATGTCAAGTTGAAAGTCGTAATAAAAATTCGTTTAGGGACACTTGGTCACTCTCGGTCCAGGAGCAAAAAACCAAGCGGAGCAGCAAGATTGCATGCCATTGGCTCTGACGGGTGTGTATGGCCAATGAAGATATGGGAACACTACCAATACTAGCACGATGGATGTTTTTACAGAGTTTACCCACCAATGCGAGAGTTTCATTGAAGGAAACTAATCAAAAACCTAGTTTACGAAACCGATGCACAATGAAGTCATTGGGCCATGAAATGCGGTGGAGAGGGAGCACTAGAGGTAATGGCATGCCAGGAGTCCAACGGAGTCAACGGATCATTGATCCGACCTCTGATTGCTGAGTTATGTCGATTTGAAAGTGACATGAAAATATCGTTCAGGGACACTTGGTCACTCTCAGTCCGGGAGCGAAAAGCCAAATGGGGTCCATGCAACCCTGGAAACGGTGCACCGGCCCTGCAAAACCATGTGTCAAGTGGTTGAGGGTGGCTTTCCCATGGAGGCCATTATAAACACAATAGTAGGAGCCAACAAAATCGAAAATTTCTTCCCGATTTGGTTTTTGGACCCCGACCTTGAATTGGCCAGGCATCCCTGAACAACTTTTGCATGCCTACTACAACTCTCCAGAGAACGTTAACTAGGGATTTGATGGACGAACCGTCAGATCGGTTGGGATTGTGGCATGATATTATGGCCAGGATGGCCTCCCACCCGACTCTGCATAGCTTGGGCATGCCTCCAGGCCATATTTTGAAAACTAGGGTTTTGCCCCAATGGGGTCCATGCAACCCTGGCAACAGTGCATCGACCTTGCAAAACCCTGTGTTGAGTGACAGGGAGTGGCTTCCCCATGGCGGCCATGCCTAAACACACTTTCAGGAGCCGATGGATTTTGAAATCATCACCTAGTTTGGTATGGGGACCCAGACCTTAAATTGGCCAAGGTGTCCTTGAATGACTTTTGCAGGCCTATTGCAACTCGCCATAGAACGTTGACTGAGGATCCGATGGACGAACCGTTGGTTCTGTTGGGATCGTGGCATGGAATTATGGCTAGGGTGGCATCCCACTCGACTCTGCATGGCCTGGGCATGCCTCTAGGATAGAATTTGAAAAATAGGGTTTCGTCCAAGTGGAGTGTAAGCATAATTACCCAATCTCATTCACTATAGCCATCTGGATCCTCTCTGTTGCTAATTTCCTCCATCAATATCTTGTGCTCTGAAAGAGGATAGAAGTAACATACCTTGGTTGAGTTCTTGTTTGGTATTGTCTGTATATGGATGTTCATTCCAACAATCAAGTTTGTGAAGTGATAGACCATAGAACCTGGTCTATAATCCATTAATACATTCCCACTAGTTCTTCTTGATTTCCCAGCTAGTGTAAGATATTCACCATCAATCCAATAGGAAATTCATTGCCTTCATCATCAATCAATGATCTATTCAGGATTTGCTTACCTCAAATGCATCTCACCAACCAATACCATGTGCCCCATTCATTGTCTTTCGGGGCAACAACTGCATATATGTGTCTTGGTTATACAATATCTGAGATATGGTCATAGTCTGTCAAAATTGCTGACTGGCCCTCCTCTAAGTGGGTTGTTTCGTATACTACATGTGGGTCTACTGCAAGTGACACATGATCCCAATCATCAACCTAATCGATGCATTCACATTCATCCCATTCACCACTGCTACAAGGGATGCAAAAGCAAGAAGGTTTCCATGTCCATATTTCGAATAGGGGGTTGTTTGAGCTTCAAACCGAATGAAATCCATGTGTTCCTTGTACTGTGCCACAACTATAGGAATGGGATCGATCAATGTCAACAACATGCCAAAAATTCATGACTGGCCTTCCTACCCCTGTTGATGTATGTTGCACTTTATTTCGGTATGACATTGTTGCAGAGAACCATTGAACTATGGATTCTGCATCTTTGATGTTGGAGTCTCTGGTAAACCTCATCTCCTCCCTTCGTAGTGCAGTCTTGATGCATGCACCTACCCCATCATTCTCACCTTTTTCATGCCCAGTCTCAAAGTAGTTCCATATATGAGGCACATTATAAGTCTTATGTAACATACTCATCCATTGGAAGAATCGCGCATTTTTGAACTAGCCCACACAACCATCTAAACATATCCAATGTTGATCCATCTGTATATCTCCCTCCTTTAGCTAATCATAGAAAATTCAAAAACAATGTTGCACATAATGCAGATCATGGCATCTGCCATCACTTATGTAAAAGTTTGTCTCCTTCTATATTATCCTGTTGTTAATGCTACTCTTAGGGCCATGCCTATACGTAATATGTACCATGATACTGACTTGGTTGGAATGGTATTATTGACTCTGAATTTCATTTTGTGAATGAAGGGTGTAGTTTTCTGCAAAATCCACAATTGACAATATGGTCCCAATGGGAAATTTGTCCCTGCATTTTCTGTACTGCTCATCCTGCCATTGCGCTACATGTACAGGTTGAACATACTGCTCAGTTTTCTTGTAGAACTCCATCAAAAATTACATACCCGTACCCATTGCCATCAAAATAAGGGTCATATTATAATGTGACCTTTAAAGAATGTATATGTAGAAACTAAACATGTAAGAGGAAAAACATGCAACAATCATTTGCACCTGTGACTTCACCAATGCAATCTTTTTACTTTCCTTCGCACTATCTGATTGATAGGTTATGCATTTGAAGCTCTGAATCTCCACGCTCATATTTCCAAATTGATTCTCATCGCTTCCATGAATGCAACGGTTTAAAAGAGAAAACCCACTGCACCTAGAACAATTCCCATATAGACATGATTTTCCATAGTATTTTTGTCCTTCATGCCTTGGACACATGATGCTAACGATAAAATCTCTCAATGCATTCGGCGATATTACAGATTCATTGCAGCCCTGGTCAAGGTTAGTATGCAAATCACAAAATGTACGTTTATATGTGTCATAAAAATATTCATATTCTACATGTTATCTACAACAACATGTGTTTCAATCAATGGATATATGAACGTACCATGGTTTACATTACTCAAAGGACCTTTGGCCCAGGTTCAAGTGTGTGTGTTCATTCTTGAATCTCTCATAGAGTTCAGTCTGTGATGTGTCAAGGAAGTGTTTGACGTGGGGTTCACGTTCAGTAGAACCTTTTCTCAGCTTTAGCACATCTCTTTGGTTAGATGAAGGTCTGGTATGATCATGCTAGAACTTTTGCACTAAGTCCTTAACAACACCAATTAGCTTCATATCTCGATGAGGAAACCTGCCAACAAAATCCCAACAATCTTTTCCATCTGGAGTCTGAATATTTTCTCTTATAACAGAGGACTTTTGAACATTTTTTCTATTTAATTTAAGTATGTGAGAAGTGTGTGAAAGGAGGCGACATTGCCGTGTGGAATTTATTACAATTGATTCTGATAACACACGATGAGCCGCACAAAGATATTTAGTACGAGATGTCTTCTCAATTGCATTAAAAGAAGATTGGATATTTCTAACAATATGGTTGTTATCCTATAAACTTCTAACCATCTTTATGCCCAGAATTCTCCTAACAACAACTAAACAATTTGAATTTAACAAACATAGTAATAATTGACATTTACCTGCATCGCCTTTGGATTCAAAATATTCCTTCATTAATTTTCTAGATTGCCAATTGATAGTGTGTTTGGGAAACATAGCTTCAAGGCCTGATAGACAACTTTCATCCACATGGATACGTCTAGGAGTCCTTTTTCTTACAGTAGAAAGTCAAGGTAGGGAAGGTGGACATGAGCTACGGATCCTAAGTCTTCTTTGTTGTGGCGCTTCATTCACATTTCAGTCCATATTGGGAGTGTGCTCAACATGGTTGTGGTATTCTTGGAGAGATTTCAAATTAATCATTGGTCCTAGTTCCAACGCTTGATACTCGACATATCTCAATATACCCATGTCTTCAAGAGCTTCAACATGGCTCATTGATGGAATGGTTGTTGGAGACTGTGTTGATGTTGGAACTGAGTTGGGTCAATTAGACACAACCGCTTCACCCGTGGTTCTAAAGTAGAGGTTTTTATGTCATCAACTCTATTAGGATCGGTCGCAGTATCAGTGGAAATGTCTGGTCCATGTCTCACTCTCTCCATTACCAACCTGGCCTTTTCTCTTACCTCATTTTCCTTTTCAATGGGCATATTCCTTCTAGTTTGTCTTGATCTGTTACATGAGTTTCCCATCTCCAAATGTTTCTTTATAAAAAATATGAGGTCTACCCCTGCATAAGAAGTAACAAATAAGGTATTAGTTCCATTATACAAGAAACATGACACGTTCCAACATAATTAACTAAATTATAGATATGTTAGTATGGTAATTATTGGCATTGATACATAACCTATGATTAAAGGTTTCTCTTTATGTTCGAACTAAAGTTTCATTTTTTTACTCTATTTGAGTCAAGTAAAGAGAGTCAAGTTTGCAGGTATTACAGCTATAGGATTATGACTTCCTTTGTGCTCAAAAAGTATTGGAAGTCAAAAGAATATGAGTGAAATATTCTTCATTTCCAACACCTTCGGACGAGATGACATTACATGTAATATGCCACATTAGTTGTGAGGGAAGACACAAGTTCGTGTTTGGATGTCTTGGGAATAAATTGAATAAATTACACTCATTAATTTACAAGTTAACTATTAAGAGAACACATTGACTAATTACAAATTGAAGAGTCTCAATAGAGAACCTCATCTATGCTATTCTTGTGGGAAATCAAAATATATTCATGTGCAAATGATTATTGGTCTACATTGAATACTTCATCTTGTATAGAGAATATGGACAACTTAGTGAACTATTCAATATGGACCCTCTCCCATGATTACTTCAAAGGTTTTTTTTTAAATTGAAGAGTCTCAAGAGATAACTTCATCTATGCCATCATTATACGAAATGAAAATATATTCATGTGCAAATGTAAATTAGTTAACATTGCATACTTCATCTTGTATGGAGAATATGAGACTTGTTTAGATGTGAAGTTGGGAATTATTCTTGTGAAAATAAATGTTGTCTATGAGAGAGATATTGTTGTAGGCATATGATAAAACATAAATAAATGAAATGATCTGAAAGATTGTGAATGAAAACAATTATTTACAATCCACCATACCTATTCAAAATGATCTCTTCTTGCAATGAAAACTTGTGTTTGAATGTATCCACTAACTTCCAAGACCATTGATTATGTTTGTTAGATTCCAAGAGTGATCTTCTATCCAATAGATCAAAGAGTGGTGATTGAGTGTGAGCCAAATTGTAGAGTTTAGGAGCACAAAATGCGTGAACAATTGTAGAAAACCCAGTGAAAATTGGTAGCAATCCTAGGAATATAGATCTCTATTTTTTTTTAAACTAATAACAGGTGCCCACACACGTATTTGTGCACGCGTGTAAAATACCATGCACACACACAAATAGACACACACGCACTCCTATCTAACATTTTCAACATTTACTCACTAATGTTTATCTCATTTAATGACTAACGTTCTTCAACAACGTCTTTGTATTCACACATGTTCGAGTTTTTTTACAATATAGGCTTCACCACTACTTTCTTCTTAGGCCCATGGCTGCCATTATGAGGTCTTAGGCTCCTTACATATTGCTAGTGTAGGGTAAGGGAGGCCTCCAACACTAACCATCATCACCATCATAATCATCATTATCATAATAATCATCATAGTCATCCTCCTCCTCATCATCATAGTCATCATCCTCATCATCATTGTTCCTCATCATCGAAATCATCATCATCATCATCATCACCACCATCATTGTTTATCATCATCGTCATCGTCCTCATCATCATCTTCATCATCATCATCATCATCACCATCATTGCTCATCATCATCGTCATCGTCATCGTCATCATCCTCGTCTTCGTCATCATAGTCATCATCCTCATCATCCTCATCATCATCATCCTCATCCTTATCATCATCATCATAGTCATCATCCTCATCATCCTCATCATCCTCATCATTGTCATTCCATTGTCATCATCCTCATCATCATAGTCATTGTCATCATCACTATTCCATTGAAAATGCTTGAAAATAAAATCAAAGCAAAGTTTCAACTAAAACTATCATCATCATCATTGTTCCTCAACATCATCATCATCATCATCATAACCATCATCACCATCATTGTTCATCATCATTGTCATTGTCATCCTCCTCCTCCTCCTCATCATCCTCCTCCTCCTCATCATCATCATCATAGTCATCATCCTCATCATCATCATTGTCATCATCCTCCTCCTCCTCACCATCATTGTTCATCATCATCGTCATGGTCATCATCATCATTCCTTTGAAAATGATTGAAAATAAAATCAAAGCAAAGTTTCAACTAAACCTATCATCATCATCATCATCATTCCTCATCATTGTCATCATCAGCATCATCCTCGTCCTCATCCTCCTCCTCCTCATCATCATTACCATCGTCATCGTCATCATCATCATCATCATCATCATCCTCATCCTCATCATAATTATCATATTCATCATCCTCATCCTCATCATTGTCATCATCCTCATCATCATTCCTCATCATTGTCATCCTCATTCTCATCCTCATCCTCATCCTCATCCTCCTCCTCATCATCATCATTGCCATCATCGTCGTCATCATCATCATCATCATCCTCATCCTCATCATAATTATCATAGTCATCATCCTCATCATCATCATTGTCATCATCCTCATCATCATCATCACCAACATTGTTCATTATCATCGTCATCATCATCAACACCAACATTGTTCATCATCATCGTCATCATCATCATCATCATCATCATCCTCATCCTCATCCTCATCCTCATCCTCATCATCATCATAGTCATCCTCCTCCTCCTCCTCCTCCTCCTCCTCCTCATCATAGTCATCATCCTCATCATCATCATTGGCATCATCATCATCAACATTATCATCACCATCATAGTCATCATCATCATCATCATCGTAATCGTCATCATTGTCATCATCATTGACATCGTCATAATCATCATCATCATCATCGTTGTCGTCGTCATCGTCACCATCATTGTTCATCGTCATACTCATCATCCTCATCATCATCGTCGTCGTCATCATCAACATCATCATCGTAATCATCATCATCATCATCATCATCATAATCATCATCATCATCATCATCATCATCATAATCATCATCATCATCATCATCATCATCATAATCATCATCATCATAGTCATAGTCATCATGATCACTATGATCATCGTCATCCTCATGATCATCACCATCATTGTTCAACATCATCATCCTCGCCATCATCATCATCATCATCATCATCATCATCATCATCATCATAGTCATCATCCTCATCATCATCATTGTCATCCTCCTCCTCCTCCTCCTCATCATTGTTCATCATCATTATTCCATTGTAAATGCTTGAAAATAAAATCAAAGAAACGTTTCAACTAAACCTATCATCATCATTGTTCCTCATCATCGTCGTCAACATCATCATCCTCATCCTCCTCATCATCAACACCATCATTTTTCATCATCATTGTCATCGTCATCATCACCATCATAATCATCATCCTCATCCTCATCCTCATCATCATAGTCATCATCCTCATCATCATCATTGTCATCATCCTTATCATCATCATTGCCATCATCATCATCATCATTGTTCCTCATCATCATCATCATTCTCATCATAATCATCATCATCATCACCATCAAAGTCATCATCATAGTCATCATCATCCTCCTGCTCCTCCTCATCATCATCGTCGTCATCAACATCATCATCCTCATCATCGCAATCATCATCATCATCATCATAGTCATAGTCATCGTGATCATCATCCTCATCATCATCACCATCATTATTCATCATCATAGTCATCATCATCCTCCTTATCATCATCATCACCATCATCAACATCATCATCCTCATCCTCATCATCATCATCATAATCATCGCCATCATAGTCATAGTCACCGTGATCATCATCAGCATCATCATCATCATCGTCATCATCATCATCACCATCATTGTTCATCATCATCATCATTGTCATCCTCATCCTCATCCTCATCATCATTGTCATCCTCCTCCTCCTCATTATCATCATTCCATTGCAAATGCTTGAAAATAAAATCAAAGAAAAGTTTCAACTAAACATATCCTCATCATCCTCATCATCATCCTCATCCTCATCATCATAGTCATCATCCTCATCATCCTCATTGTCATCATCCTCCTCAACATCATCATCATTGTTCATCATCATCGTCATGGTCATCATCATCATTTCATTGAAAATGCTTGAAAATAAAATCAAAGTAAAGTTTCAACTAAACCTATCATCATCATCATCATCATCATCATTGTTCCTCATCACTGTAGTCATCATCATCATCCTCGTCATCATCATCATCACCGTCGTCGTCGTCATCGTCATCATCATCATCATCATCATCATCATCACCATCATTGTTCATCATCATCGTCATCATCATCATCACCATCATGTTCATCATCATCGTCATCACCATCGTCATCCTCATCCTCATAATCATAGTCATCATCCTCATCATCATCAGTGTCATCATCATTAAATCATCGTCATCATAGCCATCATCCTCATCATCACCATCACCACCATTGTTCATCATCATCATCATCACCATCATTTTTCATCATCATCGTCATCGCCATCATCATCATCATCATCATCATAGTCATCATCCTCATCATCATCATCCTCCCCGTCATCGTCATCATTGTTCATCATCATCATTCCATTGCAAATGCTTGAAAATAAAAACAAAACAAAGTTTTTACTTAACAATTGCGCGCACGCATCTTTAACGCGTGCGCACTGAGCAACACAATCATGCTTTTAGTGCATGTGCATTGTGTTCTAAACTACGTGCACGCGTGATTTAAATTTAAAATTTTGGTGGGCACCTTTTTTCCAACCTACATGGTCGATGACTTGGCTGCTTTGGTTTTAGGTTCAGGTTGCCAAACCAAGTGGTATGGATTGTCTTATGACATAAAACATGTTTTGTACCACTTCTCCTATTTCGTGCATGATTTTGAATATGCCACGCTTGTCCACTGCTAATGAAAATTCACACACTTGTGTAACTCTGTCTGTAGATTTTGAATATGTAATTTTTATTTAAATCTATTATCTTTTTCTATTTTTTATATAATTTTAAATGGACTAACGTCAATTTAACACAAAAGGTAGGCTATTTGCTTCGGCTATAACTCTTGATTGGCTCACTTATTTAGAAAACGGAAAAGAACCCGCACAAGAAGAAACAAGGACCTACATCCTAAAAAAATATCGTTCATTGACTATGTTAAGACCAAGATGTGGTGGACCAACGCTCGACATTGTCATTTTAGGGCGTCACTGACTTCCTTACTTTGAAAAAATATATATAACATAAATAAATATGGAAAAATAACGATGCACTAGACACACCTGTTATCTACAACTCTATATAATTTTTTTCGCAAAATTCCTCCATTTGCATACCAAATGAGTGGACCAACGCAAACATATTCATTATTTTTTGGGAAAAAAATAACATACCAACCTTAGAAGAACCTCAGTTTTTGGGATTTATACTTAGTTTCCATAAATAAAAGTTATATATTTCGGAAGGTAATCTGGTTGTTCATGTTTCATATTCTTACACCATATTCCAAAAGGTTGTGTAGGTACCTCTAATATTGACTTTCAACGTTCATATTTATGTTTTTTTAGAAGTCCATTGCAACGAACGCGTCATAAGTGAGCAGCATTAGCTTGCACCAGCCCATAAACACAATTGTATTAATCTACAACTCAAAAACATTAAGAAAACATAAATTTTGGGAATTAATCAACTATCTTTCAAAATAGGAACATTGCAAATCCATTATTGAATATTATTGAATATATCATCAATATTCTTCATCATTTAACTCTACTTGCTCACTTACCATAAACAAAATTACTATAATCAATGTATTCAGTAAATCTACTAAAAATAGGTTAAAGTGGAGCATATATGAATGTCTTCCAAAACTAGAAATTGAATAGCCACGCTCCTTCTGGCCTTAGGATCCTCAAAATTCTATTTCAATATGAAAGGTTTCCACCCCCTTGCCTAGAACCACAATTTGTGTTTTCACTTCTTTAGTTTTTTCAAGTTGCCACCAGGGAGCTAGTCAGAGTCAGTTACATATAGAACCCAACACTTTCCTAGGTGCTTCACTTGCGGTTCTTATTCCAGAGCACGGTACTCTTCAAGTGTTCTCTGGAAGCTTTGTGCTACTTTCAACAACCATAATTTGAGCCTACACTCTCTTGTGTTTTTCATGCATTTTCCTTTTTTTCCCTAGGGCTTAATAGCTAATAACTAACTCCTAAGACTAACCACTTGTCACAAAGTAAAACTTAAACAAAATTACTTTAAATGTTGCAAGGGGTATTAAGGTGATATACACATTGTCTTTTTAAAAGTGTGTTTGTGTATCATTTTGTAGGTTTAGTAGCAACTTTGTATTTTTTTGGCAATGAAGTCTATATAGCACTTATTAAGACTTTTCTCATAAACAACTCGTAAATCAATTTATATTGTAATGGAACTTTTCAATTGATTTAGATATTCTTAATAGACATAAGTCTAGTTTTAGCACTTTTGAGCCTAGTTTTAAAATTCTTTATGGATTTTTTTGGTGATTGCTTCAATTTGTACAGTTTATTTTATAATAACATATATACGATTTTTTAAAGAAAAATTACTAAAATTATAAAACATAACATATAAGTAATGTATGTTACATACTTCTAAAATTCTTAATGGATTTTTAGTATAAGCTTTATATATAATAACATATATTATTATTATTATTCAAAATATAAATGAAAATCAATACATATTTGTAATATACATCATTCATTGAAATAAAACATTAAGTTACATCATTTATTGAAATAAAACAACATAATATATACAATTTAAATTTTTAGTTATTTTTAATTAAGTCACATTGCAAATAAATCAAATAAAATAAGTTAATTATATTCCAATTGTAAATATATTAAAAAGAAACATATATTTGTAAATACCATATATCATTCATTGAAATAACATGTAAATATATTAAAAAGAAACATATATTTGTGACATACATACTATTCATTGAAATCAGACTGGACATTATTGATGTAATTTTTCATTATTATTTTTAATCAAAATTAATAAATAAATACGATTAAATCCAAATAAATTTAAAATTTAAAAATAAAAATGAAAAAGAAATAAATATTTGTAACATATATTATCTAAAGAGGATATATAATCAAATTTAAAGTATTTGGTTAATAAATTTAAATTGTAATCAAATTTGAAACATGTTTTATATTGTAGTGAAATTTGAGAATAGTTTTAACATTTTTAATGAATATTTTTGGTGACATTTTGAATTTATAAAGTTAATTTTATAATAATATATAAGTTTTTTTTTAAATTAATCAAATTGTAAAAACATAAATAAAAAAATACATATTTAATTTATATTATATTATTTTTTAAATAAAATATAATCAATTTAATTTTATTATTATTTTAATCACTACATTATAAATGAATTGTTTTATTATTTTTAATCACTACATTATAAATGAATTATTTTATTATTTTTAATAACACATTTTAAATTCATCAATCTACATTATAATTGAATCCTTTTATTATTTTTAATAACACATTTTAAATTAATCAAATAAAACAGAAATTCATATTAAAATAAGATAATATATTAAAAATGAAAAATATTATAATATATTAAATTTAACTTTTTATTTTTACTAAAAAATACATATTCAAAATTAAATCATTTATAAAGAAAAAGAAAAAATAAATATTTAAAATTAAATCATTTATTATAATAAAATAACAAAATATACTCAATTTACTTTTTATTTTATTTTATTTTAATCGTCACATTATAAATGAATGAAATGAAAAGGTTAATTATATTCAAATTATAAAAATATTAAAAAAAACAAAATATCTATAACATATATTATTGACATTTTGAAAAATAAAATTTTTAATTTTATTTAATTTTATTTTAATTGTCACATTAAATAAATCAAATGAAAAAGCTAATTGTATTCCAATTGTAAAAATAATATAAAATAAAATAGAATATTTATAACATATATTATTATCATTTTGAAAAATAATTTTTTATAAATAAAAATAGAAAGTTATATTTAATTTATTTTTTATTATTTTTAATTACCACAATATAAATCAATAAAATGAAAAAATTAATTATATACCAATTGTAAAAATAAAAATAACAATATTTATAACATAAATACATTTTTAATTACCACATTGTAAATGAATCAAATAAAAAAAAGTTAATAATATGCAAATTGTAAAAAATAATAAAAAACTATTTATAACATTTTGAAAAATAAAATCATATAAATCAGATATAACGTTATATAAAATAAAATCTTATAATATATTAAATTTAATTTTTCATTTTTATTTTAAATTAAAATAAATTAACAGCTAATTGTATCCTAACTATAAAAATTTAGATATAAAAAAAATACATGCCTAGCATACATTTATTAAAATAAATATGACACCATGAAAAATATATAGATATAAAAAAATACATTTATAGCATACATTTATTGAAATAAATATAACACCATGAAAAATATAGTATATTGAATTTAATTACTTTTGTTATTTTAAAATAACACATTATAAATAATTGAAATAGAAAAAATAAAAAATAAAATAAATACACATTTTTAACATAACACTACTAAAAATAAAGTATTGTATCTTATTTAATTTTGATAAATTGTATTCAATTAGAAATAATATCTTTAGTTTTTCCAAATATAAGTTATTATTTTAAAAAATACTTATAATCTTATATTTTCAACCAATATCAAATACACAATTTCACATAAATATGTATGTCAAGTGTACTAAAATTGTACACGACATTACACAACAAAAACACAACACAACATAAGGAGAACACAAATAGATAGATTTTATATTTTTTATATCTATTAATTAGTGTTGTACTTTTGTATGATATGAATATTAAAATGTTGTAAAAAAATTGTGTATCAAATAAATGTAATGTTCATATAAAATTATTTTTTAATTAATTAATTAAACAAACCACAAATTATTAAATATTAATTAGTATAAACATTACATTTACAACATTTTTTGAAAACATACTAAAAGTAAAAATAAATCTCTGATTCTTCTTTTCCCTAATTCTTCTTTTTTTATAATGATTGGAATAGATCCTCTGTTTACTAATTATAGCCTGCCTCTATCATCTCCTAAGATGGTAATCTCTTGATCTAATTCGTCATAGTAATACAACCACTCCATTTGTTGAGTCATATGGAACAATGTTCTAAAGCTTATAAGCCATGCTTTAGTATAGGCTTGAGAAAACACACAAGATCTCATAAAACACAAACCTATTTCCTCCTTGCCAGTAAAGTATACCACAATGGAATTATGTTTCTTATTACATGTGTAAAGTGGTAAATAATATTTATATGACCCTTTTGGTCACATTTTAGTGCACTACTTCAAATTCCCTCTTCTTGATAGCTTATATACCCTTAGACATGAATCTACCATGAATCCAAACCCTTTATTTAAAGAAACCTCTTGTAAATAATGCCTTTAAATTCAGATACGCACCTCGTAATAGTCTTCTTATTTGCTCATTTAGCGAGTCTTACACAATTGTTTAAGTTTTTGAACCCTCCCCATATGATCCACTTACAACTATGACCAAATTCTTCCATGAATCTTGCGTACTTTTTTTGCTCGGAAAAAAGAATGCAATTTGTTTCATTTATATAAATCACCTTTTACAGCTCGACACAATAATCCTTATCATAGTATGCTAATAACAAAATGGATTCATAAATCACATAGATATCCTCAAAATGTGATCTAAACCATCATATCCTTGTGATTGGGTCACATACAAGCATAAAATTCCAAAAAACATATTAAGGTTGTTGTTAGAAATGACTTGTTAAACCACTTACATAACTGATTAGCTTTAATTCCTATGCATGAAGAGTTTGACATAGGAGTTTTGTAAAATAAAACAAAAAGACACTTGATCCTTCATTCATCCGGGATGTGGTCCTAGATCAAATTCCATTATAGTATCATTTTCATTTTCCCACATGTGCTAGTATCACTCTCTTTCCTATAAACTAGACTGACAACCGGTCTACCAATGTATTTCTTTCTCTAAAAATGTGCAAAAGTAGGTCTTCTGAAGCAAGCCCACTATTCTGAGTAGCTCCTCATATAAGGCTTGAAGATGAATTTTCTTGGGAGGATGTTTAAGCCTCATCCAATCCACCACCAATTTTGAAATCACCAAAAAATTGGATATTTTGAACTCCCTTCGAGTGGGAAAGAAGTAAGATCAATTTTAAATCCATCAATTCATCACTGTTGTTCATGCTCTCTCCCATACCAACATAGAACTATACCCAATGTTGATCTTTGAAATAGATGATTCTTCGAGTTCCACCTATATGAGGCATGCATTTTGAAGCCCCATCAAAGTTTGCCCAATTCTCGTCTTTGTCAATGTCCTCCTCTACCACCTTCAAATCCTTTGTGGTCTGTCATCCTAGTAGAAAAGACTGAGAATAGGAAAACGTTGGATGCATATATGGTAGGAACGATGTATTCGTCATTGAATATGACTTTGTTTCTAGAAATCTAAGAGCCCAACATCGTTACTGCAAGTAAAGCCATAAGATCCTTATATGCTCCATTATTTGTGCATATATGCAAAGCATATTGTAGATCCCGACCTTTCCAGATAGTAAGCATCCCTTTTACTTGAGAGACATATTCCACATCCTTTTTATATATGGATAATGTAGGAAAAGATGCTCCAAAGGTTCATTTTCTCCCTAGCATAAAGGACACCAACCTGGTCCAATCCAAAATCTCTTTATCACATAACCCATACATAAAATTTATTATATAAATCTAACCATGAAAATAGCTTAACTTTGAGAGGATTGTTAAGCTTCAAAATCATGGGGATCCACCACAGAGGGTCCAGGAGGTCTTCTTCTTCTTGTAAGACTCTATAACCCAATATAGGTATATTAGCACCTCCCACTTCATTCCTTGGCCAAATCATGACATCCTCCTTATCCACTAATTGAATGTTACAGTCTTAGAGACTCTTTAAATATTTGTTCCACAAGATTGTGTCTTTAATGGAGAACACCAACTCCATAGCACTGATCCATTCCTGTTTCACCGCAAAAGTATTCTAAACATCATTAGTTCATCTTAAAAACAAAAGATCACGTTCCTCTAAATGATCAAACATATTCTTAGGAAGCCTACGATCACCATTACAACTGTTCCTCTAAATGATCAAACATATTCTTAGGAAGCCTACGATCACCATTACAACCGATCAAGGGATATTAACTAAGCAACAACCTATCCCCATTACCAACCTTCCAGATGAGCCAATCTCTAACTAAATAAAAAGAAGAGATTAATACCCTCCACATTGGAGAAACATTAGTAACAAATTTGAACCTTTATCTAGTCCATTATTTAGTTGTAAGGGGAGAATTGTAATTATGAGAAACCACCTTTAACATAGACCTTCCCCCATTAGAATGCACTAGACCCCTTTATCCACCAACACCTTAGAAAAATGAGTGGGATGTTTTAGCACCCATCCACCAAGTTCCTTTGGTAGGGAAAGCTTATTGAACACCACCTAGGGAAATGAATTTTCCTCTTTGTTCCTTTTCCACAAAAAAATATAATATAATTTCCTAATATGATCCATGGTGCCTATGAGGACATAGGCTAGGGATCCAATAAATACATATTGCTTGTAGAAAATATTTTAACAAAATAGTTCCACCTCCTCGAGTTAGCCATTTGTTCCACCACAAGATGAGTGTCTCCTCAATTATTCCTATAATCCATGCCCAACCACATTAGAGAGAGTCATTTGGCTTCAAAATGAATCCAATATATTTAAGGCCATTTAGATTATCCATCACAACAAATCAAACCGTGAGATAATCCAATCAATACTATCATGTTCCAGATTCATGAAGCCTAATGCTATAGTTTTCAACATTGATAATCATCATCGATACTTTAGAAAAAGGAATGTCCGTATTTCTTTAAACTTGGTAATGCCCTTCCTAGATCCATTCGAGAACAAAAAAATGTCATCAAAACAAAGCAAGTGTGTAATGTTGGCATTTCCCCCAACTTTGATCACTCCGAGGATTCCATTGGTATGAGCATTAAGAATGGATCTACTCAACCCTTCCATAATAAAAAAGAAGAGCAATGGTGCAAAGGGACACCCTTTCCTCAATCCCTTCCTAGGTCTAAAGAAATGGGAAGCATATCCATTGATTAAAAAGGAAAAGATACAGACTAAACACAAGATAAAACCCAATCCACAAAAGGGATTTGGAAGCCAACTTAAAGGAGAACTAATCTTAGAAAATGCCAGTTGACCTTGTCATAGACCTTAGAAAGGCCCACCTTAACAAGGACTGTAGGTAGTTCCTTAATCTTGGTAGAGTGGATCACATCCTATGCAATACCTATTGTATTAAGGTATTCTTTTCCTTTCATAAAGAAAATTGCTTATGTGACATAATTTTAGACAAAATTTCCTTCATTCTTCTTGGTACCACTTTAACAATTAATTTGTAAATGCAATTACATATGGAAATAGGTCTATAATCCTCCCAATTTTTCACATTATCAAGCTTTGGAATAAGGGCCATAAAACTTGAGTTGAACGTTGGAAGAATCATCCCTGAAGTTCTTGATTCTTCAATGACTATTAGAAGGTCCTTATTAAATAAATCTAAGAAACCAAAAAAAAAAAAAACTTGCTCCAGGGATTTTTCCCTTCTACATGGATTGTATTGTTGCTTTTAACTCTTCAAGAATAACCTCCTCTTTGATCATTGCATTTTGTTTCTCATTCACAAAAGACAGAAGGGGTGCAGATATTCTTAAATCATGAAAGTGAATCACCCCTAATCTAACTAGATTCTTGAATCCCATATTCTGGATACCATCTAGCTCCTCCACTTTCCATAGAGTATTTTCATGTTTTCTATGTTTTAGATAATTTTGGAAAGACTTCGAATACCATCCCTTTTTTGAAAGGATAGATCGGTTTTCTTTTAATCCTCTGGGCTGCAGCATTTTCATCAAGGATCAGTGTTCTCCTAAATTCAAGAGAAACTATTTGTCCTTTTTATTATTATCTAGGTTTAAGAATCCTTCCAAACAATTTGCATGAAACAAATCTACAAAATATTCAATCTTGTGGAGCTCATTGTTCATTCTTCTCCTCCTCTCAGTTTCCCAATTAATAATTCGAGTGGCCTTGATCCTCTTTATATTATTTAAAAATTGAATACTTCTAGATTCATTCCTAATCTCATCAAATGGCATCCACATATCTCTAACCATGTCCTTATAACCAACATCTTCAAACAAGGATGAGTTAAACTTGAAAGGGATGAGAGGCTTTTCCTCATCCATCACCAGCTCCAAAAAAATGGGAAAGTAGTCAAAATCCCCTCGCACTCTGACCCATTGGACAATGTAATAAGAAGAGAAATATATTGAATGTATTAAATACGCACATCCCAATGGAAGCTAATTGTCTAAACTCAACTTGAGCTTTGCTCCTTCATTCATCTCTAGTGTGGAAACCTTTCTTCTAAACAAAATTTTATTGGTGCAAAACATTTAGCTTCTCATGCATCTCCTTTGTTGATGGAGCATGAAAGATAATGAAAGTCATAGCATCTATAAGGAAGATGCAAATCAAATATTGTTCTTTTATATCCATCTTGATGCATTCTTCGTTGCTTAAATTTGTTGGTCTACTAGAAACAACAATCAACACATATTTATCTGTGAACACATCTTCCATTGCTAATTTCACATAATGAAGTTCTAACCAATAATGTTCTTCATTAACATTTTCCAATGCTCCCATCCCCAATTCCACATAATGAAGTTCAACCAATAATCTTCTTCATTAACATTTCTCAATCCTCTTTAGGCTTTTTCCTTAACCACAATTGTTTTATTAAAACCAAATAACTTTTTAAACAAAATCTAATAAAATTACAATTTGAAAAGATATACAACTATGATATCATCAAAAGAATTCCTTAATTAATATAAAAATACAAAATATAAACACAACAATAATAAAATACACGTAACTAGAATAATCATGTGACAAATAAAAATAAAAAGCATACTAGAAATCAAAATTTGTATACATTTCTTTTTTACAAAACAACTTATTGTGAAATTCAAAATGCAATTTCCAATTTCTTATCCAAAAATATATTTTATTTTCACACCTCCTTGCTTATTGTAAAATACAAAATGTAATTCCCAATTTCCTATCCAAAATATATTCTATTTTCACTCCTCCTAATTGTGAAATGTAATGCAAAAATGTAATTCCCAATTTCCCAAAATATAATGCCCCCTAAAAAAACACAATAAAAAAAAATAAGTTTCAAATGCAAATAAAAAGATTAATCTTATGATTAAACCAATTTCACATGCTTGTGTGTCATATGTATGGAAATATTTTTTCCCAAGATGTAATTCCCAATTTCTTATCGTGCATAATGAATTGAAGGAGAAGCTATTTGGAAAGATATCAATAATGAAAAAAAACAACCAAATATGAAGTAACCCGTTGATAATGATAATTGGTACCAAGTTAAGTTGACTTAAAATCAACCCCATAGTAAATATGTTAGAGTTAATGGGAAAGATTTGTTGGAAACAAGGATTGAGGAATCCAAAGAAACCAACCTGAGGTGCACAACATCTTGATTGATGTGATGAAACGGTGAAACTTTGACATAAAGAGACGAGCTAGTCAATGAAGGAGAGTTAGGACTTCCGTTTATTAGAGAATGGAAATATGTTAACTTAGCATATAACCCAATTTTATTTATGAAAAATATTTTTTTTAATCTTAAATTTAATAGGGATTTCAATTCATCATACTTAAATTTAGGTATTTTTCTAATTTAGCTATTTAGTTATTATGTTTAAGAGGCATAGTCTTGTTGAGGCCTGGAAATTTGCAGGCAACAACAGAAAGGGATTCTCCCCAATCAACGTTCCCAACTAGCCCGTTGATTGTTTGATATAGGGAATCCGTCCGGTTTTGCGGTCCGGCTACCGTAGGTCAAACACAAACAAAGGCTTTATCGGTTGCGGCCCGGTCCACCGGAATTTGTATTTTAACTTAAGAATGCTATGCAAGAATTCGAACTAAACATGCAGGGTGGTGAAGAATGCAGGGAGCAGTCACAATGTGATGCATAGGTTCTTACCTCTCGTCTTAGGCTCACCAACATTTGAATCACACATGCATCTATGCAATGACCTAACTACTATCTATCCCTATCTACCTATCCCCGGGGAGCCAACTTATATTTAATATATATGAGTAATGCCGATGTGCACACATGATAAAAGCAATTACAGATAGCTGACATTTACTTTTACAAGCATGAACAATGAAAGATATTTCCGCAACCAGATAACTAATTGTTTCATGATAAGCATACATTACTCATGGTGGTTATTTCATAAAATAAATCATAAATCATTTAAACAAGACATAGGTCATAAGTTAGAACGATCTCACGATTCATGGACACAACGCTGAAAAACAAAGTAGTTCATCTTTCAACTATCCATGGCAAAACATTTGAAATCCCACCGATCTTCTTTCAACAGGCAAACTGTAATTTCTATTTGCAAAATGAAGTAGTTCTTCTTACAATATATCATCACCAGTCTTACTAGGGAAAAAAGCCCTTATTCCTTCTACGCTTCCTCCTTTTATACAAAAGGTCAAAATGGTTGGGCTGCCCAAAGTGACCTTTGGGCTTCCCAACCTTTTGCTCTCCCAACTCTTCATTTCTCAAAAAATTTTACAAAAATATTAAAATATTACAAAGTTTGACCATTCCTTTATGAGGAGGGTGCCGCCTGGCTATCTAAGAACTTCTTCCACGCTGCTGCTTCAGTAGCAATTCCTTCAAAAGCACATGGCTCTAGGAACTGAATGTTGATTTCAAACTTTTCAACTTGGTTCTTGATGGCCTCGATCCTTGCCGGGCTCAACCGAAGCTGATCTTCTAGAAAATGCATGCTAACGCCTGCGTGACCTACCTTGTTCTTTAGTACTAGGTCATCAATGGCTCCAATCTGCTGAGTTCTGGCCTCTGCATCGTGATATCTTTTCTGTAATACTTCCATAAAGGCCTCATGGTCCAGGAACTCTTCAAGCCTATGCTCAGCCTCCGTTTGACATCGGTTGTACGTATTCAGGAGCCTTCTGAAATACTCTGAGCATGCTCCCTGCGTCCTTTTTACCGCCTTCTTGAAGTCTTCTGCAGTACTGATGGCGAACTCTATCAGGTTGTGATCTCTCTTGAGGGCTTGATGATCTTTTACTGGTAGCCCTTCTGGAACCTCGGCATCATCTTCCGACCTTGCCATTCTGGCACTCAACACCTCAAGCACCTCCTGAGATCGATCAGCGAAGTATGAGGAAGTTTCGTGATCTCTTCTAGCCTGCTGTCAATCTAAAGGACTTTGCACCTCTCTTCTTCCAGAGCCGTCTATAGCTGTAGCATTTGAGCTTTTTGAGCCAGGATATATTCTTTCAATGGCTACAAGTCGACTTTCTGTTCCTTGGCTGCCTCCAGATCAATAGTCAGAGAAGCTAGCTACCCTTTCAGCTCTTGAACCTGTGAATCACTGGCCTCATAGATGACCTTCTGCTGCTCTTCCAGTTCTATCACCTTTGCCAATAGCTGCTCCTTATCACTCTTTAGATTTTGGGCTTCCTGTTGAGCGTTTTCTAGGGATTCATGTGTTGTTCCCTTTGCTTGCATCTCCACTTGAAGGGTATAGACTTCACCTTTTGAGGATTCCAGTTCCCTTTGCATGTGCTCATATTTCCTCTTGAGTCTATTACCTTCATCTCTTTCTTTTTTCAGTGTATCTTTTAGCTGAGCTGAGGTCTTCTTAACTGACTCTAGTTCAATCAATACCTGATTTATGTTATCTGCGGAGGAATCGATTAGTGCAACCCCGGCTCTTATCGTGAACCTAGGATCCTTGTCCGTCCCTAGCATGACAGCGGTATCTGTGACCATCTTCCCTGATAGGTCTTTTGCTTCAACCTTCTTTTCTGTCCTCCTCATTATTCTTTTGGTGGCCCTGTCATAATAGACAATATTGAAGTCGGGGACTTCTTCACCCTTTTTCTGAGTGAAAGGTATTAGCTTGAGCGTAGGGGTCACAAGAGTGCTAGCAGCAGGTATTTGCAAGGTCTGCACCTCTGGGTTTGCCTCCTCCTGGGTCTGTCCTGTTGATGTTTCAGCAATTGATTGTTGTGGTAGCTCTGTTTTTTCAGCCTCCTCCTTTTGGAGCTCTTCATCTAGCTTTCTTTTTGCTTCCTCCGCTGCCTGTCTAGCTACCTCTTCTGTTTCTTTGGCTGCCTCTTCTGTTTTTTCAGCTGCTTCTTGGGCAGCTAGTATTTTTTCTCCTTCTCCTTTCTGCAGCCATTCTGCAGCTTCCTGTTCCAGCTTCTGGGCCTCTTCCTGTCTTCTCTTGGCCTCTTCTTCAGCTCTGGCTTGCTCAGCCCCTTTTCCTCCCTTGGTGGGGTTCTTAGGCTTAAACCTCCTTCTCAGAGCCGTCAAGTTAGGGGCACTTCGGAAGACAGATTCTTCCTTGTCAAAGTGGTGAGTGTACTCAAAATGTACTTTATGTTCTCTACAGTGCTCTGCCATTTTTCCATGAGTATCATTCCTTCGGAAAGTCATCTCACCAAAATGGAACTTCCCCAATTCTTCTATGAACTCCGCAGCTTGTTTTACCTTGGCAAATCTTTAGCTACCTAGTTTGAATGGCAGCGGAGGATATGTAGCCTTCTTTTGCTCAAAAAGGTAATTCCCTATCCCATCAATGAATACCTGCCTGACTGCCTCTTTATGAATAACATAATCTGTTGCGTATTTGGGAAGCAGTAAGGGGCATTTTGTGCCACCAAACATTCTGATGTACATGCCATTGTCAGTCAGGAAATAGTCTGCATGCTCTTCTATTACCCGCATAGCCTCCTCTGACATACAGTCACACTCCTTCCGGAAGATGAGTGTGTAGAGTGGCATGATGAATTGCTCACAGAACTCCTGGTAGTGGCTATGGTACTGCTGCGCCCACAGTGGTTTGTAAGTGGTGTATACAGGCATTCTTTCCCTGTTCCAGACACACTTGAGACCAGGGAAAGGCTGGTTGCACAGTATACAATCTACCAATATCGAGCTCATGTAGAATTCAGACTTTTTCATGGATTCTTCGCCCAAGGCAGCAGCCACGCAAGAAGAAAGACTGCTTGATACTAGGCTGGCCCAATTGAAGACTGTTCCTTGGGTTGCTATGTGGAACATAATGGGTATCCATTCAAATTTGAAGAGCCTACCATGGGCTCTCCGGAAGATCCTATTCAACATCAAGGCTATAAATCTGTACGGAGCCCTCAAGTTTGCTGTGTCATATTCACCGGATGTTCTGTACCGATAAAGCTTTCCCTGCAAGAGCATTCTCTTCAGAGTTTCTATTAGGTCCATTTTGATGTTAGCCAGCCAGTCATCAGATATAAAGATTTTAGGTTCTGGCAGATGATAGGCCAACGCCACATACCTTGGGCTAAATGCAGCATAGCCCTGGCCTTCCACATTTGCTATGAGCATTGTGGCTGTATTTGTATGGGGTAGAATCTATCTAATCACCTCAGAACAAAGGAACAGCTCTGGTCTTGTAGCCACCTTCATGATGGCGGATTTTTCTATGTTTGCATATATGGGTTCTTCTTCAAGACCCATGTCAGGAACTTCCTTGCTGGAAATCAGCCTGTATATGTCACCCCATTTATACTCAGGCTCCACACCAAAAATACATTGGGTGTCTTCATATGTATATTCAGTCTTTGTGACGACCTCTATTTCTGGTTGTTCTTCGACCATGGGGGCTTTCTTTTTCTTCCTTTTGGACATTGTGGGCTCGGCTTCTCCCTGCCATATATAACATTGTAGTATTTAAGGTGCACACATTTACAAGACAAGGTGCAACCCTTTATTTTATCTATGTACATCATGGCAGCAACTAGTTGATGAAACTATAATATAAGTTTGCATATTCAACTAATCAAACGCACACTACTTCGTGCTTCTGTCTATATGATGCAAAACATTTTGTATGGTATTTACAACATCCCATCAACCATCTTCAAAACAACAATAACATTACATCCATATGCAGAGTGCCATTTAAAGTGAAAGCAGGCATAGAAATCAATGCATGTATGCACAATCCAACAATGCCCTAACTATCAGAATTACTAGCATAAAAAGACTAAATCCTGTGCAATACAGTGGGAAATCATCTTGCAGTGCCGTTTCTCCTATTGAAACAATTCGCAATGCAAATGTATGGATCTTAAAAGCCAAGTGCAAATGTACTGTCCAACAAATCATCAATGTGGTCCACTACCCAGTAAATGAAGAAACTGGTTATACATATAAAGATCATGCTAGATGTCTAAACACTTTGACCACAATGCTGTTCGTGGGGGGGGGATTACATCAATTCGAATATACGCTGCGGGATTTAACAACAATTTTCTGTGTACGACGCTCTCATCGAACCCACTATCCATGCTATTCTCAAATCACAAACTACTACAACGACACAACCTAAGGTTTCAGACAAACGAGATACGATGGACTACGCAGGACGGTGCGGGCAAGAAGTTGGAGTTCGAAACCGGGCAAACATACTGGGGAAACTGACCAGCGAAGGAACCATTGACAAATCACAAGCAAAACCCCATCAAACTTCTCCTCGGACTTCATCATTATAAGGGAAAACCAGGTGCAGGCGGCATAACGGCCGCCTGCACCGCGCCTTCATCCACTGCGGGCGTGGGGTGAAACAACATGGCCGAGGTCAAAAAGATAAAAACATGGGTTTTAAATGAAATGAAAACAAATGCCCCTCCCTTCTAACTGCCATCAGTTAACCTAACCGGAAAATCTCACTATGAAGGCGCAAAACGCTGGGCGGTCAAAAGAAATCAACTATGGCAAACCAAAACAATGGTAGACCCTTGCACGTATGTAAACGGTTTTCCTACACACCTAACCGCAGCATACAAATATTGAAAGGAACAAAACACGGCAAGAATGGCCTACCTGGTAGGGACCTGTAGCTAACGGGGCGAGGAAAGTTGAGCTTCCAACTGACACCTGGACGCAAGCACCGACACGATAGTCCACGGGGTTCGAGGGATCGATAGCGCGAAGAGGATCACGACAGCTCGGGCCCAAAATAACAATACAATACCCCAAATCCTGTCCCTGTATATATAAAAAGAACCGCACGTGTGACATGACGTATCGGGCGGGAAACGAATCTGGATCGAGCGGCGAGATCGTGAACTCCTCCACAACGGCGGCAGGCTCTAGCGTTAACTCATCCGTAATGGTGAGCAAGGTGCGAGAAAGCAATGATCAGGCGTCGGACGAAACCTGGATCGGAAACCGAGAGCGTTCTTCTCTCCGTAACGACGGACGGGCACAGCGTCTACCAGGCCGGGTATACATGCATGGCGGGCCATAATCGGTCGATCGGTCGTCAGACGGTTCTCCAATCGGGAGGTGAAAACGCAAAAACAGCCGCAACAGCGGGATAGAAGATGGCGAAAGCTTCCGATTCTGTTACACACGTCGAACGTCGGAAGGACTTCACATCGGATGGCGAGAGCTCACAAGCCTCCACAACGGTGGGATGAAAGATCGAAAGATCGTTCGATTTCTAATTAGACAAGCGCCCGCCGTAAAATAAAAGATTGGCAATCGGAAGGTAAAAACTTCAAAATGGCCGCAACGGTGGAAAACTCAAACAGAACAACTTCTGATTTCAACAAGCTTCAAGTACATTTAATAGCAGCAATCTGGCTAGTTTCCAAAGGCATTCTAAGGCAGCAAGTAGGGAAAATCAGGCATTAAACATTCTGAGCAATCATTGCATCAAAGTAGGGAAGAAAAACAAGCTAATTCATCAAAGGAGGGTCCCAAAATTTTTTAGAATTTTGGGAAATTGTTGCAGGTGCAACAATTGGCGACTACCTGGTGAACTCCAGATCTCTGAATTAACTTTTCCCCAGCTCAAGACTGTCTGACTAAAATCGAAATCTTCTAGATGTCTGCATTCCTAAGCCAGCTCAAAATATGCATTAAGTTACTCAAATGAAGCCCATTCTTTCAGGAGAAGGTAACATTAGTAGTGTTTTAGGTCTGAATAACTCTTTTGAGGCCAAGTATGTGAGGTTTATTTTTCCTGTCCTCAGGTAGTTTCCAGCTTGGACCCCATAGGACTGTAACAGATAGTAAGCAGTGTAATCCTTTTGTTCCTCATTCCCATGCCACTTCGCACTTTGGTGCTATTTGAATTTTTATTCCTTTGATATGAGTTCTCCTGTAGGCCTTTCTTACTGAATTTTAATTCAGGATCCTCTATCCCATAGTGTCCTTTTGTGTGAACAAGATACTTCATATTTTAATTCACGGACGGAGAGGATCATGTGGCCATTTTAGTATTTCATGCTTGTCAAGTTTTGTTTTGGTATGTCTTATTCCTTTCAGGAGTTTTGACTCTTGATAGCTTTTAGCTTTTCTGACATTATGGCATGGGATCATTTATATATGATATACCGTCTTACTCTGCTTCCTTTCCGTGGATCTTATGTTGTCACCCCCTTGGATATTAAGATGTGAGGTGGACGGAGCCTCGAAATAGTATTCCAGACCTTCTTTACTTCTGAGTTATTTACAGGGGTTAAGTGAGACTTCAATGAATGCATGCCAGTTAGGAATACGGTTACTAGAAGACCTTCTTATGCTTTAAAGCACAGTCTCTCACTCAAGACTTTAGTTAATAAAGAACCCTGATGCTTCCATTGCAACCAAAAGTTTGCCTCTTTATTCAAAACCAAAAGAAAAGAAAGAGAAGCACTAAAGGAAAACATCGGCAAAGCAAACAATCAAAGAAAGAAAAATATCAAAGCATTAAAGCAAGAAAACCAGCACCTAGTAAAAACAAACAATTTATTTATGTACAAAAAGAAAAACAAAAGAAAACAAAAATTTTGCCCATTCCTGAAATTTTTAAAACAAGAGGACTAAGGAATGAGCTGGATTTAGACATAAGTTATCTAACCATGATCCAATTGTGTTGTTATTGAAATAGAACCCATATCTAAAATCCTGCAGTCATCACTTTCAGCCTGAGGGAGTTGAAGGAGCTCAGGGTAAGTGTTCATCACAGGACTGGCCCTTTTTGAGGAATGATGTCTTAGCTTAAGTTCAGTCAGGTAGTTTCCCAGGATAGAATCAGCAGACTCATTGCCTTCTCCTAACTTAGTGACAGTATACTTCATGTATGGTTCTCTCAGAATTTTTATTTGATTTGGGGTACCTTTGAGAGGTAACAATAGGTGGGACCAATCTGAAGCAAAATAACCTTTCAACCTGGCAGCCCAATCTCGATTGAGAATGAGCCCATATCCCCTTGGTATGTCAGCCACCATAATATCAATGAATTGGCATATCTTGTTGTTTGTAGCCAAACGAATGAGGACATTCTTCATTTCTCCTACCACCTTGACACCTGTGCGATCTAATTGCGTTACTTCACGAGGTGTGGACTCTAGCTGTCCGTTAATATTTTTACAAATCTCAAGGGGCATCACATTCACTGCTGCTCCAGAGTCCATCAAGCAGTTATGCACATTATAATTCAATATTTCTAGAGTCAAGAGGAAAGGCGGGGTGTCAAGGTTTTCTTTCCAGCCTGGTTCTTGGTCTTCTTCTCCTAGCTGGTTATGGGTAGGTATGTCCTTGGTTAGCTCATGAGTTTCACCAAAGTTCTTCCCACTGACCCCTGTCTGTTCTTCTACAGGTTTGACAGTTTTAATGACTGGATTGGTCCTCTGGTTGAGGGGATTGTTCTCACGCGTTTTTCCTTCGTCCAATTTCTTAACATTCTCCTGCCCATTTTCCATTTTAGACCTCACTTCATTGTCTTGGTATATGACTCCCATGTCCTTTGTGATTGTAGATATGCATTCATATTTAGGAGTGTCATCTTCAATGTCAAATAGTGAAATACCACTCCATGAGAACATAGTATCATCCTCTGATTTTCTTATGATCTGTTTCTCCTTTTCCTCCTCCCCACTGTCCTTAATCAATTTAGGGTCCAACAACTTGTTCATCACCAATGTCATTGAATGTAACCATTGAGGACACTTCTTCTCAGAATGAGGTTGTTGGTGAAAGGTACATAAATTATCCCCTCCTACTTCTGTTATGTTTATTGATGCCGAATTAGGAAGAGGAACTTGCCATTGGTCGTTGTTTTCTCTTTTCGGATAGTGAGGCTTATAAGATTTCTGAATGTCTCTTTCCCTTTCCAGATCTATTATTCGGTTGGATAATTTCTGGAGCATTTTCATCATTCCCTGGTAATCATGTGATTGATCTTCTCTAGGTTTAGACAACAGTGAGACTCTTTTGGCGACAGTCTTGTCTTCCAGTGAATCAGGATAATCTCCTACACTCTCACTTTCAGCCTCTACCCTTTCAGCCTCTTCATAAGTCTCTACCAGTGTGGGCTTGACTTTCATCTTGGAAAACATGGCCAATTCAGGCCCCAGGGCTGAGGTGTAATACTCAATTAGAACCTTGTCAGCAGGTCTGTCAACTGCAGAAATTTTTTTTAGGTACATTGAAAATCTCTAAGTGAAACTATGTACTTTTTCATTCTTTTCTTTTCTTAAGTGACCAAGATCTTTCATCAATGAGGCTTGCATTTTTATGGTTGTATATTTACTTCTGAAAACTCTTTCAAAGGTGTTCCAATCAGGAATGGAGTTTGCAGGCAGAATGAAATACCAAGATGCTGCTGCTCCTTTCAAAGTGTGCGGGAACAGCCTACAAACCACATATTCATACTCCCCGGCCCGCAACCCTTATAATGCTAGGTAAAAGCTTTGGAGGTGATCCTCGACAGCGATCCCCTCCTCCGGGTCAAACTTAGGCAAAACCTTGTCAAAGGCTTGAGGTAGATTATGCAAAGGAGGTGTTAAGATCAGGGGGGACCTAGCTCTCCATGTCGGTAGAGGGTTGACTTGATTACCAGCCATGAGCAAAGGTGAATAGATGAGCCACTGAGAAAAACAATCCTTCAAGGATAATACCAGAATCTGCAAATTCTTGAGTTAGGTTGCAAGCTTCGAAACATCTGCTAGTAGGATAGTTTAAGGGAATTAAGTTCCACGGCCAGCCATGTACTGGCGGCCCTCCTTCTAGCGCCAGTACTGTTGAGGCCTGGAAATTCGCAGGCAACAACAGAAAGGGATTCTCCCCAATCAACGCTCCCAACTAGCCTGTTGATTGTTTGGTATAGGGAATCCGTCCGGTTTTGAGGTCCGGCTACCGTAGGTCAAACACAAACAAAGGCTTTACCGGTTGCGGCCCGGTCCACCGGAATTTGTATTTTAACTTAAGAATTCTATGCAAGAATTCAAACTAAACATGCAGGGTGGTGAAGAATGCAGGGAGCAGTCACAATGTGATGCACAGGTTCTTACCTCTCGTCTTAGGCTCACCAACATTTGAATCACACATGCATCTATGCAATGACCTAACTATCTATCTATCCCTATCTACCTATCCCCGGGGAGCCAACTTATATTTAATATATATGAGTAATGCCGATGTGCACACATGATAAAAGCAATTACAAATAGCTGACATTTACTTTTACAAGCATGAACAATGAAAGATATTTTCACAACTAGATAACTAATTGTTTCATGATAAGCATACATTACTCATGGTGGTTATTTCATAAAATAAATCATAAATCATTTAAACAAGACATAGGTCATAAGTTAGAGCGATCTCACGATTCATGGACACAAAGCTGAAAAACAAAGTAGTTCATCTTTCAACTATCCATGGCAAAACATTTGAAATCCCACCGATCTTCTTTCAACAGGCAAACTGTAATTTCTATTGCAAAATGAAGTAGTTCTTCTTACAATATATCATCACCAATCTTACTGGGGAAAAAAGCCCTTATTCCTTCTACGCTTCCTCCTTTTATACAAAAGGTCAAAATGGTTGGGCTGCCCAAAGTGACCTTTGGGCTTCCCAAACTTTTGCTCTCCCAACCCTTCATTTCTCAAAAACTTTTACAAAAATATTAAAATATTACAAAGTTTGACCATTCCTTTATGAGGAGGGTGCCGCCTGGCTATCTAAGAACTTCTTCCACGCTGCTGCTTCAGTAGCAATTCCTTCAAAAGCGCATGGCTCTAGGAACTGAATGTTGATTTCAAACTTTTCAACTTGGTTCTTGATGGCCTCGATCCTTGCCGGGCTCAACCGAAGCTAATCTCCTAGAAACTGCATGCTAACGGCTGCGTGACCTACCTCGTTCTTCAGTACTAGGTCATCAATGGCTCCAATCTGTTGAGTTCTGGCCTCTGCATCATGATATCTTTTCTGTAATACTTCCATAAAGGCCTCATGGTCTGGGAACTCTTCAAGCCTATGCTCAGCCTCTGTTTGACATCTGTTGTACGTATTCAGGAGCCTTCTGAAATACTCTGAGCATGCTCCCTGCGTCCTTTTTACCGCCTTCTTGAAGTCTTCTGCAGTACTGATGGCGAACTCTATCAGGTTGTGATCTCTCTTGAGGGCTTGATGATATTTTTCTGGTAGCCCTTTTGGAACCTCGGCATCATCTTCTGGCCTTGCCATTCTGGCACTCAAGACCTCAAGCACCTCCTGAGATCGATCAGCGAAGTATGAGGAAGTTTCCATGATCTCTTCTAGCCTGTTGTCAATCTGAAGAAATTTGCACCTCTCTTCTTCCAGAGCCGTCTGCAGCTGTAGCATTTGAGATTTTTGAGCCAGGATATATTCTTTCAATGGTTACAAGTCGACTTTCTGTTCCTTGGCTGCCTCCAGATCAGTAGTTAGAGGAGCTAGCTTCCCTTTCAGCTCTTGAACCTATGAATCACTGGCCTCATAGATGACCTTCTGTTGCTCTTCCAGTTCTATCACCTTTGCCAATAACTGCTCCTTATCACTCTTTAGACTTTGGACTTCTTGTTGAGCGTTTTCTAGGGATTCCTGTGCTGTTCCCTTTGCTTGCATCTCCACTTGAAGGGTATAGAATTCACCTTTTGAGGATTCCAGTTCCCTTTGCATGTGCTCATATTTCATCTTGAGTCTATTACCTTCATCTCTTTCTTTTCTCAGTGTGTCTTTTAGCTGAGCTGAGGTCTTCTTAACTGACTCTAGTTCAATCAATACCTGATTTATGTTATCTGCGGAGGCATCGATTAGTGCAACCCCGGCTCTTATCGTGTACCTAGGATCCTTGTCCGTCCCTAGCATGACAGCGGTATCTGTGACCATCTTCCCTAATAGGTCTTTTTCTTCAACCTTCTTTTCTGTCCTCCTCATTATTCTTTTGGTGGCCCTGTCATAATAGACAGTATTGAAGTCGGGGACTTCTTCACCCTTTTTCTGAGTGAAAGGTATTAGCTTGAGCGTAGGGGTCACAAGAGTGCTAGAAGCAGGTATTTGCAAGGTCTGCACCTCTGGGTTTGCCTCCTCCTGGGTCTGTCCTGTTGATGTTTCAGCAATTGATTGTTGTGGCAGCTCTGTTTTTTCAGCCTCCTCCTTTTGGAGCTCTTCATCTAGCTTTCTTTTTGCTTCCTCCGCTGCCTGTCTGGCTACCTCTTCTGTTTTTTCAGCTGCTTCTTGGGCAACTAGTATTTTTTCTTCTTCTCCTTTCTGCAGCCATTCTGCAGCTTCCTGTTCCAGCTTCTGGGCCTCTTCCTGTCTTCTCTTGGCCTCTTCTTCAGCTCTGGCTTGCTCAGCCCCTTTTCCTCCCTTGGTGGGGTTCTTAGGCTTAAACCTCCTTCTCAGAGCCGTCAAGTTAGGGGCACTTCGGAAGACAGATTCTTCCTTGTCAAAGTGGTGAGTGTACTCAAAATGTACTTTATGTTCTCTACAGTGCTCTACCATTTTACCGTGAGTATCATTCCTTCGGAAAGTCATCTCACCAAAATGGAACTTCCCCAATTCTTCTATGAGCTCCGCAGCTTGTTTTACCTTGGCAAATCTGTAGCTACCTAGTTTGAATGGCAGTGGAGGATATGTAGCCTTCTTTTGCTCAAAAAGGTAATTCCCTATCCCATCAATGAATACCTGCCTAACTGCCTCTTTATGAATAACATAATCTGTTGCGTATTTGGGAAGCAGTAAGGGGCATTTCGTGCCACCAAACATTCTAATGTACATGCCATTCTCAGTTAGGAAATAGTCTGCATGCTCTTCTATTACCCGCATAGCCTCCTCTGACATACAGTCACACTCCTTTCGGAAGATGAGTGTGTAGAGTGGCATGATGAATTGCTCGTAGACCTCCTGGTAGTGGCTATGGTACTGCTAAGCCCACAGTGGTTTGTAAGCGGCGTATACAGGCATTCTTTCCCTGTCCCAGACACACTTGAGACCAGGGAAAGGTTGGTTGCACAGTATACAATCTACCAATATCGAGCTCATGTAGAATTCGGACTTTTTCTTGGATTCTCCTCCCAAGGCAATAGCCACGCAAGAAGAAAGACTGCTTGATACTAGGCTGGCCCAATTGAAGACTGTTCCTTGGGTTGCTACATGGAACATAATGGGTATCCATTCAAATTTGAAGAGCCTTCCATGGGCTCTCCCGAAGATCCTATTCAGCATCAAGGATATAAATCTATACGGAGCCCTCAAGTTTGCTGTGTCATATTCACCGGATGTTCTGTACCGATAAAGCTTTCCCTGCAAGAGCATTCTCTTCAGAGTTTCTATTAGGTCCATTTTGATGTTAGCCAGCTAGTCATCAGATATAAAGATTTGAGGTTCTGGCAAATGATAGGCCAACGCCACATACCTTGGGCTAAATGCAGCATAGCCCTGGCCTTCCACATTTTCTATGAGCATTATGGCTATATTTGTATGGGGTAGAATCCATCTAATCACCTCAGAACAAGGGAACAGCTCTGGTCTTGTAGCCACCTTCATGATGGCGGATTTTTCTATGTTTGCATATATGGGTTCTTCTTCAAGACCCATGTCAGGAACTTCCCTGCGGGAAATCAGCCTGTATATGTCACCCCATTTATACTCAGGCTCCACACCAGAAATACATTGGGTGTCTTCATATGTATATTCAGTCTTTGAAACGACCTCTATTTCTGGTTGTTCTTCGACCATAGGTTCTTTCTTTTTCTGCCTTTTGGACATTGTGGGCTCGGCTTCTCCCTGCCATATATAACATTGTAGTATTTAAGGTGCACACATTTATAAGACAAGGTGCAACCCTTTAGTTTATCTATGTACATCATGGTAGCAACTAGTTGATGAAACTATAATATAAGTTTGCATATTCAACTAATCAAACGCACACTACTTCGTGCTTCTGTCTATATGATGCAAAACATTTTGTATGGTATTTACAACATCCCATCAACCATCTTCAAAATAGCAATAACATTACATCCATATGCAGAGTGCCATTTAAAGTGAAAGCAGGCATAGAAATCAATGCATGTATGCACAATCCAACAATGCCCTAACTATCAGAATTACTAGCATAAAAAGACTAAATCCTGTGCAATACAGTGGGAAATCATCTCGCAGTGTCGTTTCTCCTATTAAAACAATTCGCAATGCAAATGTATGGATCTTAAAATCCAAGTGCAAATGTACTGTCCAACAAATCATCAATGTGGTCCACTACCCTTCAAATGAAGAAACTGGTTATACATATAAAGATCATGCTAGCTGTCTAAACACTTTGACCACAACGTTGTTTGTGGGGGGTGGATTACATCAATTCGAATATATGCTGTGGGATTTAACAACAATTTTCTGTGTACGACGCTCTCATCGAACCCACTATCCATGCTATCCTCAAATCACAAACTACTACAACGGCACAGCCTAGGGTTTCAGACAAACGAGATACGCTGGACTGCGCGGGACGGCGCGAGCAAGAAGTTGGAGTTTGAAACCGGGAAAACATACTGGGGAAACTGACCAGCGAAGGAACCATTAAAAAATCACAAGCAAAACCCCATCAAACTTCTCCCCGGACCTCATCATTATAAGGGAAAACCAGGTGCAGGCGGCATAACGGCCGCCTGCACCGCGCCTTCATCCACTGCATGCACGGGGCGAAACAATATGGCCGAGGTCAAAAAGATAAAAACATGGGTTTTAAATGAAATGAAAACAAACGCCCCTCCCTTCTAACTGCCATCAGTTAACCTAACCGGAAAATCTCACTATGAAGGCGCAAAACGCCGGGCGGTCAAAAGAAATCAACTATGGCAAACCAAAACAACGGTAGACCCTTGCACGTATGTAAACGGTTTTCCTACACACCTAACCGCAGCATACAAATCTTGAAAGGAACAAAACACGGCAAGAATGGCCTACCTGGTAGCGACCTGTAGCTAACAAGGCGAGGATGGTTGAGCTTCTAACTGACACCTGGACGCAAGCACCGGCACGATAGTCCACGGGGTTCGAGGGATCGATAGCACGGAGAGGATCACGACATCTCGGGCCCAAAATAACAATACAATACCCCAAATCATGTCCCCGTATATATAAAAAGAACCACACGTGTGACATGACGTATCGGGCGGGAAACGAATCTGGATCGGGCGGCGAGATCGTGAACTCCTCCGCAACGGCGGCAGGCTCTAGCGTTAACTCATCTGTAATGGTGAGCAAGGTGCGATAAAGCAATGATCGGGCGTCGGACGGAACCTGGATCGGAAACTGAGATCGTTCTTCCCTCCGCAACGGCGGACGGGCACAGCGTCTACCAGGCCGGGTATACATGCATGGCGGGCCATAATCGGCCGATCGCCCGTCGAATGATTCTCCAATCGGGAGGTGAAAACGCAAAAACAGCCGCAACGACGGGATAGAAGATGGCGAAAGCTTCCGATTCTGTTACACGTGTCGAACGTCGGAAGGACTTCACATCGGATGGCGAGAGCTCACAAGTCTCCGCAATGGCGAGATGAAAGATCGAAAGATCATCTAATTTCTAATTAGATAAGCGCCCGCCGTAAAATAAAAGATCAGCAATCGGAAGGTTCGGTAATCGGAAGGTAAAAACTTCAAAACGGCTGCAACGGCGGAAAACTCAAACAGAACAACTTTCGATTTCAACAAGCTTCAAGTACATTTAATAGCAGCAATCCGGTTAGTTTCCAAAGGCATTCCAAGGCAGCAAGTAGGGCAACTCAGGTATTAAACATTCTGAGCAATCATTGCATCAAAGTAGGGAAGAAAAACAAGCTAATTCATCAAAGGAGGGTCCCAAAAAATTTTAGAATTTTGGGAAATTGTTGCAGGTGCAACAAGTCTATAACCCACTAGGAAGAGATGTGTAACTCCTTCCATGTTCACCCTAGAGCTAACACATTCTTTATAAAAAATAATAAAATACTAGCATAGCCACAATTAAAGTGGCCATTGAATGCCGATAGGCACAACCAGCCACTTAGTTTAGTGAAGATACCTAGTTGTTAAACAAAGGCTAAAATATATAATTTTATATCCATTATTCATACCAGATTGTTAGAGTTAATATAAGCAAAAAACAAATACTATTTAATAAGAGAAAAACCAAGAACTGATCTGAAAAACCAAATACTATTTTCAGTTGTTTCATCCAAGAACGACTGAACAGATATATGCAGATTTTTTTGTCACAACCGATTCATTGGCCTATCCAAATGATGTTTAAAATGGTTTAAATTATGAACGGATATATGCGGATTTTTCTGTTTAGCCGATTCATTGGTCTATCCAATTAATGTTTAAAATGGTTTAACCAAGCCTTGGTATCTTTATACCAACCTCGGTTGAGCCTTAGGTGGTTTTGGCTAGAAACAAGATCAAGATAAGTCCAAATATATTCAAATTGAAGAAGAAAAAATTCATTGTAGAGTCTCTAATTAAATATGACAATGATGCTTCCATTGGGGTTTTTGTTGAAGACACGACTTCTAAATAGTTAAGCAAATTTAGTAAAGTCACTTTGTTGTAGCATTCTACTCCTCTGAAATATCGAGATAGTATTATTAGAAGCATGCTAGTTTTTTTATATAAAACAACACAATCTTATGTATTGCTTAATAAAAGTTTGGCCAATTTTTTTTCAATCACGCTTCGATGGAAAAAAAGTTTGAGAAAATGTCCTTTTGTCTTTCTGGGGAGGATTGAATCATTACCTTATTTACTATCCATTTTTTCCCGAAAGATTGAACCGTTTGCTATGAGTGGTTTCAATCCACATCGTACATTCTTTCACCTTGCATTTTTCACTAACATATATGTTTGGTTGACCACCTCTACATACATATTTGTTGACATATTAGACATTGATTTGTAAAATGCTGTGGATATTCCA
Organism: Pseudotsuga menziesii; assembly: GCA_001517045.1. Lineage (NCBI taxonomy): Eukaryota > Viridiplantae > Streptophyta > Pinopsida > Pinales > Pinaceae > Pseudotsuga > Pseudotsuga menziesii. Next base: position 70,359 of record LPNX011188434.1, read on the forward strand.
CTAGAACACAACGAATCTGACAACTTAATTCATTGTGTTAGCTTAATTCTATAGAATGATAAAAAAAATGGAACTGAAAGGAAAATAACTAGAGAAAAACAACACATCCACATGAATAATAGAGGATATACCATGGGAAAAACCCTAGCCACAAGTGAGGACTATGCCTTTCTCTTTTCTTATATAATATCTAATGCAAATATAGAGAAAGTGGTACTCACTATGGAGTTACTTTTGATACTATGGCCTAAACAACTACTATAGGTTCTCCTATTTCCTCTATTTTTCTCTAATTTCCACTGTCTTACTATTGTTCATCTAAGTAACAATACAATAACATCATCATAATGGAATCCTTCTCCACCTAATGATCCAATATTTAACATAGCCTGATAGCCATCTAGTGTTAGTTTTAGGGTTTTTACGTGCCTCAGCTCCCAAGTAGGGTTAGGGATTTGGGCCCTCCATAATGTTCATGAAATTCCACATATGAATAGTTCCACATTTGTAGGGAATGAGAGATGAAGTGGAATCCACTCAATATTATGGTGGTCAACCTGACAAGTAAACTTGCAAGAGGCATAACTTCCCCATATAGACTCTAATTCAGGTGATTCTTGCACCGTCGGAAATGAGGCGGAGTGTATTAAAACTTATATGGGGCATGAGCTGTGGGTACAAAATTTTGAACCCAAAAAGCATTATTTAAGCCCTCAAACAAGCATTGGAAGGTTTTGGACCCCAAATTTGCAAAGTAAGACCTACCCCTAAAATGGGATCTATAATTCAATTCATCCAATTTTTCCACCCAAAAGGCACCAAAATAGATGAAAAGTTTTATTTTGATTCATTTTGGATCAAAGTGGATGTCATTATCTTGTTGTATGCCCTTAAAACATCCAATTGCAAGTTGTTAATCTGATTGATTTAGTTGGCTTTTTGGGGTGAAGGTGAACTTCGATTGGAGTTGTACTGTTTGATTTGGAGTGGTAAATTTGAGGATCATTAATAATTGATAGACCATTCAACCTTCCTCTAGGATTATTGACACTGGATTTTAGAAAGGTACATGTGGATTTGAGATCCCTCACTACTACAATTGGGATCAAAATTCATCTTTTGAATTGAAAATTGTTGAAAAATCATTTGTAACGTTAGAATTTTGTGAAAAATGTGAAGTGCTTCTTCTTTTGCTATTTGTTAGGATTATTAATCCTCCCTTGTCCAAATTTGGTCATATGTCTAAATCGGGAGTCCATCCAGTCTATTTATAGTCATTAGCACCATTGGGTAAACTTGACCTAATTGGGGCACATGTTTCAGTTACTAAAGTGTGGGGAACACTAATTGAGGCTCACTGCCACTTATTGCACTTGATTACATAAGTTTAGGAGTCTCCTAGATCAATCCCTACAATTTAGGAAGCCACTGGGAGTGCCAAAACCAACCAAGGTCAGTTCACTTCAGTTAATGACTAGTCAAGCTAAGTTAGGAGTCAGTTACATTCAATTCAAGTCCTCCACATTCAGTTAGCGCTAGGTTTACTTGATTGCACACATGTGGGGCGCATTTCTCACCTACCACAGTCAGTTAACCATTAGTCAACACTAAATGTAACACTTGGTTGTGTTTTAGAGCTCCAATGAACTCTGGTTATGATTTAGACAAGGATAGTTAACTACTGGGTCCTCCGATAGTGATTTAGACAAAGTCTTGGTTACCTACAGTCAAGTAGAGTCTAATCAATTCGAACTTCCTCATGTGGATTCGAATTGCTTGTGGCTATTAAAGCCATTTTACTTTACTGTAATTATCATTCGGATTACTTTTTTATTAATGAAAGCATTCACAACTGCAAGCCTTTTGCACTGTTTCATTCTTCAATTGCTGAGTAAATTGTGAGATCTTCTTTGTGAGTTGTGTATTTGTCTACAGATCTATATGCTCAAATTTACATGGTATCAGAGCCTCGGTGGACAAGACTCCTCTCCTCCTTAGATCTCCAACCGGATCATTTTGTTTGTTTGATTGTGTGACAAGTTATTAGCTTTTCTTACAGCATTCGCTACAAGCAGCCTCTACTCCTCACTGCATTCGCTACAACAGCTCAATATTTATTATTACATTCAAAATGGCTCATCCAATGGTCTCACTCCCTTCAACTATCACCAGTGGAAGGATGACATGAAAGTATTTCTCCGCACCAAGCATCTCTTCAGACTCATAGAAGAAACAGAGGAAGAGCCAGAATCAGATAAAGACAAAGCTAAGTACATGAACAGGCTTGATGAAGCCATTGGACTCATGCAATTCTCAGTCTCTAGAGATCTTCAATTTCACATCCAAGACTTGGACACTCCCAAGGAGGTTTGGGACAAGCTTGCTTCCTTGTTTGATAAGCATGATGAGATGAGGATCCATCAACTAGAAAATGATCTGATTACTCTCAATCCATCAAATTTCGAATCTCTAAATGAATTCTTCTCAAAGTTCAAGAACCTGATATATCAGTTGAAGCAATGCAAAGTGAAGAAGGGTGAAGATCAGCTCATCCTTGCTATTCTCACAAAGCTCAATTCAAACTACTCAGTCTTTGTATCCACCTTCCAAACAGTAAGGCTCACTACTCCAAATTGGAAGATGCGCACTCTTGATGCTTTCATCCAATCTCTTATTTCTGAGAATGATAAATTGATCCAAATGGGGATCATTCGATCTCCCAAATATCTAGCTCTTTTTGCAAGAGGAGATAAGGTAGTGAATGACAAAGGGAATCAAAGAGATGAGTCTGAGCAGTCAAAAGAACCTTTAGGTTCGAAGAGAAGCAAGAATAATGGCAAAGGCAAGGTCCTCTGCCCTTATTGTGGAAGGGGCTTCCATTCAGAAAGCTCCTGTATGAGAAGACAACTTGATGAAATGGCTCTTCTTTTGAAAAGGCACAACATTTCTATACCTGCTAGCGCAAGGAAGGAAGACTCTGAAGAAGAAGAAGAAGAATACCAAAGGAAAGGACATGCACTGAAAGCTTGCTGCACATCAACACCTGCCTTCCTCATTGATTCTGGAGCTTCCAACCATATGGCTGCATCCAGAGAATCATTCTCTTCTTTTCAGTCCTTTGATGGTCCTAGTATTCAGATGGGAAATAACAGTAAAGTCCAAACCAAAGGGAAGGGCTCTATCCGACTTGAACATGGAAGGTTCAAAGATGTGCTGTTTGTTCCCTTCCTGGCTTCAAATCTATTATCTGTCTATCAAATGACCCATACTGGATCTCCAAAGCGAGTGATCTTTGGTCCTGACTCAGTGGAGATCACAAATATCTCTATTGGGATCATCATAGCAAAGGGTATTGCGAATCATGCTTCAAGAGCATATGATTTTTCACATTTCATGCCTCCTTCAGAACCAGTGCACTCTCAGCAGCCACCTGCAAGGGAAGGTAAAACCATTGCATCTACTTCTTTTACAACTTCTACTAGTATTGCAGATCCATCTATATCAGTTTATGACATTAATATTTAGGGTGACTCAGATCTAGATTCTGTCCCTACTTCCAAACTGGAAGCTAGGAAGATAACTGGAAACTCACCTGACACTCAGAAAAGAAAGACTCTTGCGCTATGCCATACTATTTTTCCTCCTTCAGAGAGATGCAATAGACTTCCTGTAAGATGCAATATGGCAAGGGCTCAGTCTTACTGCATTCAGAAGAATGGATATGATCATACACCTCTTCATTCAGCAAGAGACAAAGGTTAGATTCCTCCTTCCTCCCATCATCATTTTTGGAGAAGAAGGAGAAGTCTACATGCCAGGCCCCAGAATACCTATGCACAACACATCATGCATGCTGCTTCACTACCTCATAGAGATGAATATTGCAGCAACATATTTTCAAGTTTTTCAAACTTGAGACCTGATTCTACCTGCTTAGCTAGAAGGAGGGCTTTTTTCCCATGTGGTTTTTTCCCTAGCTCCTTGTATTGAGCAGTTACTTTATTTTACTTGATGTAATGGGTGACCTATGGTCTTAGTTACCAGGGCCCACAGTTTGTCCAAGTTAGCATTCAAGGGGGGTGTTAGGATTATTAATCCTCCCTTGTCCAAATTTGGTCATATGTCTAAATCGGGAGTCCATCCAGTCTATTTATAGTCATTAGCACCATTGGGTGAACTTGACCTAATTGGGGCACATGTTTCAATTACTAAAGTGTGGGGAACACTAATTGAGGCTCATTGCCACTTATTGCACTTGATTGCATAAGTTTAGGAGTCTCCTAGATCAATCCCTACAATTTAGGAAGCCACTGGGAGTGCCAAAACCAACCAAGGTCAGTTCACTTCAGTTAATGACTAGTCAAGCTAAGTTAGGAGTCAGTTAAATTTAGTTCAAGTCCTCCACATTCAATTAGCACTAGGTTTACTTGATTGCACACATGTGGGGTGCATTTCTCACCTACCATAGTCAGTTAACCATTAGTCAACACTAAATGTAACACTTGGTTGTGTTTTAGAGCTCCGATGAACTCCGGTTATGATTTAGACAAGGATAGTTAACTACTGGGTCCTCCGATAGTGATTTAGATAAAGTCTTGGTTACCTACAGTCAAGTAGAGTCTAATCAATTCGAACTTCCTCATGTGGATTCGAATTGCTTGTGGCTATTAAAGCCATTTTACTTTATTGTAATTATCATTCGGATTACTTTTTGATTAATGAAAGCATTCACAGCTGCAAGCCTTTTGCACTATTTCATTCTTCAATTGCTGAGTAAATTGTGAGATCTTCTTTGTGAGTTGTGTATTTGTCTACAGATCTATATGCTCAAATTTACACTATTTACCCTTGATAGACATAACACTTGAATGATGTTTGACACATATGCCTAGTGAACCAGTATATACACTAGTGTGTATAACTGGTTATACACACTAATGTATATAGTCTAGAATATACAGTAAATGTGCTTAACGTAATATACACTAGTGTATATGCCTATTTTATGTAACATATTTTTCTCTTAGAATACACACCATAGCACATTATTTTAAATGGATAAGAATGAGAGGGGTATTCTTTGTCTGGAAACGCACATAATATTCTTCAAATAAGATTACCTAGTTCTACTTCATCACAAAAGATACTAATCTAGGGAGACAACTTTTGTCGGACTTACCATGAGTGTTTTCCTATTAGGAGAAATGGCATACTCATGAAAACACCACATTTCAACTATTGATTTAGTTAGAAACTCAAAATTTGCATATGCAAAGCCTAGTGTATATATGCATGCCAATCCTTGTGTATATGGTGTACCAAATATTTGTTTAGGGTTAGGTTTTTTTATGTTTAGGGTTTTTCCTTCATGCTTATGATAAAAAGGTCATTCGCCCTCCTTTTGTAATCAACTTGCCACAAATGACGGTAGATGCCACATCTCTTGTCATAGATAAAGCTACAACCGTTCTATTTTCTTTTATTTTATAGTATGTTTTATTTCAATCACTTAATAGAATTTGAGTTTATTGTATCCCCATGTTTATTGCAATAAATATGTGTATGTGGTTCTATATGTTATGCTTGATTTTGTTTCTCATATAAATCCAAGTAATCTTCTTTTGTTTCTTAAGGAACATTTGTTTATATGGTTTCAACCATAGAAATACCCAAATCCTTCATTTTGAAGTGTATTTTTTCATTGTTGATATGTGTGTTATTTCAACCAATTTTGTGTTATAGCTAGGTCATTCTTCAATGTTTAGAGAACATAATGTTGGTCATAGATGTGATCCTCCACTAACTGAATGTTAGGTTTCCCTCTCAAGGGCAATGTGATGAATGGAATATGTTATTCATATAGTGTAAAAAACAATGGCATTTTTTATAAAATATATAAGGAATTGGTGTACAACAATTGTTCCAATGGTAACCATTGACCCGCTATGGAAATTGATCAGATGTAAAGAAATAGAGATAACCTTTGAGACATTAATTAACATTCTCAATTTTCCCATTACATTTGGGATGATAAAAGAAGTTATAAGCTAATTGAGTACCTAGATAAGAAAACAAGTCAATATGAGAAATCATGAAAAATTGATTGTTGTCACCTACAATATGCTTGGGGTTTCCATGTATCTTCTAAATTTCTTCCATAAATACTATGACTACTACACTTGATTTGAAAGGATGAGAAAATGAGAAAATTTGGGCATACTTTGTGAGTTGGTCCTCCACTATAATGTTGAAATTATTTCCTTCATAATTTCTTTGACCCATGATAAAATCATTAAGACGTCTTCCCAACATTAGCTTAGTATGGATAACCATTCTAAAAGACCCATGTCTTGGTAATCTTTTACTTGTTCTACTCAATTAAAAAAAACACTTTGCTACAAACTTTTTTAACATTAGCTTTACGACCTTCCTAAAATATTTTTTCTTAATCTTGGGATTATGCAAGCTAATGCTTCCCTCTCATGACACATTAGTTTCAATGGAGATTCAAAGAAACAATAATATGGTGGCTAGGAGGAATTATAGAGGTACATGCACAATGCATTCTTTGACTTAGATCCATCGAAACTTAGTAGTAAGATCCAAAGAAGATTCTCGATGTCCATGTTATGGCATCGATGCTAGATATTTTTAATGATGCATCTAATAATAGCCATAGTGATTAACTAACTATAGATGGGATTGTATCCATCTGTCAAAGATTTCCATAAACAATATGATATTTTGACTTAATAGAATATGGAAGGAAGGGGGTGAGGAATTCCATTTACCTAATGCATGAATGGTGGAATATAAAGCACGTTCAAGGGAAGGAACAGAGGAAAAAATCCATTTACCTAATGGAAGAACATAAGAATGGAAAAGCATCTTGAAAGTACACCCTCTACAAATGTAAAGTAGAATCCAATGAAGTGAACTACCTCCTATAGTTCTCGAAGTCTCTATTAATCCACTAGTGTATATAGTTTAGAATATACACTAAATATGCCTAATGTAATATACACTAGTGTATATGCCCTTTGTATATACATACCATCCTGCTAGAATATAATACACTGGCATACATTTTTTTAAATGCTTGAACAAAATGGACAAGAACGAGAGGGCCCTTCTTTGTATGGAAAGGCATAAGATATTCTTCAAATAATATTTCCTAGTTCTATTTCAATTAGAGCTACTAATATATGGAAGCAATTTTGGCCAAACTTACCATGAGTGTTTTCCCATTAGAAGCAATGTCACAATCATGAAAGCACCACATTTGAGCTCCTTATTTAGTTTGAAAGTCAAAATTTGCATATGTCAAGCCTAGTGTATATACAAGACAAGCCTAATATATAATACATACCAAATATTTGTATATATAGTAAAATATATACTAATGTGTATAAACTAGAATATATGCGCTAGAACATACACTAGTTTATATGCTTTCCAGATACACAATATAACTAGTATATACACCAGTGTATACCTAATATATATACACTGGTGTATATACTAACACTGTAATAGGTATATACAATTGTGTATATACATCGATGTATATACCTAGTATATACACTAGTGTAGCGTATTTTACACTATTAGGTATATACACTAGTGTATATACTAAGTACATATATATTATGTATATACCTAGTATGCACACCAGTGTATATACCTAGTATACACTAGTGTATACACAGGGGATTCAACTTGTTGAACAATATCTTACCATGTTCTTTCACAAAGGGGGGTTTTAATTGTGAAAAATAAGGTCAATATATTATAGGTATTGGGGGGCGGGGAATAGGGTATGGGGGGTTTATAGGTGTTGGGGGGGTTAAAAAAGGGGTTTCTAGTAAAAATAAGGAATATATTGTAAAAATAGGGGTTTTTAATTGGAAAGATATATTGGAAGGGGGTGGCTCAACAAAATGATTTTTGTAAGTAATTTTCAATATCTAGTGAAATTAGGGGTATTTTTTAATATCCCATGAACGAAGGCGCTATGGCATGGTTTCACTAAGTGAAGACCTCGTATACCTAGTATATACACTAGAGTGTATACTAGGTATATACACCAGTGTTACCTAGTATATGTTTATTGTACAATACAGTATATACACTAGTGTATATAAATAGTATGTACACTAGTGTATCTAGAAAGAACCACCGACACAAAGGAAGGTTGGATATCTCAATTGCAGAATGGCCCACGAAGGCCTTCAAGAATAAAATAGTTAATAGACTATGGGAGTTTCTCCCTGGATTCACGATATGGGAGCTATGGAAAACTTGTAACAGGTAAATATTTGAAAAAAAAACCCGGAAACAAGAAGAAATATGGACCTCTATTGAAACACATCTAAAAGAAACAATTACCCTCCACTAGTGGACACGGGAATATTTCATAGAAGAAGCAAATGACAGAATTATCTTATATGAATTAGGGATTGTTGAATTACCTGTCAACAATGCGACAACCAGAACGGCTCCAACTTCAATTGACAGTGAGAAAATTTGGACAAGCCCCCTTGAAGGATCCTTCAAATACACTTTCGACGGAGCGGCCAAAGGAAACCCAGGCCCTGCAGGATTCGGAGGAGCTATTAGGAACTCAGATGGAACCATTCTCAGCATACTCTAGCATTAGAGGAAATTTCAACTTAAAATAGGCCTTCCAAAAATAATACAAATTCCATGTGATCATGTATTAGCCAATCAAAATGCTTTAAAATTAAAAAAGGGAGCACCTCTTAAAAAATTTATTAATATAAATTTAGGGATAGGTATCATAAAAAAACTACTTTTTTTGTTTGTATTTTCGACATATTTCCCTGTGTTTTTACTCAAATTTTGATCGGGAGAGCTCATTGGATGCAGAATCTAATTTTGCATCCAACGAGCTCTCCTGATCGAAATGTGAGTAAAATTACAGGGAGATATTTGAAAAATACAAACAAAAAAGTAGTTTTTTCTTTTCTTCCTCCAAAATTAATAAATATTATTTTATTATTTTAACTATTATTTTATTAATTTTCCTTAGGAGGCCCATTTTGAGTTAAAATTTCCTCTAATGGGATCAATCGGCCTCAGCACAAACAACTTGGCTGAGCTAGAAGGCCTAATTAATGGCTTATCATGGGCTCTGCAAATGGGGAAGACTCCATTGGTGTTGGAAGTTATTCAGATGTAAAGAAATAGAGATAACCTTTGAGACATTAATTAACATTCTCAATTTTCCCATTAGATTTGGGATGATAAAAGAAGTTATAAGATAATTGAGTACCTAGACAAGAAAACAAGTCAATCCGAGAAATCATGAAAAATTGATTGTTGTCACCTACAATATGCTTGGGGTTTCCATGTATCTTCTAAATTTCTTCCATAAATACTATGAGCACTACACTTTATTTGAAAGGATGAGAAAATGAGAAAATTTGGGTATACTTTGTGAGTTGGTCCTCCACTATAATGTTGAAATTATTTCCTTCATAATTTCTTTGACCCGTGATAAAATCATTAAGACATCTTCCCAACATTAGCTTAGTATGGATAACCATTCTAAAAGACCCATGTCTTGGTAATCTTTTACTTGTTCTACTCGATTAAAAAAAACACTTTGCTACAAAATTTTTTAACATTAGCTTTACGATCTTCCTAAAATATTTTTTCCTAATCTTGAGATTATGCAAGCTAACGCTTCCCTCTCATGACACATTAGTTTCAATGGAGATTCGAAGAAACAATAATAAGGTGGCTAGGAGGAATTATAGAGGTACATGCACAATGCATTTTTTGACTTAGATCCATCAAAAAATAGTAGTAAGATCCAAAGAAGATTATCGATGTTCATGTTATGGCGTCGATGCTAGATATTTTTAATGATGCATCTATTAATAGCCATAGTGATTAACTATAGATGGGATCGTATCCATCTGTCAAATATTTCCACAAACAATATGATATTTTGACTTAATAGAATATGGGAGGAGGGGCGGGGAATTCCATTTACCTAATGCATGAATGGTGGAATATAAATCACCTTCAAGGGAAGGATTAGAGGAAAAAATCCTTTTACCTAATCGAAGAACATAAGAATGGAAAAACATCTTGAAAGTACACCCTCTACAAATGTAAAGTAGAATCCAATGAAGTGAACTACCTCCTATAGTTCTTGAAGTCTCTATTAATCCACTAGTGTATATAGTTTAGAATATATACTAAATATGCCTAATGTAATACACACTAGTGTATATGCCCTTTGTATATACATACCATCCTGCTAGAATATAATACACTGGCATACATTTTTTTAAATGCTTGAACAAAATGAACAAGAACGAGAGGGCCCTTCTTTGTATGGAAAGGCATAAGATATTCTTCAAATAAGATTTCCTAGTTCTATTTCAATTAGAGCTACTAATCTATGGAAGAAATTTTGGCCAAACTTACCATGAGTGTTTTCCCATTAGAAGCAATGTCACAATCATGAAAGCACCACATTTGAGCTCCTTATTTAGTTTGAAACTCAAAATTTGCATATGTCAAGCCTAGTATATATACAAGACAAGCCTAATATATAGTACATACCAAATATTTGTATATACAGTAAAATATATACTAATGTGTATACACTAGAATATATGCGCTAGAACATACACTAGTTTATATGCTTTCCAGATACACAATATAACTAGTATATACACCAGTGTATACCTAATATATATACACTGGTGTATATACTAACACTATAATGGGTATATACATCGATGTATATACACTAGTGTAGTGTATTTTACACTATTAGGTATATACACTAGTGTATATACCTAGTATACACTAGAGTGTATACTAGGTATATACACCAGTGTTACCTAGTATATGTTTATTGTACAATACAATATATACACCAGTGTATATAACTAGTATGTACACTAGTGTATATAGTTTAGAATATATATTAAATATACACTAGTGTATATGCACTATAATATAATACACTCATTAGTGTGTATGTATGGTATATATACACTAGTGCATATAACTAGTATATAACTAGTATGTACACTAGTGTGTACATAATTCCTCGAGCATCATGGATGGGTCTATGGTCACTGACCATAGTTAAGGGAGGGAAACATTAGAATCCAACTCCAAACCTTGGTTCTTACGCTCAATAACCATGAAAGAGTCATCAAACCACTACATATAATGACCATTATAAGGCATCATTCACCTCCAAGTGGGACTTGGGCACCATGAATAGGTAAGTTGTGAACCAAAAATGGGTATCAATGCCTAACAGAGGTTAGGCAAGAAAAATAAGATACACTATATCTAAATGAGGCTTTTTATTCTCAAGTTCCATGACAAACAGCTACAACCAATGAAGCTTCTCAAGATATAGCATGATATGCCTCTTCAAACCACCACATGGGTCCCTTGAAAGCTATTTAGCCTACTAGAGGGAGAAAAATTCCATTATTAAACCACAACACAAGCCATAAATAATAATGTGTCTTGAGCCCACACTATGAATGGTTATCAAGGCCATGGTTGGGGTTCTTTACCATCCAACTGTATTGCAAGTGCCATGAGTAGGTTTTATGAAATGTAAATGGGTCTTGAGGTATAAACATGGTTAAGAGGAGGAACAAGTGTATATACTAGTTATATACACTAGTGTATATACTATATATACACCAGTATATATGCCTAGTATATACACCAGTGTATATACTATATATACACTAACATATATGCCTAGAATATACACTAGTATATACCAAGTATACATACAGTAGTGTATACACCTGGTATACATAAGTAGTGTATACACCTAGTATACATGAGTAGTGTATATGCCTAGTATATACACCAATGTATATATACTAGTGTATACTAGATACATCCATTGGTGTATATATACTATATATACACCAATGTATATATACCTAGTGTATATACACCAGTGTATAGGTATATTAGCAATAGTGTATATACACCTATATGATATATTAACACTAGTATATACACATAGTATATACACTAGTATATTTACCTAGGTAGTATATACAACAATGCTTCATACATTGGTTTTTTCTGTGCATTGAAGTCTAGCAACCTGAAAGTGGTATATTTAAATCATAGTCGAAGTATGCAAATACAGTTTTGAAAAGATTCAATATGTCTAGTTGTAAGGCATCCCTAATACCAGTGATAACAGGTTTTAGATTGAGCAAGGGCAATGATGAATCAAGTGTAGATCCTTTGTTGTTTAAAAGGATGGTATGTAGTCTTGTGCATCTTACTACAACAATGCCAGACACAATGTATGGAGTAAGGCTGATCTCAAGGTTTATGGAGTCACTAAAAAGACTCTCATTGACAAGTAGGAAAGAGAATCCTGAGGTATGTAACTAGAACAAAGGACCTTGTCATTTTTTATTCGACCTTATAAAATTTTAAACTCATTAGATACACTAATAGTTATAATGGAGGCAACATAGATGACAGAAAAAGTGCATCTGGATACACATTTAATTTTGGTACAGGTGGTGTATCATGGGATTCAAAGAAACAACCCATTGTGACTTTGTCTTCAACATAAGCAAGGTATGTTGCAACTACAAGCGCTACATGCCGAGTTGTTTAGATGTGGAGAATGTTACAAGATTTGTCGCAGAGCCAACAAGAGCCAGCGACCATTTACTGTGAAAATAGTTCAGCCATTGCACTGTCATAGAACCATGTGTTCCACAAGAGAACCAAACACATCGACACAAGGTATCATTTTATAAGAGAATAGGTAAATAACAAAGAAATCTATTTAGATTTTGTAGGTATGAATATCAATTGGTACTATACATATTTACAAAACCATTGGCAAGGGGCACATTCTAGTAATTGTGAAGTTGTTTAGGAGTGACAAATTTTGTACAATGAATTTTGTCATGCATAGAGCAAGTTCCATCTCTAAAAAAAATTGTAAAATTTTGTTTTAATGATCCCTATCTCCTTATAATTAATGGGGAGTGTTGGAAATATTAATTACAAGCAGATATATATCATATCTCAGTCGACTAAGTCGGAGTCCGTAGAAGTACATTTTGTCATTCGATTAGTCAATCTATCTGTCAAGTCATGGAGTTCATATCTCACCATATTTTAGAAACTGGAGAGTATTTCAGAAGTCAAGTTTTTAGTAGAAATTAATTACAATCTTTAATGGTAGTCAGTAGCTTCCAAGAGAATCCAAAATTAAGCCTATGTATAAATAGTTGAAGAAGAATGAAAAACAAATTCAATGGGAGTATAACAGAGTAAAAGAAAGGAGAATAAAAAAAAGTCTGAAGAGCACAAGCTCGTGGTATTAGAATGTATTGAGAGCCCAAGCTCTATAAAAGGTGCAAAATCCAACTAAATTTCCAAGTTTGTGTATGCAGTAGTAGTTTCCTTTTTGTCGAGTAATATATAATCCTATAGTTCTTATATGTTAATTCTCAAGAATATTTATGTCACACATCTTCTCCAAAATTACTTGTGTGAATGGTTTTAACATGTACAAAAATCAATAATCTTTTATATTTTATTTTGTAAAAGTCTAATTTTAACTACAGAGTAATTTTAATACAAATCTCATTTTAAAATTTTGTTATAGATAACTTTTCATAATATAGTCAAGTCGAAAATTCACATCAAGTTTTCGAAGTAGAGTCACTCAAAGTTAGTTTAACCTAACTGTAAGATAAAAATAAGTTTTTCACGTAGAAGTGAATAATATACCTTGTATACCAAGGTAACCTTTTTATATTATAAGTTTGTCAAAGTGAAAATTGATTGGAGTTGAAAGTCTCTCATAATCAAAAGTGGTCGAGGTATAAGTTTGTGAATCCATCAAGTTAATTTAGTCAAAGTAAGTTCGTTTGTTTGTTGTAATACAACAGATTTATGGGTGCATCGTTTTTAGTTTCAGTGAATCAAATAAAATGACCATAGCACATAATAAACCCGAGTCTCAAAGACAAACCAACCACATTATTGCAGGCCAATGGATAAAAAAGCTGGTCCCAAGGCCCAAGGATTTATCGTAGGCTGTTCACACAAAATTCACCGTTAAAATTATTTAATGCTTATAAAACTATAATTGCTTTTATTAAATTACATAATTAATTTATAAAATTAAATTGAATAATTAATTAATTTAAGTGTTTTATTTTTAGGTGGATGTGCATTTATATCTTAGAATTTGGGGTGGGATACCATCTATGCTTTTCCTAGTTTGCAGGAGAATGTGACAAGTGTACTATTCAGATTAATTCTATGGTCGTCATTCAAAATTCGTAATATTTATATGTTCGAATATGCATTCAAAATTCAATACTTATATGATCGTCATTCAAAATTCGTAATTCTATAGTCGTCATTCAAAATTATTTTTTAATTAATTTATTAATAATATTTATATGTTCGAATATGCATTTGACATATTCTTTAAGCATTGTAAATATGTCAAATATATTAATAGTATTAATATGGTTGTTGCTAGTAAATAATAGTTTTTAATTCTCTTTTCTTTTCTTTCTTTTTAATTCGAATTACATAATTAATTTAGGTGGTGTATTTTAAATAATAGTTCTTAATTTCTTTTCTTTTCTTTCTTTTTAAATGGTTGCCAATACATAATCACACGTTAAAAGAGAGAGATCAAATATCTTAAAAGAAACCAATTCCTCATCCCAATCGAAGGGATCCATTTCATCTACTATTCTTTGAAAAAATAGTGGATTCCCTAAGGAGCAAGTTTGGTTTCCTTTACCTTATTATTAGTGGTTTATTTATCTCATGATGATCCGATGTTNTACACTTGAATGTTTTGTTCTCATAATCCAAATAATGTGTATTTAATGTTTTTCCATGTGAAAATCATTTTGCCTATAAAATCCTTACTAAGGTTTCTCTCAACATAGATACATGCACATGTACATAAACCATTTACAACTAGAAATAAACTGAGTAAGATGACTTGAAAAAATATAGAGAGGAAGCAAGAAAATGAGATGTGAGGATGGCTAGGGTTTCAATTGTGCATGGCCCCTGTGGTTGGGGCTGACGGGTCAGGCCACAATCCGCAGGTCTGAGGTGATGGGTGGGGTCTACTGATAGAGGAGGTGGCTGTGGTGTAGGTGGGCGGTGATAGGTGGTTTTGTGGGCACAAAGGTCGATGGAGGCTTCATATTGGGGTTGACGGTCGTGGCATTTGAAGGTGGCTTTGGGAAGGCGCTTCGGGTAGGTGGGCACGGTGATCGAAGGCGATTTGGTGAAGGTTTTTCTTGGCAGTCGGGGGTGGTATTTCTGCTTTGGGTTTTTTACTGACCAGCGGTAGACAAGTTTTTCACACCAGCGGTAAAAAATGGGACTAGAATATGCGGTGGATTATTCTTCGGATCTGGTGCCGAAGGGTATCTTCCAATATGCAACGGGCGGTTTTAGTTTTGCCGACTCAGGGGCACAAAACTATTGGGGCATAGGTTTTTTTCCGGTTTCTTTGAACTCTGAACTAGTGGGGTCTTCCTCTCTGTCATCTTTCTTTTATGAACACTCATCCGTTCTTCCTGAAGAACCCATTGTGCTCTCGGAAGCTGTGGTAGGTGGTGTTTGGGCTGGGGATAATCGTAATTCCGTGGGGGATACTTTCTCTTTCGGGGGTGTCTTTTCTGGATCAGGAGATGTGGTTGGTGAGGTAGAGGCAGAAGGTTTTATTGCAGGGTGTATGGGACTGAATGGGGTTGGAACTGTTGCAGCTGATGATCTGGGTGTTTGCGGATACGTTCCTGAGGCGGTCTCGGGTGAACGAGAGGATATATCTCAGGGGAATCTTTCTCTGGGGCGGAGAGATCCAGACGTGTGTCAGGAACCGTTGGGGGTTGGTGGTGAGGGCCATGGTGCTGGAAGACGTCGAAGGGCGATTTTTAAGAAGAGAAGGGTGGCATGCTCCTATGCTCTAGGGGAGGACATCATGTGGTCACAAATTGTTCTGATGGCTTCCTTCACTATGGTTGGAAAAATCATTGGGAAAAATTGTTCGTTGCCCGTGATAAAAAATTGGGTGAAAGATGGTTGGGAAGATGCTCCGGGGGAGGTTCCTAAACTGAAGAGCCTTATGCGGGGATGGTTTTCTCTCAATTTTTCTCAGCAAGAGCATG
Organism: Pseudotsuga menziesii; assembly: GCA_001517045.1. Taxonomy (NCBI): domain Eukaryota; kingdom Viridiplantae; phylum Streptophyta; class Pinopsida; order Pinales; family Pinaceae; genus Pseudotsuga; species Pseudotsuga menziesii. The sequence continues at coordinate 86,573 of LPNX011188434.1, forward strand.
TTAGTTGGGTTTTAGAGAGGAACTGGGCTATGGATCAATATCTAGTTTTGCAAAAAAATTGGACTCCGTCCTTTGATGCTTCTCGTGAAAGGGTGGATGTAGTGTCTATTTAGGTTCGACTCCCGAGTCTTCCGAGGCAGTATTGGATAGAGGAACACTTCTCTTGTATTGGCAACATTTTGGGGACTTTCTTAGAGGAGGATTTGTCTTACAAAATCACTAAACTTCGCAAGGTGGCTTGGATTCTAGTAAACATTAATGTGAGGGAGGGTTTGTATGAACTTCGCAGGGTGGCTCGGAAATGCTTTTTTCAATTAGAGACTGGATTATGAGAATATCCCGTTTTGATGTTGTCGTTGTCATCCATATGGACATCTAGCAGTTGATTATAGTCTAGGGGTGCGTATGATCAATGGCCCTGGATCTTAGAGGGGTTCTCGTGGGACTAGATCCAGTAGAGGGACGACCTCTCCGACTATGGGACCATCTTTGTCTAGACCTGATGTGATGCACAGGGGTGTGGAGGTTCTGGTTCCTTCTGGGTTGGAGGAAGAATTGTTTACGGTGGCTTTGGTTGATGGGGTGGTTACCGAAGGTGTTCCTGACATGGGAGCATTTCCTCTGGGTACCTCTTCCTTTGCCCCTTCTCCATCTTTAAATGTGTTTACAAATATTTTTAATATTTCTGGGATGGATTGGATGGGGGAAAAACTAAAGAACTTGACTATCTCGCACGTCCCTTTAGTGGATACCACCCCTTCATCTGCTGCAATTTTTGAGGAAGTCACTCCATTATCCCTCGCCCTTGGTGTGGATGGGAATAGGTCTCCCCCTTCACCACTTACTCCATCAGAATTGGGGTATTTTCTCAGGTCAGGGAAAAAGACTCTTAATGGGGGGCTCGGAAAAGACTCACACCCTGTGTCTCATGGGAGGGGACATACATCTTTCTTGGCAAAGGATCGGTCCTGGGCTCGGAAGGATCTACATGAGGGTAAAAAACTATCTATTGAACGGGCACTTAGAGTAGTGCAGGCCCAGAAGAAGGGTCGTCGATGAAGATCATGTCCTTCAATTGTCGGGGTCTGGCTAGTCCCCTTAAAAGACCTACACTGCGTAGGGTGGTTGAACTGGAGCACTTGATGTGATGTTGTTGCAAGAAACTTTAGGTGTAGGAGATGTGATTAAAGAGAAGTTGGAAAGCTGGTTCTTGGGTTGGCAGTTTGAGACCTTGGATGTTCGAGGTCGTTCGGCGGGTCTTGCTATGGGATGGAATACTCGTGTGGTGAAAGTCCTGAATATTTGGGGCCTGGACTCGGTTTTGGGGATGACTATGCATGGTTTGGATCAGGGGGCTCCTGTCGATGTCTTCAACATTTATGGACCTTATCTAAATCATATTCCCTTCTGGGACAATATTTTTAATCTGGTGGTGTTAAGAGGTGATTTGGTTATTATTGGAGGTGATTTAAATTTTTCTTTGGGGTAGGCTGAGGTTTGGGGACCTTTTTCTCTTTCGGATATACTTTCTGAATATTTCTCTTAGAAGCTCATTGAGAGGAATTGGTTGGATATCGAACCTGTCAAGCTTAAACCCACTTGGCATAAAAATAGGTGTGGGGATGGTTGAGTGGCTAAGTGACTTGATCGTTTTTTTATTTATGAGAAGATGTTGGATCGTAAACATTATATGAGGCAATGTGTGGGATATGGGGGTCGTTCTGATCATCTGCCTATATTCTTGGAATATAGGAACGGTCCTAATAAACTGCCCAGTCCCCTGAAATTCAACAAGACTTGGTTAAAGGATGAATCATTTCGGCAGTTGATTCTTACTAACTGGGTTCCTTTTAATACGGAAAACAGGCTGTCTACGGCCTATCAGTTTGCGGAAATTTTTTCTCGGATCAAGAGGTTTATTAAAAGATGGGATGTGGATAAGCGTAGCAGAGAAGAACTCGAGCTGAGGCAGATTGAGCAGGATATTTCTGCCACCATGGACTTGAAGGGTTGGGGCATGTTGGATCAGGAAGCTAAAGATTCCTTGGTCAGGTTGCAGGGTAGAAGGAACTCTATTCTTTTGGATAAGGAGGAGACCTGGAGACTTAAAAGCAGGGCTATATGGCTAGAATGTGGGGATGAAAATACAAAAAAATTTCATGCCTATGCAAAGGGAAGGAAATCTACTAATACCATATGGTGCTTGGAGGATGATAGGGGAAAACGACATGAATCTTTCGAGGATATGGCAGGGATAGGGGTTGATCATTTTCAGAATTTTTTTAAGGCTCCTGTGGGTGCACACAATGTGGAGATCATGCGCATTGCTCAGTTTTTTCCACGATTTATTGGGGAGGAAGAAAATCTATAATGGAAGAAGTTTCAGAAGAGGAATTAAAAGCAGCTCTTCAGAGTTTTCAGAAGGACAAAAGTCCTGGTCCAGACGGTTGGACTATTGAATTTTTCATTGATCTCTATGAACTTTTGGGGGATGATATTTTGAAGATGGTGGAGAACACTTGTCTTACTAGAAGGATCCCAGCCTGTTTCAATACGACTTTCATTGCTATGATTCCAAAGGTGGATAATCCAAAATCAATGCATGACTTCAAACCTATTTCACTTTGTAATTGCATATATAAGGTGATTTTGAAGATTATTGCCCGAAGGTTGAAGGACATTTTTTCGGAGCATATCTCAGCGGAACAATTTGGGTTTCTGAAAGGTTGATAGATTCATGAGGCTATTGGGGTGGCTCAGGAAGGTATTCATAGCATGAAAACCCGCAATCTTAAGGGGGCAATTCTGAAGATTGATCTCTAAAAAGCATATGATAAGTTTAGTTGGTTATATATACAGATGTTACTAATTGATCTTGGCTTTGGGATTACTTTTGTCAGGTGGATTATGAGTTGCATTACTACTATTACTTTCTCTGTTCTAATCAATGAGGCTGCGTCACGATTCTTTCATGCGAAGAGAGGGTTAAGGAAAGGATGTCTATTGTCTCCTTTACTTTTTCTATTGGTTGCTAAAGGTCTGAGCCGGTTACTGAAGGAAGAACATAGGGGTGGGATTTTGAATGGTATTTCTATTTCTCAGCATTTGTGGATCACTCATCTTCTGTTCGTGGATGATGTGCTTATTTTTTGCTCCAATAATGTACAAGATGTGAACACCATTTCTGACATTTTGGCCCTTTTTTCCACTGTGACTGGCATGGAAATAAATGATGGGAAATCTATGCTAACGACTCATCAAATGGATGATGAGGAAGTTGGTCATGCCACACACTTTTTCCCTTATATTCATGAATATTTGGACGATGGTCTAAAATATTTGGGTTTTCTCCTGAAACCCAATAACTATTTGAAGAAGGATTGGATGTGGCTGATCGAAAAATTGGAGAAGCAGTTGCATACTTGGAGTCATAGATGGATGTCTAGGGTGGGGCGGCTTATTCTTGTTAAAGTTGTACTGGAAGCAATTCTAGTGTATTGGATGTCTCTAACGTGGATCCCTAAGGGTATTCTGGAGAAAGCTCGTCGGATCTGTCTACATTTTATACGGAGTGGGACTAAGGATGTTTCGTTGTCGCCTTGGGTTAGATGGGATAGGATTGCAAGGCCAAAATCATTGGGGGGTGGAGTCTTAAAAACATCTTCTTATTTACTAAAGCCCTGGCAGCCAAGGGGGGATGGCGTCTGATTCATGTAGAAAATTTGTGGACTAGGGTGATGATCGAGAAATACGTTGCTCTTGATTCTATTGTAGATTGGATCAGGAATCCACATCAGTGTCATAGAGGAGGTTCGGCCATCTGGAAAGCGGTGATAAAATCTTTCGCAGTTATTGAGGAAAATCTGGTTTGGAAGGTTAGTAATGGCAGGAGGGTGCGGGTGGGCGTGGATCCTTGGATGGGTTGCAATGGCAGGTTTAGACTGTCTGAACCTTTGGTGCATTCTCTCAGACATCGTGGTGTTAAATTCCTTGATCAACTTGCCTCTCTTGTTCAGGAGAATAGATGGATTCAAGTTTGGCATCCGACAACTCTCTTTGAACTTCCCGATAGGGAAGAGGAGGAATTGAATCAGTATTTTGGGCTTCTGAATTTATCATTGGTGCAGCTCCGAGGGGGGGAGGATGAACTCATTTGGAATGCAGCCCCTTATGGGAAGTACACTCCTAAGGAGGGGTATATTAATCTCAGTTCTATGGACAATGTACAGAGGATAGAGTGGCGGTGGAAGAAGATCTGGAAATTCCATTGTCCTCCCAAAACTCGATTATTCTGGTGGTGTGTCTTGGAGAATAAGGTCCCCATTTGGGAAAACCTACATATATGCGGTTTTTTATGGCCCTGGATGATGTGCTTTGTGTCGGGCTTAGGGGGAAATGGTTGTACATATGTTTCTTAAATGCCCATACTATGTGGAGGTGTGGGTTGAATGCTAAAAGTTGTTGGGGTTGGGTCCAGAGTGCCGATGGGAAGGGGATTCGATCCTGCTTGCGTGGGAGAGATGGCGACGAAAAGAAAAGATGGATGTTATGAATATGCTTCCATTTCTGGTGACTTGGGGTATTTGGTTGGCCAGGAATAATGTTTTGTTCAATGGAAAAGTATGTACTCCAACAATCACGGCAGGGCTAGCCTATGGGATTGCACTTGCTCTTCCTAAGCATATCAGGGTTGAAAAACAGCAGGAGATTCTGGAACTTGAGAATGATCGGTCATCTCCATGGGGTTTCTTTGATGGTGCTTCTCAGAATAATTATTGTGGGGGGGGTGCAATCCTATATTTGGTCGAAAATCATTCCTTTGAATTGATTTCTGGGTTGGGTGAGGGTAGCAACAATCGTGCTAAACTTTTAAGTCTAAAATTACTACTCATTTTTGCAGCAGAAAAGGGGTGTAACAACATAAAGGTTATTGGTGATTCATTGAATGTGATCAACTAGGTTAAGAGGATTCAATCATGCAAATATCTACAATTACAAAATATTTTTCTTTCTATCTAGGAGGTCATGGATTCATTTGATTTGATTACATGCGCACATATTTACAAGGAGAACAACTCCCAGGTGGACTCATCCTTGAAGGAGGGGCTCCAGTTGGATGCAGGTGTGTGGAAGGTTAAGGAGTGGTTAGAAAATTTTGCCTTTGAATACTATCACCGTCCTTTTATTGAAGTGGTGGCTCTTTGAGATCTGCTGCTAATTTACGGCATTGGGCCGGGCTTCATTGGTTTTGGACATTTTTGATGTTTATTTTCCTTCTATGATTGAGAACTGTTGGGTTATGACAGTTGGTTGATTTTTCAGATACTTTTTGCTGACTATATGGGCAGTTTTATATTGCCGTTTTCATGGATCGAACATGGTACCTATGTTATTGTACTATTTTCTTTTGTGGACAGCTGGGGTGATTTTTCATCCAGTGGTTGGGTTTGGGATGTGTTTATAGGACTTTGTTTTGGTTGGGAACTGAACTATGGATACAAATATGCATGGCATATCTACAAAATGTAATTTTTCCTCTCTACGGATGAAATAAAATTATGCTTTTTTTCCTTGGAAAAAAAAACCATTTACAACTAGGTTTAATATTACAATCCATTTTGATGTAAATGCGAATATCCTAAAAAACTAATCAATACCATAAAGGTAATGAAAAATTGGATAGATGAACCCAACTTGGAATTCTAGTAGTAGACAAGTGTTAGGATCAAAATATGAGAAGAAAAGGGTTATAAAATTCTTGCACTTCCCAAAACCAAGATCCCTCCTCAAACACATGATGATATTGTGCATGATCATAGAATTGAACAACAAAAAAGTCTTTGAAACACAAAGTAATCTCACATTTATTTTTGCAAGTCATGTGGATCTACTATAACAATGTCAATGTAGTAAGCCGATACCCATTATATAATATATATATATATATATGACTGCATCTTTTTCATATAATGAATGTAGATGAATGACCTTCAACATTATAACCTCCTCCATCAACACCTCCTCAACATGCTCTGCTATGTACACACTAGATATAGTAGAAGAATTTGAATAACTGGAAGACATAGATTTGTTTGTGGAACATTCCTAAAAGACATGGGTTTTGAAGGTGAAAGCATCCTAGTGCTCACAATTTCTCCTCGTCATCACATGCCAAAATAAGGGTTGAATCTTTAACTATGATGTAGTTAGCCAAAGGATTTTGGTCCTCAAATTGTTTACTCATAAAATAAACATTGTTGATCTACCAGAATCCCTTGTGATATCTCCAATTTGTTCGTTAAAACTAACACATAATTGTGGAATGTTCCCATAAAAATAAGGTGTTCCCAAAAAGTGACTTGGCCATTATTTTATACAGGCATTTCTTTGAACACTTGGCTAGAAAGAATTTCTTAAACACTTTGTTATCAAGCACTTGTTTGAACATTTGGCTAGCATCTTTGCTAAGAACCCATTTCAACCCCCCTCTTTATTTTGTTAGTATATTTTGTTGGATGCATATGCTTTGTAATTCGTCCCATTAGTATGTTGTATTATCCCACATTCATGGGAAGTAAGTAATAGGTGTTAAGTCATCCAGTTAATATGTTCCATTACCCCACATTCATGGGGAGTAATAGTTGTTTAGATTAGACTTAGTTTATAAGTATGTGTTTAAGATAATGAAGACATCTAAGAGTTATTTTGTATTGAGCTTGCTCAAAAGAGGTTGCCCCCTTGAAGTGGCCTACAATCAATAAAATCTCTTTTTTGCTTCAATATTTCTGTTATATCGTTCATTCTCATTGTTATTTGTAGGAGGTTCATCACATCTGGTATCAGAGCACTTTCTTGGGCTCGTTGGGTGGAATTTCTGCCAATTTTGTTTTTCTTTTGCAGTGCTTCCTGGCACTGTGATTATTGCAGTAGTTCTTCTTCTTGCAATGGTATTATTCATTCGGATTAGGGAATAAACCCTATCTGATTAACTATACGAAGTACTTGGGTATAGCCTTGAGAGGACCTAATAAGCAAAAAGGGAAACGTCCCCTACCTAATTGACTAGTTCCCACCCGTGAGGTAAACTAAGAGCTTTCGTTTGTGGCAAAGCTGTCACATGCCCCAATTTGCAAAACAATTTTATGTTTTTGAGGAACATTATGTTATATTTTATGTTAAAGTTTGTAATTAATGACCAAGTGGGGTCAAGGATAATTTAATGTATTGCAGAATATTTTATTAATAAATAAATGAAAGATGAGACAACAGCTTAGGGAAGCTTTTAAATGAGTGTTTATTGGTCACTTGGTGGAGAAGGTTGGGTTGAGAGCAGATTGACATGTGGCAGCACCCTCAAACTACTTCTAGCTATTGCAAGTGGCCCAACTTCCCTATTTCTGTGGTCATGATTCCCCAAGAAAGTGGAATGGGAGCAGGTGGCTCATTAAGTAAAAATTGACCCAAAAAACCTAGGCATGCTAATAAAACTTCCCATTGAAGACAGCTGAGGTTGCTCATTCTGTATTTGTGATCATTCTGAGTGAATGAAGTGCACATGTGAATTCGATGGAGGGGACTGGCTAAAGTAAGTTTGAGGGGATAAGTGTTGAATACTTGAACTAGTGCAACTATTCTAAGTTGAGTTCATATTGCTATAAGTAGAACTGAGTTACTACTGAACACTCAGTGGAGTTGCAGAGGATTTCAAGACTACATCTCTCACCCAGTACTTCTACCAGGAGGACCAGGAGACAAGCTTGGGGGTCCTGAGAATTGTAGTCCAGCTCTTCTCCAGGAGTTGGTTGGGAGGAAAAACTTCCTTAAGCTGTTGTCACCTCATCTATACTTCCAAGTTTTGCTTAGTTCAGTCATTTTAATTATTCACTGTATCTGGAAAGTTTAACAGATTTTCCTTAATATAGTATATATATATATATATATATATATATATATTTCTGTTAGGGATAAATAGGAGAATTATACATGCTGTGAAAATTAGTAACTAGCTAGATTAGGGTAAATTAGTAAAGAAATTTCTAAGTTAATTGAAAGATAGATAAAATTACCTAAACTGTATTTTTCCACACCTTTTGCAAGGCAGTACTCTAGTACAGTAGGTTTATTTATTTTCAAATAAGTAGATTCAATAAAATATGAATGCAGATGCAAATGGTTACTTTCTACAGGACTTTGTGTAAATTATTTATAGAACTTCAGTTGTATTTGTGTTATTTACTGAAAGTATTTAAATAAACTAAATAAAGATAGAAGAACAAGCCTAAGTAACACACACTAGTACATGTAATATTTTATACAGTAAAACTAGCAAAGTTACATATTATAAACCTAGTATGTTATCCTAAATAGATAATATAGGAATAGTAAATTATCTAAACTAGGTTTAACTTAGTAAAATAGTAAATTAGGTTAAATAAGTACCCACTTAGCTTACTTATGTGAAAATGTAAACTAGGGTTACTAAAAAAACATTACTAGCTCTGTAACTTTAAAGAAGATTTAAGGTTTATAAAAGAACTGTTCTTTTATAACCAAATAAAATCATAAATTATAATTATAAAAAATCTAGCAGTAAAATCCAAAAAGTACAGAAGATAGGTATTGTTTTCCTTTGGCATTATTGAGTTGTGTATTGTTTTTCCATCCTTCATGGTGGATCGTGAGTTGTAGACCGCTGTGTTTTCTTCTAGGTTTCGGCTGGGCTGTGTCTTTTTCCTTTGCGCACAGATTGAGAGGTTGTTCTTTCCCCATTCTTGTTTGTGTAACCTTCATCAACGATTACATTGAGGAATTGTGTGTTGTGGGCTCTTGGATGTTGGACGACTACTGATTTCCACATCCATTGGCTGAGTTTTCCCATGTCTATGATAGGAGTTCTGCTTCTGTCCCAACTGTGGACTGTGTAAGGTTCTCGTTGTTTCCTCATCAGATTGTGGTTTGTGTTTATGTCCTTCTTTTGCCCAAGATAGAGAATCAGACTTCTCCCCTGTTTTGGGACTGTGTAAAGTTGCCATATTTTTCATTGTGAGTTTGGGCTGTTGATGTACCCTGGTTTTGGGTTGCTGCTGAGTTGTTTTGGCCACGCTAGGGCCAAGAACAACTCTGAGTTGTCTTGTGGGCTTGAGCTGTGTTACACCTTTTGGTTGGGATCGTCACCCAGTTGTCTTTGCCTTCTTCACAGAGCCGTGAATGGGTTGTTTTGCTGCGGTATGCAGTGGTTGGTCTTCGGACTGTTGAGAGTGGGACTAGAGGCTGGGTATACTGGAGAAGACTGGTGTTGAGGCCACCAGCTTAGCATTTAGACTTTCCTAGCTCCTTGACGACCTAGTAAAACCCTACTGTCTGGGTTTGGCTGATTGGAAAACCTTGGCTATGTGTAAGCCTGCATCAATCCTTATTCCTTGAGGAATCATGCCCAACTTAGGGGTGGCAGTGTTGTTGAGAGATTGATGAGCATGATGGCCTATGGTTGGGAGGAACATTGCAGCGACGTAACTGGTTGTGGGGTGAGTCTTCATTAAAAGATAAGTACTTCTGACTGTTTCATCTCTACAATTATATCTACTTTTCCATGAATTATGATGAACATGTTAAATGTTGGAATGTGTGTGTTGCTTCCGCTGAATGTTGAGTAACTGTGTATCCTTGTATGTTTTATGCATCTTAGTATGCATTATGTTAAGTTTTTAATATCAGCATTTATCCCTGTTCATGTTCATGGGGGCTGTTTGCCCGTTTGATTTGTGTTAGTAGCGTCCTCTTCGCCGATCGGAGGGCCAGGGACGTTACAGAGTGGTATCAGAGTGCATGTTGCAGCGTAGGCCTCCATGGGCTGTGAGAATCAACAATAGAGGCAGGTTTTCCTCTGCCCAACAGAAGAGAAATGAGAAATCAAAGAAGATGACAGGAAAAATTTCAGAAATTTTCCTAAGTGTGAAATCATTGGACGACTTAGGCTGAAGCCCACCCAATATGTCGAAGGAATTAGCTGAAAGCTCCTCCGATGCATCGGTTAGCCTAGGTGGAAGTCCACCCAATGAGGGACGGTCGGAAGGAATTTTCAAGAAAATTTTCTAAGTGTCAAGACTGTCGGCTCGTCAGAAGACTTAGTTGGAAGACCCTCTAATACAGACCCCGACGACGGAAGAAAGATGATGAAGGAGCCGATATGTCAGCTGGGTTGGAAAGTTTGAGCCGCAATGGCAGTGGTAGACAGTACATGATTGAGTCGATGTGGGTGAAAATTCAAAAATTTTCTAAGTGTTGAGATCATTGGAAGGATTCAGCTGAATACTGCCCAAACGTCGACACATTTAGATGGAAGGACTTCCGATTCCATCGACGGAGAAAAGGTCGACGGAGCCGAAGTGTCGGCAGGGATCTCCTAAAGACCGCCAAAACGTTGGAGAAATTTAGACGATCGAGCAGCCAATGCGGCAGCGGAAGGAAGAAGAAAATTTTTCAAATATTTTTCTAAGTACAAAAAACGTCGGAAAACTTTAGAGGATTGGACCGCCGACACGTCAGAGAAAATTAGAGGATCGATCCGTCGATATGTCAAAAGCTAGAGGAGGATTCGCCTGAAACGTCGAAAAAATTTAGTTGATTGGACGGCCGATGAGCGTTGAATGAAAGATGAAGATCAGACCGCCGAAGTGTTGGAAGCTTAGTCAACTAGCAACCTGATACGTCGGAAGCTTAGTCAACTAAGGACCCGATACATCGGAATATTAGTTGGGAAGAGACCCGATTTAACAAAGGAAAATTTTGAGTTTTCAGTGGGATTTCTCAGTGGATTTTCAGTAGTTTTTCAGTGGGATTTTCAGCAGTTTTTCAGTGGATTTACAAGGCTGAAAAGGAGAAAGATGGTAGCGGTCTTATGAGCTAGATTGCGCGAAAATCAAATATTTACAAACAAAAAAACAAGGGCGCTCCCCTCGACCTGCCCTGTAGTGGAAGACACAAGGGGGCAAGCCCCCTTCACCCCCGTCATTCCCTGAGACAGTCATTCTTGTGAAAAGAAAATTCTATGTTTTGGGAAAATTAGTCAAACCCAGAATTCATAAAAGATGAATGGTGCATCGGATATGAGATTCGCAAGTTACTGAGTGTTCCTCATTGTATGCACTGACTTTGCTTGATAGAAAAGTTTTCTTGAATCTTCCTAGACTTGCTCCTATAGGTGGCTGAAGTTGGCATTCCAGTCCCGAATACAGTTGTGTGTAAAAATGCTGAGATTTGGTGGAAATCGTCATTTTAGAAGTAGTGTGATTTTCACATCCAAAGTCAAAATGGAGCATGGGGATAAGCATTGGAAAGCATATCCAGCAGGGAACAGTGGAGAACCACCAGAGTTTGAATGAGGAGTAGGAAAGTAATAGTGGTTGTTTTGACAAACAATGTTGCTATCAAATGGACAAATCTGGGAAATTGCATGCTTAGAGGTAGCAAAACCACGAAGACGAACCAACTATTATGTGGAAGAGGAATTCCATGCAAAGATGAGGGATTTGAAAGGGAAAATTCCTTAACCCCTGTCTTGCTAACTATATTTATAATTTATAAATTTTGTACATAAAATGTATGAGGATATTCTTTGCGTGCATAGGATGTTACATATTGGTAAGAGTAGTGGGAGTTATACATTTACAATGGACCACTAATGGTGACCAGCAACCCTATGGAGAAAGGGATAAGGATACAAATCCATGATCAAGAAGATGGAGAGCAAATTCCACAATCCTCTGCAAGATACCGACCAAGCTGGTCATGCCAAGGGTGTAAGTAGGACCCATGAAGGTAAGAGTTTGATTATGACAAATTCCATGGAGTGGTAAAGGTAAGAGACCTCATACCATGTGGATATTTGAATGATATACTACATTCATATAGAAAGGTGTCATGCTTGTATATATATTGATTGAGCTTAGTAGCCCAAGGAAAGTAAGTACTGACGATCTTGATTATAGTCATGCATCCTATCTGAAGAAGACATGGTTAGGCCATGCATGATATGTGTGAATGCATAGTAGTCCTAAATCGATGCAAGGTAGCATTGAATGGATATGCATTAAAAATATTTTATGAATCTTGTAGTCATGCATTGAATGGATGCATATGAAGTGTGTGAGTGACTGATTGCATAAATATAGGTGCAAATGTTGTGATGCATTGCATGAATGCATTAAGATGAGTGCATGTGATATTATGAACAACTGATGGCTGAAATGATGAATTGATGACAATTCAGGAACCATTTCAAAGGCTGTTATGAATGCAAGATAGTAAGTGCATAAAGAGGATAGTCATGACCAATTGGCTACCGGAAATTCTCTATGGAAGAGCAAGGTGGTACAAATGATACGCTTGTGAAGTAAGGAGTATCTAAACATTTAATTTAATTGCATGAATGATGTGACTATACCTTGCAAATGTTAGTATGATAACGATTGCATGAAGTAAATGAGTTTTGGTAATATTGATGTAATTAACAGCTGGAAGTATTTGAATTTTATAAATTCTGAAAGTGCTTCAGTGATGGTTACAGCAATGAAAAGGTTATATGCATCCATACTTACCAAGTGTTTGGTTGATTGAAGCTCAGGTTCAGGTAGACTATTTAGAGCATGGCAATGAGGTAAGACCATGACAAAGACCGAAATATACCATGTGAAAGAGCCAAACCTTATGAGAAGAGTCTCATGGTGGTGAAAATAGTTGGTATGCATAAAGGGTTGTTAAATTTGAATTGTGAATTTCGGATTTAAGAAATTGCTGACAACTACTAATCACTATTGGCTTGCATAAGATTGTGTCAGGAGAACGCATTGTAAGTGGGTATTCATATTATGCTAGTAAGCATAAAATTATAATGGGCATAGTGGTGCTGCTTACAAGAGACCCACAAATGAGGATCACCTCATTGCTAAGCAAACTAATTTCTGTAGTAGATATAATTGCAAATTCCTAATGAATTTGATTACTAATGTCATTGCTTGGTTATGGAACAATCAATTTGGATTGTATTATCAGCTAATAATTGACTATTTGGCTATTTGATGAATGTTCCAGGGGTACACACTACAGGAAGATCATGCGTGATGGCCTGCAGGAGGCAAACTTCATGGGAAGGTTTTCCCTTACCTTGGAAATGGGTTTCGGGTGAAACTCCATTGGACATTTTGAAAATGTCTCATCTGCACTACATGTTTGGTAAACAACATGAGTGAGATGGTATAGATTATGTCGGTAAGACATGTGTGGATATGAAATGTAAAAAGGAGTTGGGATGGCTAACTGAGGGACTGTCAACTCAGAGAAGGGAGCCCCATTCCTCCTTAACAAAGGAATACTGCGTCGGCAAATGGATAAGTGTTATGTGACCCTTGCTAATAATATGCATGTCAAATTATTAAAATTCCATATGCAGAACATGTTTTGATTTTATTTCCATGATGACCGATTGCTTGAGTATGAATAGGGCCTACATGGCACACACCGGAAAAGGGTGCACACTTTTCCAATGTCAAGTCATGAAAGGGTTTTCAATATTGACTACACCTTAGGGAGTGGACGCACTCCTGGTGTCTCAATACTTGATAGTGAATGATATGAAGTATGATTACAGTTTTAGAGCAATAACGCTGATGAGTTTGCTTATATTGCTTGTGTTGACAGGCTAAATAGATGCGGTTGGGTGTTGCACCTAGAGAGAAAAGGCAAATGGTTGTTGTGAGGGGTTGTGGAGTAAGGGTTATTTTTGATATAAGTGTATTGTTGATATAAGTGTATGTTGGTATCAGGGTATTGTTGATATAAGTGTATGTTGGTATAAGTGTATTGTTGATATAAGTGTATGTTGGGTTGTTATCTGCCTGGGGATCCATAGTAGATCTTGGGCCTAGAAATGGTCGTGGTAAAGTTCCAAGCCCAGTCGACCTGAGGGTGTAATGGCTGGACATTAATTATTTAATGTTGTGGAGTAGCCTGCGTGCTGACCTAACATCCCAGTCCATAAGCGATCCCAAGCCTTGCAAAGTAAAGCAGGATCCCATGGACCAACGAGGAAACACACAATACAGATAAGTATTGGATTATTTTGCTTATGAATGTACCTGTGTATATGATTTGATTATGATGTTTTAAGCTCTTGTTCTAGAGATAAAACCGATGAGAATAAACTAAACATGTGAATCTATTCAATGTTTGGATATAGGTATTGCTGGGAGCAAGGACTATGAGAGCATCCTAGGGATGCATGTGGACATGTGACTATCCTGGAGAGCTCGTAATGAGCTATAATGAAAAATTTTCTAGTGAGACTACGAAGTTCCTAGTAGCCGAGGAAACCATGTGGGAAGGCTCCATGGTTTAGAGGTCTAGAATAGACCGGAGACACTAAGTGTCATGAACAAGAGGTATTGGTCTAGCATTCACGGTGAAGTGAAAGAGGCTGAGAGCATGAAAAGCCACAGCGGTGGTGTGGGTTCCAGGATGGAACAAAACAAAGAGGGGAAAAACTCTTGCTGCTCTCTCTTGACTTTTGATTATATATACATATATATTTATGCATTGTGAAAACAAAAGATTGTTGAATGCATGTATGACTGAAAATGGAATGTGTGTATTTGCTTAAAGTAAATTGTGAATGCTGGAATAGTTAATTCCTGGCCCAAGAATGGACATGAATGAGATTGTGTGCTTGTTGGGAAGGCATGAAAAATATGAAAGTCTCCTTGATGAGACTTGGACTGTCATGCCAATTGAGTAGTTAACTAACTGATTTTAATGTCTATATTATGCTTGTCCTGACAGAATTCCAATGGTGCATTTCACAGGTGAGAAAAGTGAAACCCGGTGGTGCACATTGATCATGGAAGCAGATCAAAAGTTGCTGGACTTGGCTGGAAGTCTCCTTCAAATGATTGCCAAGACCCAAGAAAACCTTGGGGAGATGCTCAAGATACAGAAAAGGTAGAATGAAATGAACCACCAGATTTTGCAAGACTTTATTGGTTTGCAAAGGGAGGTGAAAAGCCTTCTAGGAGTAATCGGCAAGGGAAAGGAAGGTGGATCAGTGATGGGACATTTGTCCAAGTGACCCATTAAGAAATGGTCTAGGCATGAAGACTCAAGGGAAATTGAGCAGGTAAAGATGAAGCAGCCAGAGAAATGCTGGGAATGCGGAGGAAATCATTTACGCCAGAACTGCCCAATGAGGGAATAGGAAGAGGGAAACAGCCGCAAAGTTCCTAGACTTCAGGATAAGCTGAAAGCTGAGAACCAGCAGGAGAAGTTTGTGGAAGCTGAGGGAGCTTGGTCCTGAAAGTTCAAAGTAAATAATTGAACGTGGGATAGATCTGCAAAATTTTGAAATTTTGGATGTGTAGATTGTATATATATTCCTATGTATTGGAACACCGAGGACGGTGTTATTCCAAGGGGGAGGGGAATGTAACACCCCAGTTTTGACCCCGTTTGCATGATGTATATAATGTAATTAATCATGGTGAGGAGCTAAAGGAAAAATCCCCACCATCGATTTGGTTGTGTATGTTTCAGCAATAGGGATAGTTGCCGATGGTATATCATGCTATCTGGCACATTATAGTTTGGCATCATGTAAATACAAACATCAATTAAAATAAACCTATAGCCATCTATGATGGTGCAACGTTAAAATGAAAAGGGCATGATTCCAAAGGATAAGGGTGGGGGATGTCAAACCTTGGACTATGGGGGGGGAATCTATGTGTCACCACCCTGTTTGATTTGCCCATCTTTCCTTGTCTTATCCAACTTCCACTTTAATGTTTTGTTGAGTTGTTGAGGCAGTTATGGCTGGGAGTGGAGTGTGGCAGGACTGTCAGTCCTTTCCCACACGCACACTCCACCGGCAGGTTGACCTCATGTTGGCAAGCAAACCACCGTCATTCTCTCCATGAGGAAATTCTCTCCATTGTCGGTTCATGCTCACGCATAGGGAGTTGTTCACTCTCATGTAGGGAGCTAGTTAATCTTCCTCACATAGAGCCGAGTTAAGGGGGGGGTGCGATTTCTGGTTTGGGGGTTCGTTTTCCCTCTCTCACGCTATTTGTCAGTCTGTGGTGGTGTTCCATCCATTCACACAGAGAACCGGTTTTCCTTTGGCATTATTGAGCTGTGTATTTTTTTTCCATCCTTCGTGGTGGATCATGAGTTGTAGACCACTGTGTTTTCTTCCAGGTTTTGCCTGGGTTGTGTCTTTTTCCTTTGCGCACAGGTTGAGAGGATGTTCTTTCCCCATTCTTGTTTGTGTAACCTTCGTCATCGATTACATTGAGGAATTGTGTGCTGTGGGCTCTTGGATGTTGGACGACTGCTGATTTCCACATCCATTGGCTGAGTTTTCCCATGTCTACGCTGGGAGTTCTGCTTCTGTCCCAACTGTGGACTGTGTAAGTTTCTCGTCATTTCCTCATCAGATTGTGGTCTGCGTTTATGTCCTTCTTTTTCCCAAGATCGAGAATCAGACTTCTCCCCTGTTTTGGGACTGTGTAAAGTTTCCATAGTTTTCATTGTGAGTTTGGGCTGTTGATGTACCCTGGTTTTGGGTTGCTGCTAAGTTGTTTTGGCCATGCTAGGGCCAAGAACAACTTTGAGTTTTCTTGTGGGCTTGAGCTGTGTTTCACCTTTTGGTTGGGATCGTCACCCGGTTGTCTTTACCTTCTTCACAGAGCCGTGAATGGGTTGTTTTGCTGCAGTATGCAGTGGTTGGTCTTCGGACTATTAAGAGTGGGACTAGAGGCTAGGTATGCTGGAGAAGACTGGTGTTGAGGCCACCAACTTAGCATTTAGCTTTTCCTAGCTCCTTGACGACCTAGTAAAACCCTACTGTGTGGGTTTGGCTGATTGGAAAACCTTGGCTATGTGTAAGCCTGCATTGATCCTTATTCCTTGAGGAATCATGCCCGGATCGAGGGTGGCAATGTTTCTGAGAGATTGATGAGCACACTGGCCTATGTTTGGGAGGAACGTTGCAGTGACGTAGCTGGTTCCAGGGTGAGTCTTCATTAAAAGATAAGTACTTCTAACTATTTCATCTCTGCAATTATATCTAGTGTTCCATGAATTATGATGAACATGTTAAATGCTGGAATGTGTGTGTTGCTTCTGCTGAATGTTGAGTAACCGTGTATCCTTGTATGTTTTATGCATCTTAGTATGCATTATGTTAAGTTTTTAATATCAGCATTTATCCCTGTTCGTGTTCATGGGGGTTGTTTTCCCGTTTGATTGGTGTTAGTAGCGTCCTCTTCGCCGGTCGGAGGGTCGGGGTCGTTACAGGAACGCCGAGAAAAAGTGTTTTTTTATAATTATGATGAGAAATTCACTCGGGGACATCGATGTGCTAAGAAAAATCTCTATCTCTTGGATGTGGATTCTTCGCCTGCACCTGAATTTTTTTATGATGCTCAGGATCCAGTAGATGTTGAGGGTGACATTCAACAACTGACTGTTAACCTTCCTACTCAATATGACTAGCCAAAGATATCTCTCCATGCATTAGCCGGAGTCACCACCCCACAAACCATGTGGGTCAGAGGTTTCTTCCAAAAACTCCCTCTTACAATACTCATTGTTTTTTGTAGCACTCCTAACTTCATTGACCCCCAGATCACCAAACTCGTTGATTTTTTTGTCCATCCTTGCTCTAACTTTGAAGTCATGATTTCCAATGGGGGCACCTTACCTTGCAAAGGAAAGTGTCGTAATGTGAGAATCTCTATGGGGGATTATAACTTGCGCTCTGACATGTTTGCCTTGCCCTTAGGTGCATGTGATGTGGTTTTGGGTGCTCAATGGTTACTCACACTTGGACCCATTTTATGGGATTTTGTTGAACTTTGGATGCAGTTTTCAATCCATGGTAAAAAACACACATTGCGGAGCTTACAACCAGTATCTCTCAGCATCATCAGTTCACATCACATGGAAAATCATCTTAAGAAGATTTCACATGGTGTCATCACTCAACTTCATTTCATTCAGATGCAATCTTCAACAGTCTCAACTACTCCCTTGGATCTACAACAAATTTTGGATCAATATGCATGTGTGCTTGCTGAGCCAATGGGATTTCCACCTTCAAGACCAGAGGACCATCATATTCCACTCCTTCCTGGAAGCATCCCTCCCAACATCATGCCCCATCGCTACATGTTTCACCCCAAGACAGATATTGAGATGCTTGTTCGTGACTTACTAAAGCAAGGTGTTATTCACCCTAGTACCAGTTCCTTCTCTTCATCGGTTCTTTTTGTTTGAAAAAAAGATGGGTCATGGCGCTTATGCATTGACTTTCGAGCACTTAATTACATCACAATCAAGGATAAGTTTCCAATTCCTATTGTTGATGAGCTTCTAGATGAGCTCCATGGTGCTCATTTTAACTGGATCTTCATTATGGGTATCACCAAATTCAGGTTCATTATGGGTATCAATGTCACATGCCCCAATTTTGCAAAAACAATTTTATATTATTTGAAGACAATATGTTAAATTTCATGCTAAGATGAAATTGATGACTCATCAGAGTCAAGGATATTTAATGTAATTCTGAATATTTTTATTATAAATAAATAAAGGTGGAGACAACAACTTAGGAGAGTTGTTAAAAGAGTGTTTACTAGTCAAATTGGTGGAGGAGACTGGGTGGAGAGCAAACAGACATGTGGAAGCATCCTCAAACCACTTCCAACTATTGCAGGTGGCAACCTCCCTACATTTGGGGTCATGATCCCCCAAGAAAGTGGGATCAGAGCAGGTGGCTCAATTAATGACAATTGACCCAAAATACCTAGGCAATCTTTATAAAAATTCCCATTGAAGAGAGCTAAGGCTACTCATTCTAGGGAAGTGATCATTCATGTGAATTTACTTCAAATAAATTCAATAGAAGGGAATTGTGGAAAGAGTTTGAGGAGATAACTGTTGAGAGATCTAGTGCAACTTTTAAGCTGAAAGATCTTACTGCTGAGTGCAGGGTGTTTTACTGAGTTATTGGATCAGTCTATTGTTTGCATGGTCCACCAGTTCTCAGGCAAGAATACCAAGAACAGGCTCGAGGGTCCTGAGGAAGTGTTGTTTGAGCCCTCTCCAAGAGTTTGGTAGGGAGGAACAACCTCCTAACGCTATTGTTGTCTATCCTAATCAGGTTCTACATTATTTGTTTTACTGTGTTAGATAGATAAATCAAAATCTAACTATTAAATGAATGTTAAATTTTCAGTTTGTAAATAGTTAGAATGGAAAATAATTCTAGTATGTGTTTTTCCACACCTGGAAGGACCAGGCTGTACTCCAGCACAGATAGATTATTTATAGTAGATGAAATAATATGTTAAGAGACTGAATAGAATAGATATGGTTCTGCATTTTGTAATAGCAGAGTAATTTATTTCAGTATGTAGGTTATTATTAAAAAGAATAATGATCTGGTTATCTATGTTTATTGTTTTAACAAGCTCGTTTATGTAAATATATTAGAAAAGAAATAGCAGTAATCTAGTACAGGTAGAAGGATTAATATGTTAAGAAAATATTTAGTAGATAAGATGTTGTAATTATAGACAGTAGGTTAATTTTTATTCAAGAGGTTAAACTATGTTATGATAGGTTTATAATTCTCTGCGTTTACTTAGTAACTAATTGCAATGTAGTAGAAAAATCACAGTCAAGTTACATTGTTTACATTCAGTTCAGTAAAGAAATAAACTACTAACTATATAGTTTGTTTTCTAATAATATCAACTAATCTAAGACGGACACTTACTATATACTAAGTAGGGTTATATTAAAAGCACTTATATTATAAAGAGCAAAATAAATTATGGAGTCTAAGCTTATCTTTTCAAAGAACTCTGCGTAAAATTCTATTTGTCGTTTCGTAAATAAAAACAATAAGAATATGATAATAACTAATATAAAAATAAATATCTACTTATATAAAGAACTGTTTTATAATTATCAAACAGGTTATACCTGTAAAGGTAAGCTATAGGATTGAAACCCTAAACCAAAGTTAATCTTTACAAATAAAAACATTTAAGCTAGAATCCATTTATTTGGATTATTATATTAATAAGCCATTAAACTACTATAGACTATTTACAGTCCTTTTAAGGACAAATGAAAAGACAAATGTACAGATATAACTTAAAATTATCACAACACACCTGCAATACGAAATAAAATAAATTTATCAAGTAGTAGAACCAATTTAAAATAAATTGAAAGATTTATTTAAACAAGGGTTTCATTCAGGAAAACCCTAGCTCGTATTCCTGAGCAAATAAGTAAACATTACAAATTACACTGTGACTGAGTTACAGTCTTTAAAAAAATAACAATATTTTACAAAAAATATAATAGAGAGTTATTTTTCGTTATTAACAGTCGGATAGGGAAAAACCTAACTTACATAGAGTCACCATATAGTATCACTGCAAAACAAGTCTAAGCTCGAAGACAAGCTCTTTTAAAAACCAATGTATGTCATTAACAGGCCATAAGTCTAGAAACTTAAATTAATTACAATACCTGGCACAAGGCCGAGACTACCCCATGACGAAGTGAGGGTTTGTAAATAGAATAGAACCCAACAACATTTAAAAAGAAAACCACATATCTAATGGTGAAACTAAACAAGCTTCCAAGCTCGGGGTTACACTTTTGACAACCCTGTTACAAGTAGGGTAAGAACCCAATCGTTGAACACAGGGCTTACCGGATTGGATTTATGAGCCCTCGAATACAGCCAGCAATATCTTCATCACGGGTTGCAAGCGTAACCACAAGCTTTTGCACAGAGTTTACGATGCTGTGTGTTAGTTTCAAAACTCTATCACTCAGTAAAAAACCCTACTGTAAAAATAACTTACTGTGAGTCTACTATGCTGAAAACAAAACCAAATATTTACCTTAATAAAGAGTAACGAACAGTCTAGAGATGGGACTATCACCAACTGCAAAGTGTGCATACAAATCTCTAAACCCTACGACGTCGATGGAGCACAACCACAGCAATGAAGCTTAGCTTCTCGCTGCAGTGACAGGCCACGAGGAAGGCAAGCTGAAGCTATAGATAGGATGCAAGTCAAGTGCAACAACCGACGAACTCTCACATGGTAAAACCCACAACTACGAAGGCTAGCATTAAGACTGAATGCAGGAGACTATAACAACATTAACCCAAGACTCAGAGCAAGCTGGAACAGGAAGAACACTCACGGCTGCCATGAAAACCTTGCAGAGCAGCCTGAAGGCCAGCGTGAACTTCGGAGGGAGAATGAAAAAGGGTTTAGGGTTGCAATGGTTTTATATATCCAATACTCAGACAGGTAGTGACCACGTGCCCTCAAATATTTCAAACCATGCATGGGTCGATTCCAAAGTCCACCTACAGTTTCAATCATCCGAATTATTAAAAACAATAATTTGTATCAAACATTGCATGAAACTATGATAGATGCTTATATATATCACATCGTAAATCATATATAAGTTTATCATAATGTTTTATAGCCTGATTTTGGGCGTTGAGTAAAACAATAATATGTTGCATTGACCTAGTGAAAGGTGGTAATCACTTAATCATTTGGATTAATCCCAAAATCAATCATGTTTAGAACCTTTCAAACTATAAGTAGGCTTATATACTTGCAAATCAATGTTAAGTATTCATGTTTTATAATCCTTATAAACCATCAAATCGAATGGTGATAAATTATAGAATTGAATAGCATAGTAAAAGAGTATAATCATGAATTCTTTTCCAAAGTTCAACTTTGGTTTAGACTTTCATAGACACTAGTTGCTTCTCAACTTGTCAATTGCTAGTAATTTACCATGATTGTTATGTTGGAAAAGATAGTTTGTGATTGTTCAAGATGACATGTACTTAGCATAGGGTAAAATTCTAATCATAGTAGAAAGATCTACCATAATAGTCACTATAGGCATTATCTTAATGTAAGAGAGGCATTATGGAAATAATAAAAATTACAATGGAATAACCTTGCTCGAGTCTATAATCATTGAACAACACTGATTGACTTATACTTAGGAATTAAGGACAAATAGTATTCCATCTGAAAAGATGCAGTAATTTTACAATAATCAAGCTTATAATATCAAGGAATTTTACAAGCAGTAAGTTTCCCTACATAATTTAAATAACGATCAGTTTAGTACTTTTGTAAATAATACGATAATGTATGTGGTTACATTAGTACATGCAGTACGTCGTTAATGTAAGTAAGGAAGTTGATAACCTGTTAGTGAGCAATTGGTTTGTACATATAAGTAATAGTTTGATATTTTCTGTAACTAGTAAGTTAAAAATAAAATTGAATCGTATATTCTATTGAGAATCTTTACTATCAGTATTGATAACAGCTCTTCCATAAAATAAAACAAATAGTACGAATAAGTATAATATTTGCAAGCTAAGCATGTTAAAATAGAAATGAATATGCGACAAAGATTACGAGCTTAGAGTTCACAATAAGTAGCTTTGGTATTGTTAAGCTTGATAAAGAAAGACAATCGTTTATCTAAACTTTGCTTACAAGAAAAACTGGAGAAAATAAACTAATTTACCTCATTGAAATTGCTTGGAAATTATCAGCTTATTTTACTAACATATTATTTTGCAAATAGAAACACTTCTTGATACTTTATGGATTTTTAAAACGTCTACTTGTTTGATTGTACTTGTAAACCTGTAAGAACCAGCAATTTGTCTGCATTAGCATAAATGCTAAGTAAGCCCAGGATTCAAAGTTAGATTCCACCTACTTGCCATAAAGTAGACTCATTAGTGAAACTGAAAGAAAACAGTATGCAAGTAAATCTTATTTACATTACGAAAAATAAGTTGCTTTAGTTAACATAATTTGAAAATGTGTAATACTATCGTTAGACTGTTTCATTTTACGCTAACCATTAGATGTTAGTAAATCGCTATTTCAGCATTTTATGTTATCTCAAAATTTTAATTTTTTGTGAAAATTTGGGGTTTTGACATGTGGTATCAGAGCACAAGGTTCAAACACTAGGCCTTGATGAAGCCCAACTAGCTTTTATGAAACAGTGATTTTGAATCATTATGCTGATGTATTTTCTTTTAAATTTTATTCAACAGAGAAATTGTTTCTGAGGTTTAACAAACATGTATGGAAAGGCTAGAGGAATATGCAGAAGAGGAATCTCCATTTACTGAACCAGAAAACTTACTAAGAGATCCTATACCAAAATATTTAACCACTAATTCCTCGGAACTGTTACAAATAGTAAAAGATTTAAAATCTGAAATGGAATCTGTTAAACAAGAGAATGAAAGGATTTTGAGGGCTTAGGAGGAGCTGAATCAGATCCTAATAGAAAGGTTTCAAACTAAGGGAAAAGGAAAAAGAGCTGATTCAGAAGATACAAGTCATCAACATAAATTTAAAAAGATGAGACCGACTAAAAATGAAAGCAGTTCATCCTCAGAGTTGTTTGGTGAACATCGGAATTTTCATTCTACTAGTGATAGTAGTGATGACAATCATTATACTAAAAAGAGGAAATATAAACCCTAAGAGGAAATTTCTGGGGAATTTAAAAATATTAAACCACCAACATTCAGTGGAGAGACTGAGAAGGGGGAGGAAGTAGAATCCTGGTTATCGGGGATGAAGAAGTACTTCCAGATATATAACTATTCTAACCAATTAAAGGCTAGAATGGCTATCTACAATCTCTCGGGAAAGGCTGGTATTTGGTGGCAGGACTTGAAGAGAGTGAAGGGAATAAAAGAGAAGAACGTAAATTGGAGTACCTTCAAGAGGTACTTTAAAAAGAAATTTATGTCTGAGCAATACTATGAAGAGAGAGAAAAAGAATTTTCTGAGCTTAAATTAGGATCAATGACTATGAAAGATCTAAACAACAAGTTTTTAAGTCTGCTTAGGTATGTGTCATACCTCGTAGATGAAAAACCAAAGGTACAACGATTCCTAGACTGTCTACCTTATCATATTAAGGGCAGGATTGAGTATGACAATCCAAAGACTTTGGAAGAAGCCATGAGGAAAGCTAACTTCTGTTATGAACAGAATCGGAAGAAGGAAAGCATGGCCAACTGGAAAGCCAAGAAGAATAATAATCATTATGATCAAAAGAAGAAAGAATTTGTGCCCAACAGAAATTCTAAGAACAATAAAGCCAAAAATTTTCCTAACAAGAATTTCCAAGGGAATAAGAATAATTCACCAAGCAATCAGAATAATTTTAAGGGTAAAGAATTTGCTAATAACCATGGTAATTACACCAAGAACTTTGAACGTAAAGAACCTATAAAGTGTTGGGAGTGTAATGGACCACATTATGCCTCAGTCTGTCCTAATCGGAAAAAGACTATCAGTAATATTCATACCATACAGAAGGAGATGACTGTTGGAGAATTAGCGAGGACTATGCCCAGAATCAATGCAGCCTTGGAGAATCGACAAGCAGAATATCAAACTTCCATGGTGAAAGTAGAAGGTATGATAAACAAGACCCCTATAACTATTTTAATTGATCCAGGACCTATTCTCAGTTATATTGCACCTAAAATGGTAGAAAAATGTAAGTTACCTGTTGAAAAATTTGAAAATTCTTGGTTGGTTCAGTTAGCCACTGGTGCTAAAAGGAAGGTAACTTGTTTTGTAAAAGAATGTACAGTAATTATGGATCAATTTGAAACTGTTGTAAAGCTTAATGTATTACATCTTGGTTTTTTATGACATACTCATTGGTATGAATTGGTTAGAACAACATAGGGTGATTTTAAATTGTTATGATAAAACTTTTACGTGTATAAACAGTGATGGAAAACCAGTAAGTGTAAAAGGAATCCCTAGAAATACCACCGTAAGGCAGATTTATGCTCTGCAGCTTAAAAGAGCTGTTAGGAAGGGTTGTAAAGCTTATGTAGTAAAAATAACTGATGAGGAGAATTTAAATAAGACAGATAAATTAAAATTGGAAGATATACCAGTTTTAAGAGAGTATACTGATGTATTTTCGGAAGAAATTCTGGGACTACCTCTGAAAAGGGAATTGGATTTTACCATTGAGTTGGTACCTAGTGCAGTACCTAGCTCAAAGGCCCCTTATCGAATGAACATACTTGAACTTAATGAATTAAAGTCACAATTAAAAGAACTTATTGATAAAAATATATTCGACCTAGTGTGTCTGTCTGGGGGGCACCTGTCATCTTCGTTAAGAAAAAGGACGGAACCATGCGACTTTGCATAGATTACCTTCAGTTGAATAAGATGACTATTAAAAATAGATAGTTGTTGCCCCACATAGATGATCTGTTTGATCAACTACATGGAGCCACGGTGTTTCCGAAAATTGATTTAAGGTCTGGATATCATCAAGTTAGGATTAAAGATGAAGACATCTTTAAAACAACTTTTAGAACTCGATATGGCCATTACGAGTTTGTTGTCATGCCATTCGGGCTTACTAATGCCCCAGTTGTTTTTATGTGTTTAATAAACAACGTTATGCATAAGTATCTAGATAAGTTTTTAGTCGTGTTTATCGACGATATATTAATCTATTCAAAAACTGAAGAAGAACATAAAGAACATTTAAAAATTGTTTTGCAAGAGTTAGGAGATCATCAACTCTTTGCAAAGTTTAGTAAATGCGATTTCTTCAAAGATGAGATTCAGTAATTAGGTCATGTGGTGACTAAGGAAGGGATTTCGGTGGATCCCGAAAAGATAAAGGCAATCGAAGATTGGCCGGTTACTAAGGAAGTAACTGATGTTTGATCCTTCACGGGAATTACCTGTTACTACCGGAGGTTCATTGAAGGTTTTTTGAGAATCCCAAATCCGATAACTTCTTTGAAGAAGAAAGGAAAGAAGTTTGATTGGAAACAGAAATGTGAGGAAAGCTTTAAAAAGTTAAAAACTTTATTAACCAACGCACCTATTTTAAGAATAGCTGATCCAAATAAAGAATTTGTGGTGTGCACTGATGCCTGCAATGATGGTTTAGGCGGTGTTCTGACTCAAGAAGGGCATGTTATTGCCTATGAGTCTAGGAAATTAAAAATTCATGAAAAAAATTATGCAACTTATGATATGGAATTAGCTGCTGTTATAAATGCTCTAAAGATGTGGCGTCATCACCTAATTGGCAGAAAATTTATTTTAACGACTGATAATAAAGGACTAAAGTATATGTTAGATCAGCCTAATTTAAATGCCATACAAGCTAGGTGGCTATCCTTTCTAAGTGAGTATAATTTTGAAATTCAGCACATTAAAGGTAAAGAAAATAAAATTGTTGATACATTAAGTAGGAATGCAAGGCTGAATTTCACAGCAGTTATTAGCACTTATACAACATATCTGGATGAACAACTTAAAGCAGGGATAGAACAAGATGAAATTTACCAAAACTTACAAGCTAAAGCAAAAGAAAAACTAACAGAAAGCTTAAGTAAAGGGTACAGTTTGAATGCAAAAGAATTTTTATTGTATAAAGACAAAATATATGTACCTAACGTACCTAAAGTTAAGTTGTTAATTTTGGATGAAATCTATAAAACTCCATACTCAGGTCATCCAGGCTATCAAAAGACTATAACTATGTTAAGAAAAGAATATTTTTGGCCAAACATGAAGACTAAATTGGCAGAGTATATTGCTAGGTGTTTTGAATGTCAACAGGTGAAAACCGAAAATCAACACCCAGCTGGATTACTTCAGCTATTACCCATTCCTAGCTGGAAATGGGAGATAATTAGTCTCGATTTTGTTGATGGACTGCCTAGAAATCAAAATTTAAATGATTCTATCATGGTAGTGGACGATAAGTTAAGTAAAGCAGCTCACTTTATACCTTTTAAAACTACGTATAAAGCTGCAAACATAGTTGATATCTTTCTAAAACAGATTTTTTGACTGCATGGAATACCGAAAGTTATAATCTCAGATAGAGATCCTAAATTTATAGGTAACTTTTGGAAATCTCTGTTTAAAGGATTAAACACTACATTAAATTTTAGTACTTCGTTCCATCCTCAAATAGATGGACAAACCGAAAGAGTAAACCAAGTACTGGAAGATTTAATAAGAATGTATGTGAAAGACCAGCCAAGTAAATGGGAGGATTATTTACATCTGGTAGAATTTGCTTATAATAATAATTATCAAGTGTCAACCAGATTTAGTCCTTTCGAAATCTTGTATGGAAGTAAATGTAATACTCCTATCTCTTGGAGTAATCCGGTGGATATATTAGTATTAGGTCCTGAACTATTAAAGGAAATGGAAGAAATTGTAAAGCATGTACAAGGTAATCTGAAAGTTGCGCAGGATTGACAGAAAAGTCAAGCAGTCCTTAAAAGAACTCCAAAGGAGTTTCAGGTAGGTGAACATGTGTTCATCAAGGTGAGGCCCAAAAAGAGCTCCCTGAGATTGGGAAGTTGTGCAAAACTAGCACCTCGTTACTGTGGTCCATACTGTCCAGGATTGGACAAGTAGCTTATCAATTAGCATTACCACCAAATTTAAGAGTACATAATTTTTTTCACATTTCTGTATTAAAGAAATATGTTAATGATGCTACTCATGTTGTTAACTGGAATCATGTACAGGTGGAACTAGAAGGAGATTTTCTGGTGGAACCGGACTGTATCCTCGGGTGGAGGGAGATCACACTTTGGAACGGCACCATTGGTCAGGTGAAGGTACAATGGAAGCACCTTAGTCCAGAGGAAGCCACCTAGGAATTGGAAAGTAAAATGCGAGATGCATATCCAATTTTGTTCCAGGGGAATTCTGAGGATGAAGAATAAATAACATCGGGGATGATGTTATGTTCTAAGGGGGTGTGTATGTCACATGCCCCAATTTTGCAAAAACAATTTTATATTATTTGATATTATTTGAAGACAATCTGTTAAATTTTATGCTAAGTTGAAATTGATGACTCATCAAAGTCAAGGATATTTAATGTAATTCTGAATATTTTTATTATAAATAAATAAAGGTGGAGACAATAGCTTAGGAGAGTTGTTAAAAGAGTGTTTACTGGTCAAATTGGTGGAGGAGATTGGGTGGAGAGCAAACAGACATATGGAAGCATCCTCAAACCACTTCCAATTGTTGTAGGTGGAAACCCCCCTACCACTACTACATTTCGGCCAAAAATCCGACGGCCGTATTGTCGGATTTTCGACACTTTCCTGTCGCGTGTACGACAGTTTGATTTTTTTTTAAGCGTCGAAAACTTGTCGTCGGTTATCCGACATCTGTTTAGTCCGTCGGTTAAGCGACACCTCAGTTACCATCGATTAAATGCAAGGCGTCGGTTAAGGGACATGAGAATCCGTCGGTTAAGCGACGGATATGAACATTAAGCGTCGGTTACGCGACATGAGAAACCGTCGGTTAAGCGACGAATATGAGGATTAAGTGTCGGTTAAGTGACATTAATAACTGTCGGTTAAGCGATGCATTTAAATCTTGAGCGTCGGTTAAGCGACACTTACTGATTTTTTTAAAAAAATAAATCGCCTACAGCCGTCGCTTAACCGACGGCTATAAGGGTTTTTAAAAAAAAAAATACAAATATTATTTGGCAGAGATTCGGTGGGTGCATGTCTCGATATTCTATTCTATTCTCTTTCCATGTCTTGATGATGCCCTATTTTGGAGTTGCTCTGAAATTCGTCCACTGCAATAGCAGCAAATATTTCTGTGAATTTGGGTGTGCCATAGACTGAGGCAGCAACAATCATCTCAGAATTTTGGTGGTGAAGATAGCAGCAAAACTTTCTCTGAATTCGGTTTTTCCATAGACTGAGGCAACAACAATCATCTTTGAATTTCGGTGGTGAAAAAAATTGCCTACAGAGAAAGTTCAGAGAAAGATTTGTTGCAAATCTTTCTCTGAACTTTCTCTGTAGGCAATTTTTTTCACCACCGCAATAGCAGCAAATCTTTGAATTTCGGTGGGTGCATGCCTCGATATTCTATTCTATTCTCTTTCCCTTCGACCTGCTATTTTAGAGGCCAAAGAATGCTAGAGGACTGTGCCTCTCACTCAAGTATTGCGCTTGGATTTGGATTTGCATTTGCATTTGGCTTTTGCTAACAAACATCTCGGCATCTTCTTATTTGCCGGTTTTAACAAATGAAGATGGGTTCAGGAGGTTCCAGTGTTGTGGTGCCAAGGAATTTTCGGTTACTGGAAGAGCTTGAGAGGGGAGAGAAAGGAATAGGAGATGGAAGTGTCAGCTATGGAATGGACGATAGCGATGATATTTACATGCGGTCATGGACTGGTACCATCATTGGTCCTCACAATTCGGTGCATGATGGGTGAATTTATCAGTTAAAGCTATTGTGTGACAAGGATTATCCTGAGAAGCCTCCCACTGTAGGATTTTTTTCTCGGGTCAACATGACTTGTGTTATTCAGGAGACTGGACGGGTTGACCCTAAGCATTTTTCAATGCTTGCAAATTGGAGGCGTGATTATACCATGGAAGACATTCTCACACAGTTGAAAAGAGAAATGTTAGCTTCTTGCAATCGGAAGCTAGTACAACCTCCGGAAGGCACATTCTTCTAAGAAGAAGAAGTTATTACTCTGCATTTTTCATGTCACTATTTCTTCCAGGTTGAAAAAAGAACTTGGATGCCATGACAGTGGCTTCTCTACTTGCAAAAACATATTTGAAGGTCAAATCTACAGTGAGATGCTCTTAGATTTGAAAACATAACAAGGCTAGAAATCTGAGAAATCTTAAGAACATATGCAAAGGAATTGTAGGTGAAATGGTGGACTAGCCATCTCAACAAAGAACGCCAATATTTGGCAACAAGATGGTCAATGCCCATTTGGTTTCTCCCTCAAGAGTTGATAAACTTTGGTGCAAACACTACTCACATCGAAACATAAAAATAGTATTTCAATCATATGGAGAATTGATATTGAACTAGTCATCAGCCCATCGAACACCATGTTTTGCTGCAAGATAGTATGCACCAACTGGACCATGCCTATTTGATTAACTAGAGGACAGTTGTTACAGATCAAAGGAAAACATGCAAGTGTGGTTATGCACTAAGAAAATCAATGAGTACCTGGTATTCGATCATGTCAATAGGCCAATTCAAAAATGTACAATGCAGTTTCCTTATCAGCTCGTGCTAGTAATTTGCAACCATTAGCTTCACCAATAATCCCCACAAGAACACTGTCCTTAGGTTTTACTAAGTTGACTTCCATTGGTTTACAAATGACCGTGGATGGATTTGAGCTACTAATAAAAAACAAAAGACCAAACTCTAATGCTGTGTACTCTGCCTTGATGTATTTGTAGATAGCAAGGAAATGTGTGCTTCCAACAATTTTTCCTGTAAATTTCAACCCGAACCTTCTGGCTTTGTAGCCAGTCTTTTCCTGCCTGGAAAATGGTGGTTCTGGAATAAGCCATACCTGGTAAAATAAGCCATACCTGGTAAAATAAGCCATACCTGGTAAAATAAGCCATACCTGTTTAAAATATAGATAGAAATTGGAAATGTAAAGGGTTGAAAAAATTGGTAGACTTGAGGATGTTGAGAGCAACATCATGTCTATACGAACATCTGTCTTTTTATCCTTTTGTGAGAAAATTACTTCTCCAAATACTCCCTTGGTGGGTCTATACTGTGCACTGGCCTCTGAATGAGCATCTGACATTCAAATCTCGAGCCTATAGATTTTGATTTGTGTTATTTAATTTTAGCAGTGGTGATATTTATATGCTATAAATTGGTGAATCATTTATGTTTTCTCTCTTTTATCTGAACATTGTTGATAGTCAAGAAACAGGAATTAATGGTACTAATTTTAAATTATGCTAGTAAATCATGGTGGTAACCTCTATTTGTGTTTTATAGGTATTTCTTGCTCTTTTACGAACGTGCCAGCCAGAGAATAAGGTGTTAGTCAAGCAAGCTCTGGATATTCTCATACCAGCACTGCCACGAAGATTGCCCATGGGAGAGTATAAGATACCTTTATGGATTCGTGTCTCTTAACATCCTCAAAAAGCTTCTGGCTTTGTAGCCAGTCTTTTCCTACCTGGAAAATGGTGGTTCTGGAATAAGCCATACCTGGTAAAATAAGCCATACCTGTTTAAAATATAGATAGAAATTGGAAATGTAAAGGGTTGAAAAAATTGGTAGACTTGAGGATGTTGAGAGCAACATCATGTCTATACTAACATCTGTCTTTTTATCCTTTTGTGAGAAAATTACTTCTTCAAATACTCCCCTGGTGGGTCTATACTGTGCACTTGCCTCTGAATGAGCATCTGACATTCAAATCTCGAGCCTATAGATTTTGATTTGTGTTATTTAATTTTAGCAGTGGTGATATTTATATGCTATAAATTGGTGAATCATTTATGTTTTCTCTCTTTTATCTGAACATTGTTGATAGTCAGCAAACAGGAATTAATGGTACTAATTTTAAATTATGCTAGTAAATCATGGTGGTAACCTCTATTTATGTTTTATAGGTATTTCTTGCTCTTTTACGAACGTGCCAGCCAGAGAATAAGGTGTTAGTCAAGCAAGCTCCGGATATTCTCATACCAGCATTGCCACGAAGATTGCCCATGGGAGAGTATAAGATACCTTTATGGATTCGTGTCTCTTAACATCCTCAAAAAGCTTCTGGCTTTGTAGCCAGTCTTTTCCTGCCTGGAAAATGGTGGTTCTGGAATAAGCCATACCTGGTAAAATAAGCCATACCTGTTTAAAATATAGATAGAAATTGGAAATGTAAAGGGTTGAAAAAATTGGTAGACTTGAGGATGTTGAGAGCAACATCATGTCTATACTAACATCTGTCTTTTTATCCTTTTGTGAGAAAATTACTTCTCCAAATACTCCCTTGGTGGGTCTATACTGTGCACTGGACTCTGAATGAGCATCTGACATTCAAATCTCGAGCCTATAGATTTTGATTTGTGTTATTTAATTTTAGCAGTGGTGATATTTATATGCTATAAATTGGTGAATCATTTATGTTTTCTCTCTTTTATCTGAACATTGTTGATAGTCAGCAAACAGGAATTAATGGTACTAATTTTAAATTATGCTAGTAAATCATGGTGGTAACCTCTATTTATGTTTTATAGGTATTTCTTGCTCTTTTACGAACGTGCCAGCCAAAGAATAAGGTGTTAGTCAAGCAATCTCTGGATATTCTCATACCAGCACTGCCACGAAGATTGCCCATGGGAGAGTATAAGATACCTTTATGGATTTGTGTCTCTTAACATCCTCAAAAAGCTTCTAGCTTTGTAGCCAGTCTTTTCCTGCCTGGAAAATGGTGGTTCTGGAATAAGCCATACCTGGTAAAATAAGCCATACCTATTTAAAATATAGATAGAAATTGGAAATGTAAAGGGTTGAAAAAATTGGTAGACTTGAGGATGTTGAGAGCAACATCATGTCTATACTAACATCTGTCTTTTTATCCTTTTGTGAGAAAATTACTTCTCCAAATACTTCCTTGGTGGGTCTATACTGTGCACTGGCCTCTGAATGAGCATCTGACATTAAAATCTCGAGCCTATAGATTTTGATTTGTGTTATTTAATTTTAGCAGTGGTGATATTTATATGCTATAAATTGGTGAATCATTTATGTTTTCTCTCTTTTATCTGAACATTGTTGATAGTCAGCAAACATGAATTAATGGTACTAATTTTAAATTATGCTAGTAAATCATGATGGTAACCTCTATTTGTGTTTTATAGGTATTTCTTGCTCTTTTACGAACGTGCCAGCCAGAGAATAAGGTGTTAGTCAAGCAAGCTCTAGATATTCTCATACCAGCACTGCCACGAAGATTGCCCATGGGAGAGTATAAGATACCTTTATGGATTCGTTATACAAAGAAAATACTGGTTGAAGAAGGGCATTCAGTTGCTAATTTGATTCACATTTTCCAGCTTATTGTATGACATTCAGACCTATTTTATGGCTGTCAAGCCCAATTTGTGCCACAAATGGTAAATTCACTGAGTCGCCTTGGACTGCCTTAGAACAGCCCCCCAGAGAATAGACGTCTTGCTATAGAGCTTGTTGGGCTAGTTGTTGCATGGGATAAGTGATCAGTGCTTTTAGCAGTTGTATTTTTTAGTCTCTAAGACTTTCAT